>SOMO01000038.1:540849-567245 GCA_028128575.1 Paedocypris carbunculus | reverse complement strand
AAAACTCGCGGGGGAGGTGGAAAGGTCTGCATTGCAGCATCAGATATTCGATGTTTATATCACAGTATTTGTCCTTGATCGTGGTGTTTGTGCTCCAGATGTTGTTCGTGTAAATGCAGAGGCCACCGCCTTTCTTCTTACCGGACTCTATTGTGCGATCCGCTCTGAAGATGGTATGGCCTGCTAGCTCGATAGCACAGTCCGGCGTGTTATGATCCAACCAGGTCTCTGTTATTATTAGTGCACAATGCCCGGTGCGATTCGATGTAATCTGCAGTTGCAGTTCGTCCGTTTTGTTGCTGAGCGATCTTGCGTTTGAAACGAAAAGACTCGGGATGGCCGGTTTGAACGGGTTAGCTTTTAGCTTAGCTTGCAGGCCGGCCCGCTTGCCCCGCTTTTGCTTCCTGTGTCACCGTCGCCTCCTTTGTCTGATCGGGGGGATGGTGAGTTTGCAGCTCCGGTGAGAGCGTTGTAGCTCCGGGGGAATGGAATCCCAGTTGTTGTAGCCCGAAGAAGAGCAATGGTTGTCCAAAATCTGTAACAGTTCTGTCTTAGAGTACTGTATGTGCCCTTGACAGATGTAAACACAAAAAACGAGAAACGAGACAAACAAAAAGTACCACCTGGCAGTACTTTGGCTTCAGCAGAGAAGATGTGTCTCAAGCATCAGTACTGTGCAAGTCGTGATAACTAGCAAAGCAAGCAAAACTGTGGTCACGACGAGAGGAAACACAACTAACCTCCACAGTCACCTGGAGCACAACCACCGGGAGCTTTATGAAGAGTTCACAAAGCGTAGGGACAAAGCTATGATCGAAACGCCCATTTACAGTAGAGCTGCACCATTAATCGTTAAAAGATTTCGCTTCTACCCCGTCACAAGCTTAATTCAGCATTTATATGATTCCGCCATACTCTCTGATCTACTACCAGCAATTTCTGTCTGAGCGCTCGTCCGGTCGAGCAAAACGTATATATGCGCGACCATTTAAGTGTTATAAAGGAAAGATGATCTTCCATTATTTCTGTAGTATTTTGGGGCGCCTCTCGTGGGCGTGATTATGTGTGTATGTGTTTATTGCGGTTTCAAACCAGAAGATGACACTCAGATCACACACAGATTAAACCACATACAGCAAACATTTACAGTTGAGGACAAAATTATTAGCCCCCCAAGGATTTCAAACACTCATTACATTTGAAGCATTATATGTGGTATTTTATTGCTTTTTGACAACCTGATTTTCTGGGTTGAATATTTAAAATAATAAAATATCCTGAAAGAATCGTGATATTAATTTTAAACAAAAAAATTCCTGATTCACATTTTATCCAGAATTGTGCAGCTCTAATTTACAACAAAGGTGTCCAACAACAGACGATAGATCAAAGTTTTAAAAAAGCAACGTCGTGTGAAAAAACATTGATCCGCCATCACAAACTCTCAAATGGCGTCACACGCTTTTTTGTCAAAGACTTAAAGCCAGTTAACACCAGGTGTTTACACTACTAGACAGTTTTAGCCAAAATTAAACTAAATTTGATTAAAAACATATTGCCTGTTTATTTTAGTATGAGGATTCATTTTAGTAGTCAGTACTTTTTACTTTTTTTGGGTTTTCGTGTTGCGATGTGTCTAATGTTTCATTTATTTCTGTTATTGAGCCAATAATATACTTGAGCTTATACTTTTACTTTTAACACGTCTGCCTACGGACCATTGTTTAATATTATAAAGTGTTTCCGTTTATTTGTAATTGTTCCTAACTTGAAATATGAAAAAATGTGGACTTTTATTTACTCGCATATTGGAAATCAGCGATTGTAAAAACCTTCAGAGTTTTGGAGCGTTGAAATTTAGAAAAAAGGAGTGCTTTTATTTGCGTAAAAACTGTATACTTTTATTTTAAACAACTATTCTTGTTTCAAAATGGATTACAAGATTCCTACTATGCCGATCATCGCACTCGTGTTATATTGACCGGCTGCATGCTAATGGAGTGTTTACTTTCTTGCTCCAGACCTAGTGGCTATTCCTGACTTCCTTGCCGGAGCGATGGAGAACTGGGGTCTTATCACTTTCCGTGAGACCACTTTGCTAGTGGGGAACCATTCGTCTCTTCTAGACAAGCAACTGGTGACGTCTGTCATTGCTCATGAACTTGCCCATCAGGTACGTCTGAAACCACATCGGTTACGTGATCGTACAACAATTCTCACACCATCACACCAGCCATACACTGCAAGTTTGCATTGAATAAAATTGAAAAATAACCGACACATAACAAGGACTTTTGGAATAAATCATGTAAAGTGTGAAAACTTTTAAGTGATTTCAGTGGTTTGTGGTGAGAAATCAGCTTTTCAACAAACAAACAAAAAGAAACAAAAACAACAAAATCAAGTAAACAAACAAAAAACACAACAGAAAAAACGTAAATCTTAAGAATTTGAATTCTATTTATTGTCACATAGATGCATTTATTTTTAAATATTTTATAATTTATGAAAGTACATCTTTTAAATTCATCACCAAGTTCATTATTCCATAATTTACACCACCAACGAAACACACCTCATTTTTACATTTGTTCTCACTTTAACATGTTTGAAGCAGTACAACCTTCTAAAATGATATTGACCAGCTCTTAACTTATAAAAAAATCTCTGTATACTTTTTGGAATGAAATTATTTTTGACTCTGTGTATTATCTCTAATATTTTAATAAATACTAGGGATGTACCGAATATTCGGCAACCGAAAATTTTCGGCCGAAAATAGCCCAAAAGTGCATTTTACGGGCAGAAACACTTTTATCACCGAAACAATCCGGCCGACGATCAGTAGAAATATGTTCGAATCCTCTGCACTTCATCGCGACTGTACTTGATCCGCGTTATAAAAAGCAGCGCACGCAAGAAGAGCGGAGCAGAGCAGAAAACAGACTCTTCTCTCAGCACCAGATGAAGGGTGCACAAGATTGCAACATCGTTGTCTGATAAGTTCAGTGAAATCCTGCAAGAAAGTACCTTTAATAATACTAATACGTAGGCTATTTTGTTCTAGGCTACTTTATATGTGACAGATTGTGTATTTCTGCAAGATGTATATTTTTTTATCCACTTGCCTTATTTAAATACAGTCTCAAATCTTTCTCAAATGTCAGTCAGTTGACAAGCTCAACATCGACCTATTTATACTATTATTAAGACCTGCAAAGACAATGTTGTGTCCTTTGCACTTGTTCTGAATGCATTTAAACTTAAATGCTATTTTTAATGGAGGAACTTTTAATTTCACAACATTTCAGCAGGCCAGTAGGTCAAGTTAAACATTTTAGTTTTAATTATATTGTATGAGTATTTTATATTATATTATATTATTATTATTTATATTTTATTATTTATATTATATTATTATTATTATATTTAATGAGTATATATTTTATTATTTATGAGGGTTGCATTATACTTGATAAATATTTGCATATTTATAACACATTTTGTTTCATGTATTCTTTGAAACTTCATTATTAATGTATGCAATTGCAATGCCTTAGTTTTAGTAAAGTTAGTACACCATCATAGATATAAATGCAATTCTTTAGGTTTTTCGGTTTTCGGCCAGGCTTTCCTCTTTTTCGGTTTTCGGTTACAGCCAAGAATTTTCATTTCGGTGCATCACTAATAAATACAATGTCTTTTAGTTTTAAACGGTTATTCTTTAATGAACAATTGATTTGTTGATTTATAGTATCCCACTCGGTTCACTATTCTCATCGCTTTTTTTTTTTTTTTTGCAATTTACTTTTTATTTTTGTGTTAGTGTTTTTTTTTTCCCCTGATATTGTGTTTTTACCACTTTAAACGTGTAAGAAAAGTGACATACAACAAGGTCGTAAGTGTTGGAAGTTTGGAATAAAGTAATTTAAAGTGATTTTGTCTGTGAACTGTGTGAACTGTCTGATATGTCTAGTGGTTTGGAAACTTGGTGACTATGAGATGGTGGAACGATCTTTGGCTGAACGAAGGCTTTGCGACGTATATGCAGTATATGTCTATTCAAAAAATATTCCCAGATCTCAACATGGTGAGTTTCTTCTAATGATGATTGTTTGGTTTTCTGTCGTTCAGAATGTGATGTTAAGGTTGTTCTCAAGAAATACAGTTTGAATTCTTGCTTTTTTTTTCTCTCCAGGACTCTGAATTTTTAAGTGTTCGTTTCAAAGCACTTGGCAAAGATTCGTTGAACTCATCGCACCCCGTCTCCACCGTGGTGAGCACGCCAGAGCAGGTGGAAGAGATGTTTGACTCCATGTCTTACGAGAAGGTTTGTGGTGGGAAACAACAAACCCTTAGGGGTGGGCGGTAAACCTGTTTTATGTGAAAACCAGTATTGAGTTCTGCCCTTGATATGGATTTTGCATATCGTGGATACCGTCACACATTCATCAATTTAATTTTATACATGTATATAAACACTTTTTATAATATATTTTATAACTGTATTTATAATACAGTTTAACACGTTTGTTTCGTCACAACTTTTAATGACGACCGGAGACATTGCTAATCGAACACAGAAAGCGTTGTAACAGGCTAAATAAATAGATCACACCCGAGGCTGCGAGCAGCTCAGATGTCTGTGTACTGTGTCTTTAAGAGCGGCGACACTGAGAAAGAGAACTGCGTATTTTGTAGGGGTGTGATGATATCTCGTGGTACGAGATCTCGCGAGATCCGTTGCTTCTCGCGAGATGAGATTGCATATCGTTATATCACAAGAATTTGGCGCTACCTTTGCTACAGTGTGTGGAATCAAAATTTTATAAAGGATTCGTGCACGAGCGTCCCGATTTTCTAGCCGGCATGAGCAGCTCGAGTTGATCGCACGGATCTTTGCGCTCGCGTTTCAATTCGACGGTGAAAGTTCGTATGACAAGATCGTACGATGATATAGCGAACCAGTTAAACTTTAATAAAATGTGTTTGTAAAATAAAACCAAACACATTTGTAATAAAAAAAAAATAACTCAGTTGCACATGTGAGTTTAATCTAATGTGTCTAATACACGTGTATTACATTACTATCGAAACAATTCACAAGTTGCAATGCAGACTCTTGAAAGTTGAAAGGCATTCTTGACAAGTGTTGTCATTATGGCCGGGTGGCTTCTCAGTGGTCAACAAGACCTCACTAGTTCACGCAGAGGACAAACCATTTGGTCAAAGGAAGAATTATTCGTTAGAAATGGAATCAGAACAGAAGTAAAACGTATAAAGGTAAATGGCTATGATTATCACTATGACTATGACAAAGACCAGTGAGCAAGCACATATGCGACAGTGGCCAGCTAAAAAAACTCTAACAAGGAACAAACCCTGGGCAAAAACTCACAACTGCTTGTTGTATCTCTTAAAAGGAAGCTTTGTTAAATCACGACGCATTTATGTATAATGCTAATTATACATTGTATAATGCTAATACACAGTGCTGTCAAAAGTAGATGTCAGAAGTAGAAATACTAGAGTTAAAAAGTACTTTTTTGAAAGTATCAGCTTAATATTTTTACTCAACGTAAAAGTACTTTTACTAGTACTGAAAAAGTACTTTTACGTATAAAAGTAAAAGTAATGCAAGAAAAAAAAATGAACGATGAAAAGTCACACTTCAGAAGCTTGTCAACAAAAACTTTTATTAGACTGATACAAAATATAACTTAATGTAACAAAAATAATGTAACAAAATATTTTAAGCACAGAACATTCAAAGAATCACCAAAAATCCTTGTTCAGCCGTAAAAGCAGCTGGTTCGGCTTTCAAAAACTCTCCGTCAAATTTAAAAAAGCATAATCAGGTGGAAGATTATTGACATCATCATTATATTGATCTAGTAATGTACTAAAGGTAATAATGTTAATTGTAATGGTACCAATTGCTAGCAGTAGGCTATGATTTATTTTGCAAACTTTTTTTGGTTTTGTGTGGAGATCGCAAATTTACAGCTGGATGATAAAACACGAACTAAACCTAGTCGTGCTTCTGTCTATGGATGCCGACACTTGTGCGGAACAGGCCAAATTACCAGCTGTCCGCCAAATAACTTTAAAGCTGAATTTATCCAACATGCCAACAGCTGTACCTGATGTTCTTAAATGATAAGAGGCAACGTCTGCTCACTATAAGTGTAATGTGTAAAGTGTAAACCAAACTTAGGTAAGCTAAGCAGAGCTTGCACCGCATGCGAAACGAGTTGTTTTTGCGACCAACCATTTCGAAAAACTCTTCAAGATACGACCATGGTTTTAACGTTGTAAATGATTCCACCTCCTGACTGGTGCTGGGTAGAGAGGTTTCATCTTCCCTGTCACTAGCCATTTTTTGCGCCGCCACTCGCTGATGCGCTCAAGCGCAGTTGCGATGGACAAACCAATAGGGTGTGAGAATGATACGTGCTTATACGTCTCATCCAATCACAATCAAGTTTACTGTAACACGGATGGCGCGTTGTCATATGAAAACACAGAAATAATTGAAATGAAATAGGAGTAACGCAGCAATTTTTAAAAATCTAACGAAGTAGAAAGTATCGATAGTTGCTTAAAAATCTAAGGAGTAGAAGTAGAAAGTAGGCGAAAAAATAATTACTCTAATAAAGTATAAATCAGCCAAAATTCTACTATAGTAAAGTAACGAAGTAGTTCTACTTCGTTACTTGACACCTCTGCTAATACATGCTCATTGTGGATATAGTTTGTGAGAACAAACAGTAGACCGGGTAAGTAGACTGCGAAGTAAATGCTGATACGTAATGTATGTAATCAATGTTGAGAGCATTGATGATGCATCTTGCCCAAGGTGGAACAAGCAATTATTGCAGAACCAGCTGTAGGGGGGATTCGAACCTGCAACCTTTCGGAGACGAGTCCATGTCTCCTACCACTGGAACAGAACTCCCATTTGTGTGATCAGAACGAACAAAGTCAAAGTGGTTCACTACCAACAGTAACCGCTTTTTAAACGTCTGTCTGCCACCCTACTCCCCTTTCCTGAACCATAGAGGAGATTGTCTCATTGTGGAGATGGAACCATACACTAGAGAGAACCTCCTAATGGTAATGAATCTGGGCAGTGATACTGCATATGTGACAATAAAGTTTACTTGACTTACTTGACTTGACTAGTGTACATGCAGTATTTTCCATATACTCCTCATGTCAAACTCAAAAAATCGAAATGCCTAATCCTCTGCAGAAATCTAAGATTTCTAACTTTCTATTACTGCAAAATTTCAACGAATATGCATTGGCGGTTATGAATCAAGAAATCTTCTCACCAACCGAGAATTGTGTTTTCAGTTGTTTTGCTGTAGTGTGCAAGGATGTGAATTGTGTTTACATTTTTGAAAGCTTTGAACTGCTCTTTTGGTGCGAAGGTTTGAGTTTTGAAGTGAGAAGGTGTGGTTGTGTTTAGACATTGGGTAACATGCAGGGACGTTTTGTGAAATGTGTTTTAGCATTTGAGAAAAACTGTAATACAAAGCCTGAGTTGCACTGTCACTGTTTAAACTTTCTATAATTATTTATCCTGTAATATGTTGCAAACAACATGCTTTTCATTTTAAATAAATGTTCTTAATTTCAATGGTTCAATTTTAATTAAATAAGACTAAAGCTGTTACCTGTAAATTTAAATTATGTGCTTATTAGGTACTCAGCATCGTTATCGGCGAGTACTGAAATGCAAGTACTCGTACTCGTACTAGTTTTCCAAAAAAGTGGTATCGGTGCATCTCTATATTAAACCAAAGTATAATGGCCAAACTACTATCGTGAATATTACCCAAATAACATATCTGACGCAAGATGCAGCCTAACACGCATCCTCATCACACAAGTTCCTAAACTTTTCTCCCAGTTTTTAAACTCCTTAGATGATTGAAGTTCTTTATTTGATGTGATTTTTTTTTATAATTTTAACTCCAAGAATGTCTGGATACTTTTATCAGTTTAAATTAAATGTTAATTTTAAATTTAAATATCTTTTTGTATTTCCATTTTCTGTTGTTGCATCAAATTTATTTCAAAACGTTTGTATTGCAATTTTGTAAGGTCAAAGGTTTTTGGCGTTTAGATCACTGTGGTAGGAGTGAGTAAAAACATTTTACAATGGCACTTTGATTAAGTCACTACTCTGACGCTGCTCTTTGCTCGTTTTATTTCTAACATATTACATTATTGGCACTTGGACGGTAAATGTTCTTTTATTATTACTATGATTGTTACAGACTGATTAATTCTGAACAAAGCAAATCAGACAATGCAGGGGAACTATGACAAAGCAGCCAAAAACACTTAAATAGTGCTAGCTTCTAGAGGATCGGTGAAGGAAACACCAGATCATTGGTTCGATTCTCTGGAAAAACTGTAAAAGTTTTACTAATCTTGACGAATTTTAAATGACATCTAAGTTGCTTTAGATAGAAGCATCTAATTAACAATATACAATTAAAAATATGGTGCGATTTTTGGGACCAATGCACGATGCATCGACCTGGGCCAGTGGTTTTGGTAGTCGGGCCAGTGAACTTCAAAAATTAAGTTCACAAATTTCTCTTATTGTCTACCCCTGTTTAATCAAAAATGGTACATTACAGTATTTAAGCTTATTTTGTGTTGAGTTTACATTCAGTTAAATTTTACACTTCAATATNTGTATTTTTTTTTTTTTTTTTTTTTTTTTAGGGTGCGTCAATTCTGCTGATGCTCAATGCAGTACTTACAGAGCAAGAGTTTCAAAAAGGTGTGATTAGTTATTTGCAGAAGTACAGGTTCTTGAACACGGAGAGCAGAGATTTGTGGAACAGTCTTTCCCAGGTCAGATTCCTGTATCACTCCAGAATAAAATTACTTTTTTGTAAAAATTGCAATATTTTTTTATAACAACGGTTCTGACAAACCGAATAGGTTACAAAACAGCCCTACAATTTATCCCGGATGATGGAGCCGTGGACTGTCCACAAGGGGTTTCCTCTGGTCACGGTGAAAAGAAAAGGCATCGACGTGACGCTGAGTCAGGAGCATTTCTACCTAAATGCGGAGAACAGCAAGGACGACAGGTAGATTTTTCTTCAGACTTTCACACTCAACTTTATAGCAGAGATGTTAAAAAACCTTGAAAGAAAGTATAGATACCTTGCTGTAAAAGTTACAAGTCATCCAATTCCACGTAGACTTGAGTAAAAGTCGTGAAGTATCCCATTTTACCAAGAAATGTGAAAAACAAGAAACTCTTTATTTACGAGGTTTTATTTTCTAATCTAGTTTTCTAGAAATTATATTTAACACCTCAATGTTTCAAAAATGTTTCAAAAAAAAATTCAAGTAGAGAATAAAAGTTTCTTATATTTTTAATACTGAGTACAAAGTACAAAGTAGCTAAAAGTACTTAAGTGAAGTAACAAAGTCAAATTACTCAAGTACTCTACACCACTGCTCTTTAGGGTCAAGCTTGTGCTAATAATTTTGCTTGTGAACTTAATCATTTAGTCGAAATTTTAAACAGAAGTTTGACTCGAATCTAATAAAAAATTTGTACATTTTGTTTTCTTTATTCTGTAGAAATACAATGTGTTGTCATTCTTATATATTTTTGATATCCGTTTTATATTATATTCTGATGTATATTTTTATGCTCAAATAAATATACAGTAATTATTATAATGAAATCAATGATTGAATATTTTTATTTGTAATGATAAGATAATTGTGCTTTTATTTCTCCAAGTTTGATTGTATTGAATGTATTTTGTTCAGTTAACAAATCGAACAAGGCAGTGATTTATTTAATTTACTTGTGTATTTGCAAATGTCAATTGTGAAAAGTAAATGCACATTAATCGTGTTTCCTCCAAACCGATTGACTTTGACTATTGACTATTTTTGTGCGTCACCATCGCAGCTTGTGGAACATTCCCTTGACGTATGTGAACGACAGCTGCAGCACGAGCAGTTTCTGCACGCAAGTGTTCCATCTCGACAAGATGCAAGGTACACGACAAAAAGGTCTATTAGTTTGAATCTTTATCGTACACACCAGAGGTCGGGAACCTGTGCCACGCGGGCCGTATCTGGCTCTTCTGATGGCTTGCAGACAAAGCCCTGATAAAAACATAAAAATGTTGAAAATATGAGTCATTCTCTAGTGTTTCAATTCTTTCACTTCATTGATTCATGGTTGCGTGTGGCTGGAGCCAATCCCAGCTCTCCTCCGGACAACTCGACATTTTTATTAGATAATGCTTAACGTCGTTGGATAATGCTTAACGTCTGCGTCAATTATTTTTAACGGCATTAATCACAGTTGCATTTATTTTACTTTCAGTTTGGCAACGTGACTACACTGTATTTACTTACACTTATTTTTAAAAAACAGACATTTTTGTAGCTTTATGTAGACATGTTCCAATATTCAATACATGTGATACGTATTTTTTTTATTTAAACAAAATTATACTAACTTATTTTACAGTATTTAAATGAGTGTTTACTTAATGTTGAGTTTACATGAATTTACATATTGCACCTCAATATCCAATATTACAAGCTTCAGTCATTTAATTAGTTACCATCAGGATGAAGACACCGTTGCTTGGAGGAGTGTCATTTCACCAGGACGGCGGCGACGTTGTTCGAACCGTTTTAGCGCCTTTGCGTTGGTCTCGGACAAAGAGAAGCGCTATACAAATGAACTTGAACTTGAACTTAAAATAATTTGGTCAGGGAAATGCGATTAACTAGTTTAAAAAAAAATAAAAAAATTTATTAAATTTTTATTTAATTTTAATTTTTTTATTTAATTTTTATTTCATTTATTTAAATTTAAATAAGTCTAAATAAAAAAAAAATTATCATTTGACAGCGCTAATATTATATATATATATATGATATTCTGATATGCATTTTACGCTACAACAAATGTAATTATTATAATGAAATCAGTGTTTGTAATATTTATTTTTGTAATGATAATTGTGTGGGTTTTTGTTTTGTTTTTCAATCATTTCCATTCGTATTTATTTATTTTTTTTCAATACATTTCTTGACATTTCATATTTTCGGCACTAATCTGATTCCATTCTTCGGTGGCCCGGTACCTCTTCATCTGGGTTGTGGACCATGGGTCTATATAACGCACAGACTAATGTATAATGTCAAATCTGATTGATTGTTTTCACTATTGTTTTCAGACACATTCAAGCTCCCGAGTGACGTGAAGTGGCTGAAGTTCAACTATGGAAGCGATGGCTTTTATATTGTGCAGTATGACGAGGAAGGCTGGAGCGCGCTGATCGATGCGCTGAAAGCGGACGTGACTGTCCTCAATCGTAAAGACAGAGCGTCGCTCATCAACAGCGTCTTTGTTCTCTCCAGGTACGTTTGTGTAAAAAAAGTCACTTTTACCTGGAAGAGTTTTGTTTTGAAAAGACAGTCTAAGAAATCATGAATATTGTATTTACGTGAATATAAGCCCCACCCCTGACCAAAAACTTGGGGGGTGCTTAATTTTGACGATATCTAAAATAATCGCCCATTTCTCTGGATATACTCTGACACAGTACTACATCTACAATAACAGTTATGTCTAGTATGAGTATATAATATAAGTATGAAAAAACTTTTTATCATCTATTATTCAAATTAAAGAGTCAAAAGTTTTTAACCAAAAAAAAAATCATATGAAATATTTAGCCAGAAGGTATTTTAAGTACAGTGGTACCCCAACTTACGAAATTAATCTGTGCCAAGAGCAGTTTCGCTCGACAAAAATTTTACATGTAATCCATCAAATCCGTGCCATGACTTCATAAATTCTAACAATAAAATTTTATAAATGGTATAAATCAGGGGTGGCCAACTAGTAAGAGACTAAGAGCCACTTTTTTCTGTTTTACTGCAAAGAGCCACATCATACTCACAAGCACACATAAACATCATTCCATTCCTAATCTTCCTAATAAAACGCACACGCACACACACAGACGTCTGCTCAGCCAGATTTAATGGAAAAAAAACCACAACTACATGATAATATTAGTTATTTTTCGACAGTTAACATCGTGTGAATTTTTGACTCATGTCATGTGAAAGCTCCTGAAGAGCCGCATGAGGCTCAAGAGCCACTGGTTGGCCACCCCTGGTATAAATAAAATTATTACATAGCAGTTGTTTAGTTTGCCTTTTTTTTCCCGATGTTTATAAAGGTACAGTATATAATGATATACGGACAATCTCGCCTAAACGGTTACCGCCATCTTGAAAATTACGTCATGCAAATTGGGATTTGCACGGCGTCATTTCAAGATGGAGGCTCAACGGGAGAAAAAAAAACCCATCGGAATTCTGGCAGAATACAAGCTTATTTTATATTTCGGAAAGCAAGATCTCTGAAACTAACTAGTGTTTTTGCCGTTTTTTGTTTATTTGATGTGGAAAGAAGATTAACGAAGAGTAATGTGTTTTACGTGTTTTACACACGTCTGGACTCTCCATGCATGCTAGCGGTAAATAAAAGACCTTCGGTATAGCAAAAATATTTCAGAACTCTGCACGACATTTTTGCAGAGACGCATTTCGTTACATTTTTGTTGCATTTTCAGATGCATTTTCACTAACATCTGAGGGGGGGGGACTTATATTATCGTAAATACGGTAAATTGAACAGCAAAATTTCAAAAATCAAATGTGTTAACATAGTTTAAACCATGTAAAGAAGTGTTTTTTTCGCACTTCAGGCTGGGGAAGGTTTCGTTCCGACAGGTCCTGAATCTAATGGAGTACATCAGAAACGAGACCGACAGCGCTCCGATAACCGAAGCTTTGTTCCAGCTCGGACAGATCTACCGGTTGCTTGAAAAAAGATCTGATCTCAACTTGGTGTCCAGAATGCCGGTAAATATCACGGTCAAATCTTTACTCGCACGTTTTTCCACTCAAAAACAGTTCTGAGCTCTGAGTTTTTTTGCACTTCTCTGTTTTGCAGAATTATATTTTTGATCACTTTGGAAGTTTGATGCAAAGTCAGTCGTGGAGCGAGGAAGGTTCCGTTTGGAACATCAGCCTGAGGTCGGCGCTGCAGGAGATGGCGTGTTCTCTCGACATTACCGACTGCAGAGACCAGGCCAAACTTCTCTACGTCCAGTGGCGGGAATCTAACAAGACCAAGTCGTGCGTCTTTCACCATCGGAAAACTACACGAAATGACCCCAAGCAAGACTTTTTAAGCATTTTGTTCTTTTAGGATTCCCGGTGACCTCATGAGAATCATCTTCAAGGTCGCTGTCCAGACCGAAGACGGATGGGGTGAGATGCTGGACACGTACAAATACTCGACGTACGAGACTGAAAAGCGCAAGGCTCTGGAAGCGCTGGCCAGTACTCAGGATGTACCGAAAATTGTATGGTAAGTACTTGAGTAAATGGACATTACTTAAGTATTTTGGCTACTTTGTACGTGTATCAAAAATGTAAGCAACTTTTACTTGACTATAGGGGTGGGCGGTATACCGGTATTAACGTGAATACCGGTATTAAGATGTGCCACGATATGAATTTTGCAATACCGTGGATACCGTGATAATTCATGAATGATTTTTATATAAGTATATAAACACTTTAATACAGTATAATACATTCGTTTCGTTACAAGTTGTAATTTACAACTATCAATGACGGCACGGACATTGCTAATCGAACACAGAACGCAGTGTAACAGACTGAATTAATAGATCACACACGTGACGCACATACGCGTGCCGCTCCGTTTTCTAGTGCGCTGTCTCTTTAAGAGGAGAGCGGCTCGCGCGCGAGACAATCTGCTTGTTTTATTTTGATCAAAGTCTGTTTTCGTTTGGAGATCATGGTTTCACGCGCGCGAGAAAGCGAGACAGCGTTTAGGCACGAAGACCAGTAGGCAGCCGCTCGCGCTCTCTCNTTTTTTTTTTTACATATTTTGGTGTTTTCGTGCCTAAATCCAGTAGGAGTAAAATACGTAAGTTCTTTTCTTAAGTCTTCTTAGAATTGGTGATTTGTAACTTCTAATGGAGTAATTTTTACAGTAAGTTGTTCATACTTTTTCTCAATTGTGGTTTTCTGGTACTCTTTACACCTCTAATGGTAAGACTATTTGGTTATTGTATGTAAAAGCTTATAATGGACAATTGTAATGTGGTTCTCATTTTTTTTCAGGATTCTACAGAAAACCCTTGATGGAAGTGTGATTCCCACTCACGAGTTTCCGTTCGTGATTAACACAGTTTGCAAGAACTTTGCAGGCTACCTACACGCGTGGGATTTTGTCAAAGACAACTGGGATAAAATCACTCAAAAGTGAGCGACAACACACTTGCTTATATTTCAAAGGGCAGGCCCAGCATTAACATACATACAGTTACGTCCATTTTTAAAAAGTTATCTCCCTATACGACCAAATGTTGTAGCGGCAAGAATGTGAAGCAAGTTTTTTCCTACCACTAATATGCAGGGAGATCTGTTGAGTGAAACATGCAAGAGTCCAGACTTGTACAACATTTTTTTATTCTTCAAGCACTCAAAAAACACTTTTACAGAAGTAACACGATTACAAATACCTTGCTTCTGGAACCGCTGGCGTCACTTTTGTTGTGGAACTGTGACACCCGGTGGCGGAGAAAGGCAATGCAGGGGGAGTTGTTAGACGACACACAGAAATGTGTTCAAGGGCAACCAACTGTCCTGTTAATTTGCAACAACGTTACAGAGAGAAGACGTTCAGAACAGTGTCTGTGCCGTTTCATTGTGTTTACACACACAAGTACAACCAGAGTGAGACGCTGGGCTAACACCCTGGCAGTGTTGCCAACTTAGCGACTTTGTCGCTAGATTTAGCGACTTTTCAGACCCCCCTAGCGACTTTTTTTTGAAAAAGCGACTAGCGACAAATCTAGCGAGTTTTTTTGCTGTGACTGGTGACTTTTGGAGATTTTGATTTGTCCGTACTGTTCATACACTTCTCAATTTGCCGTCGCAGTGATAGCTTCCACCGCGCCTTCCGCGTCCCAAACTAGAGACAGGCGAGTCTCTCTCTCACACACACACACACAGTCGCTCTCAGCCGCAGTTCTAGTGAGACACTTCTCTCTGTCTCCCGATTGCGAACGAATCGCGCATGCGCAGCCGTCGCTTGCAAACTCCGCCGTGGCTTGTAAAGATGCACTTGTAAAATGTTCTTTGTCTAAAATAAGCACAGTAATTGCACACAAATGGATCACTGCATTTGACTTGAACTTCCTCAGTCAGTTACCACTTTGTGTGTGTACTCTGACAAGGTGGCTAGATGAAAAAATAGTTGTTTTATTAAATATTAAATTATAATAATATTTACTTAATATTATAATAATTACTACCACTATTATTGTTTATTTTGGTTATGTATACACACACACACCGTGTAAATCAGCGATATTTGACAAATGCTGTATTTAATACGTGCTACGTAATATATGCAAATTAGTATGTAAATTACGTATGACATCATCTAGCGACTTTTAGCGACTTTTTGGACAGCCAATAGCGACTTTCCTTGCTGAGGAGTTGGCAACACTGCACCCTGGTGATGTCACAGTCCACGCTGATCCGGCTACGACACTTATTGTGAGATTCAAGGTGGCGATGTAACATGTTTTTTATTATAGTTGTTACGATGTTTTATCATACTATAAAAACAATATTTTAATCGGGACAAATTATCGGATTTCTATGCAAAATGCGCCCCATTTTACGAATTTCCATTTTTCGAAACTACTGTCGGCATTAATTAATTTAAAGTAAAGAGAGGTACACAATGTACGCACAATGACCTAAAAGCCTGTAGGTTTTTCACACGCACACACACACATAAATGTTTTTAATATTACATTGATAAGCTTAATAGATGAGATATAAATATACAGTCAACTCGGCTTATTTGTTCTGCCGGTAATTGTTTTATTGTGACAAAATCCAAATCGTATCTCTTAACGCAAATGCTTTCGTTTATTATAAACGTTGCACTGATTTGTGTTAGAGATGCACTGATACCACTTTTTTGGAAAACGAGTACTTATGTATTTAAAATTAAAAGCATGTTGTTTGCGACATATTGCAGGATAAATAATTATAGAAAGTTTAAACAGTGACAGTGCAACTCAGGCTTTGTATTAAAATGAAATAATATTTTAACATTCTTATTATTTTAACAGACTGCTCTTTATTTCATGTAGATAACAGAAAATTACAAAAATCTAGGTTTTCACATAATGGTCACCCTTTTACCATTATTTAGAAATTAATGAATTTATCAACAGATTAATTATTAATGTTTTGATAATAATTACACTGTTATCACCACGCATGAGACGCTGCTTTAAAAAAACAATAAAGAGTACGGGACACAACCAGTGCCGTATTGATTCAAAGCGTGACGCGCAATTTCAATCTCAAATACGAGACGATTCCATATTTTAAAGAAGCGAAACTCTTTCCACTCGCGGCCTTGTTGGGATTTTAGGTGCTTGGTTAAATCACTTGTTAAACGCGCTACAATTGAATACAACATGCGCTAGCTGTTTTGTCGTTTTCTTTCACTTTGAAACACGCGGCTGATGA
Organism: Paedocypris carbunculus; assembly: GCA_028128575.1. Lineage (NCBI taxonomy): Eukaryota > Metazoa > Chordata > Actinopteri > Cypriniformes > Paedocypris > Paedocypris carbunculus. Next base: position 550,562 of record SOMO01000038.1, on the reverse strand, counting down.
GTCTCACTGCGTAGCTCCAAACTGTAGAGACGCGTGTGTGTGTGTCGTTCGTGCTCCAGCCGCTCTGATAGCACAAGCACACGCACACAAGAGCTGCAGGTTCCCGTTAGAGAGCTGGACTTTTAGTTTCCATCGCTTCTGCTGGGGAGATGGGGGGCGGGGCTTACGTGGGCGCATTTGATTAACCCTTTTTCCGCCGCTCTTTACTTTACAGTCATTTGGCAGACGCTTTTATCCAAAGCAAGTGAAGCAATTTGTATAAAATAGCCTACAGTAGATGTCCACACAGGCTATATAAAGACACTTACTACACAGAACAGCATGACATATATTTTTTTAAATCCGCATTAACGCTCAAACGTAAACATGGCTCACTTCCGGTATTGGCGGACTTTTGACAAGTACCGAGTACTTTAGAAAATGTGGTATCGAGCTCGATACCGATACCGGTATCAGTATCTGTGCATCCCTAATTTGTGTTATTTGTCTTCTCTTGTCCATTCCTACCCTAGATTTTCAATCGGATCCTTTGCCATTCAGAGCATCATCACTTCCACCACCAGTCAGTTTTCCACAAAGTCCCATCTCATGGAGGTCAGTTGACATTGTACGCTTAAAAAATGGTTGACTTTACAGAAGTTGATGGGTTTTTTTTGTTGTCATCGTGGTTTTCTCATCCAGGCCCAGAACTTCTTCAGCTCCCTGCGTGAGAAAGGCTCTCAGATGCGGATCGCACAGGAAGCCGAGGAAACCATCAAGCTCAACATGGCCTGGATGGAGACGAACCTGAAGACGCTCCAGATCTGGTTGTAGTGTGAGTGTTTCTGATTTACTGGTAAGAAGTAGACGTATTTCACCGCTTGGCTTCGGTGAAATAAAAAAAACGTTTTGTGCGTCCAGGCTTTAGCGTTGGTTTCTTCGTGTCCTCCACGCGGTCCAGGCATTATTTGCACTACTTTCAGCTTTTGCTCAGGGCCAGGGGCGCCGCTAGCAATTTCGGGCCCCATGAAAATATTATGTGATGGGCCCTATACCTGGTTGAAGTGGGCCCCCAAAAGACTGCAGGCCCCCAGAATTGTCCTAACCTTTCCCCCCTTAACGGCGCCCCTGCTCAGGGCAAACCTTGTTGTTCACCAAACCCATGAGAGAGTTAACCCTTCCAACTTGATTGAGAACAAGATTTAACGTTTAAATGAGAAATTAAAAAAAGGGTAAGTTTGTCTCTAGTGAGATTCAATTGAAACTCATGTAAAACCAATTTGCAAAACGAGCAGACAATCGATTGCCAANAAAAGAAACATTAGACACGCCGTGACACTTAACAGAGACAAAACAATACTGGAAGAAGTAAGAATAAACTAAATACAGTACAATATTTTATATTACAACAAACAGAGACTGCAAACTACAACAGCTTAGCTTAGCGCAACCGGCTACAAATGAGTCCAATATGTCATTGCAGAAAGAGTCGAAACTGTCAAACAGTCAAAAATTAGGAACACGGTCAAGGAGTAAAAGTCCAAGGAACAGACACAATCAAATAACCACTAGAATCGACTTTTTGTTATCTATTATTTAATTACAACGATATGAAAATGATACAAGTCACAGGTTAGGTTTGTTAAATAAAGAAAAAATTTTATTTTTAAGAGAATATTAATGAAAATTTTTTTTTTTTTTTTATAATTTTTATTTTGTGCCTGAAAAATCAGAGGGTGCTTATATTCGCGTAAATACAGTGTTTTGACCTTTCACAGTCATAAAGTATACTGTATAAATAAAGTATAAAGTATAAATAAACGAGACGGTGAAAGTCGCTTCACTGGATCAAATGTGTTAAATTGTTACAGCAGCACTGTAATTTTATTTTTGAAGATTTTTTAAAAAGATTTGAATTTTGTTAAAAGCCTATATGAACAAGCCATGACGCAGTAAAGCGACATATCGTTGTGTGTAAAGTAATCTAATGTCTAGAACGTTCATGGTTTTATTGGCATTCTTTTGAATTCCAACAAGTATTGTTTAACCTTTGAATTTGTTGTATAATACCATTTGTGAATATTTGATTTCCACAAACTGATTTGTAACTTTTAATTCTCATCAGGATTAAAGGATGAAATAATGTGAATTGTTGTGTGAGGTTTCTTGCATTCTGCTAAAATGACTTAAATATGAAATATGTAAGCGATGTGCAGTAGAACAAACCTCTAGTCAATCTTTGCCCAAGAAATAAATTGTTTAGTTTGTATTATCACCGATAGATGGCTCTGTTTACTCTCCAATGCTGTACGGAGATAAGGTACAATCTTTTTTTTTTTTTTTTTTAAAGAGGATCAGATCTAAAATATTTGGCCTGAATTGTTTATCAGACATAAAAGTATTGTTAAACAGACCGGAATGGAAATTTAGTTAAGATCTGAGAAAAAGACTAGAGTTAAAGAAAAATCCACAACGTTTAAAAGTTGACGTCTAAAATCATGATGTATTTACATATATATGATACAAAAATTTTGCATTTGTGTATCTCTATAATCCGCAGATTGGCATAATCCCTCCTATTATATAATCATTTGGTAAGAAAAGGACAGACCGATCACTGATACATCTAGTTTTCCTTAAAATCTGATAAATTCAGAACATACCGTCTCATAGTCTTCACCTTACTGCCCAAAACTGGAGAACGATGTAAAGATAAGACTGACTGATAAAACCCTCAGAAAATGTTATACAAATTAAGAACATATATCAATTTAATGGAGCAAGTGCAACAAATTAAAATGAGCATTTAATACACAGTGAAGGGAACACACACAACACCGGAGCAGTGGGCATTTTATACTTTTATTTTATAGGTATATCTATATTTTATGTCTATTTTAATTTTCTTTTAATTGTATTTATATCTCCAAAGGTGTTTTAAGCATGTTTTAAACCGGATTGCGGTAAGAGTTGATATCTTACATCTCTGTTGCACTTGTTTTCTCTTTTTTCTTAGTATTATCTAGAGGTAGAGCGCTCTTATCTGATGGAGAGGAAATGTTCCTTAAATTGGCTCTTCCTCTGTGGAGGCCACATTGAACATCACATGGTGGGACAGATGGTTTGGTATGCAGAAGTTCACTGCAGAACAAAAACACTAGAATCACTCGAGACAAGTTAAACTAGTTACCTCAGATTCAGCACTGGCGCTTGGGTTTAGCACGGCTCGGTTCTTTACTACAGCTTTTAACACCTAGATTTAAAAAAAAAAATATATATATACAAGAGGAAGATCTGAAGCATATTTTGTAGTATTAAAAAAAGCAGTCAAACTAAATTTACAGTACTTGAGTAAATAAAAGTATTTTTGGCTACTTTGTAGTTGTACTGAGTATCAAAAAAGGAAGCAACTTTTACTCTCTACTTGACTACATTAGTGCTTGAGGATCTGTACTCTTTACTCCACTACATTTGAATGGATACTTACTGTTACTTGTTACATTGTTCTTGTGCGCGACAAGTCGGCATGTTTTTCTACTGCGTTTAATTTAAATTCAGTACGGGTAAAATGCTTAAGTTCTTTTTAGATTGGATACTTTATGACTTTTACTCAAGCCTTCTTGGAATTGGTGTCTTGTAACTTGTAAAGGAGTAATTTGTACAGTAACGTATCCGTACATTTAAAAGTATTTTCAGGTACTCTTTACACCTCTTTGATTTAGTAGACACAGCAAATCACGTCTTGACTACTACTAGTAGTAGTAGTAGTAGTAGCTTATTGTGATTACAGTACTCGGGTAGAACATTGTATAAAAATACGATTTTTTTTGTAGTAGTAGTAACAGAGCATTTACACAGAAGTTTCTAAACCAGATACTCCGAACTGAAACTCCCCAAACACCTTATACAAATTTCTTTCTTGTATTTTCGCTCACTTAAGTCATCTACACGTCAGCTCAACTCTGGAATTATGAAAGGTGTCGTCCATGAGAGGGATGGAGTCGCTTCTGGACCAATCAAACTCAAAATCAAAATTCAAATTTTTTTTGTCACATACACGTTATACGTGGTGCAAAATGTAGTGAAATGTATTTACTGGTTGTCCAGCATTATAATACAATAAAAGTGAAAATAAAACATAAAAATACAGTAAAAATAAAGATAAAATGTGGATAAAATACTGTTTAAGGGGAGTTGTGGTCCAGAGGTAGGGGACTTGAGTGAAGACCTTGGGCAAGACACTAAACCCCCACATGCCCCCCGTGCGCCGCACCGTGTGGCTGCCCAATGCTCCGAGTTTGTTTCAGATGGGTCAAGTGCAGAAAACACATTTCACTACATAGTGTACCATGGTGTATAATATATGTATGTGACAAATAAAATTTTAATTATTTCAAATTTTATTTTATTTACTCGACTATAAGTCGAGGATTTTTCCTAAATTTCGGACTCAAAGTGGTCTACCGAAATAGAAAATATTTTACTCAGAACACACAGGCTGCGTGCGCCGCGCGGCTCAGCTCTGTCTCTTCTGTATGGAATTAATTTAGTGCTAAAAAGATTTGCACGCGAGAAACCTCGAATTGAGCGAGCGCAACTCGATTTGAGCGATCATGGAGCAGACCACCGCTATTGTCACTATGACAGGTCCTGAAAGATTAAAGCAACAAACACGTATTACTTTTGCCGAGCATTAGGCAAGGCGCGTTATCATTTTGAAATAGTATTCGAAGATATGTGACAGAAGAGTGTCAGCAAGACTCAAAGGAAAGGTGTACAAGACAGTGGTGAGACCAGCTATGCTCTACAGCTTAGAGACAGTGGCAGTGAGAAAGAGACAGGAGGCAGAGATGGAGGCAGCAGAGATGAAGATGTTGAGGTTCTCCTTGGGAGTGACGAGGTTGGACAGAATAAGGAACGAGCACATCAGAGGAACAGCTCACGTTACATGTGTTAGCAACAAAGTCAGAGAGGCCAGACTGAGATGGTTTGGACATGTACAGAGGAGGGATAGTGAATATATTGGTAGAAGGATGTTGGAGATGGAGCTGCCAGGGAAGAGGGCAAGAGGACGACCCAGGAGGAGATACATGGATGTTGTAAGAGAGGACATGAGGGTGGCTGGGGTCAGAGTAGAAGATACTCAGGACAGAATGAGGTGGAAAGGGATGACTCGCTGTGGCGACCCCTGAAAAGGGAAAAGCCGAAAGAAAAGTAGATTCGAAGATATCTTAAAATGTATTTCTCCTTGTCAGAATACCAATTGCATATATCTGTAATCAAGGTCTGATTAGTCACAACTACATTGGCAGATATGATATCTATAAAGTTGGAGATAATGAACAGCGTTCACAGATACAACTATATCATTTGAAGATATCTTTAAATATAAATCGACTATAGTTATAAATCAAACTAAAGTCATCTTAACATTTTATTACTTATCAAAATATATTTTTAGATATCTTAAGATATATTTAATTAAATGCTTTTGGATATATCTTCAACTCCATTATGACTAGTCATAAATATTTTGAGGTATCTTTAATTACTTTACTACTAGTACAAATGTATTAGCACTAGTAATAATATATTTGTAGATTAAAAGGAGTAAGCGTACATTTACCGTATTTTTCGCCGTATAAGACGCACTTTTTCTTCCCCAAAACTGATGGGGAAAAGTTGGTGCATCTTATACGCGAATGCAGAGCTTTGCGATCCGACATCTTAGTACACCCGGCGGTGCGCACTGACGTCATCACGCCCTCTGCTCGTCGATCCTACCATAGCGCGGCATGTGGTAATGTGGGGGCAGTGTTACTCGCTATTCTTACTATGTTGGTGGCAATGTTACTGGGTATTATTACTGTTCATGTTACATGTTTGGAATACAATTGTTCTTAAACTGCTGTTAACGTTTATACAGTTGATATAAAATATTTTACTACAGTATTTGGTTCAGAATCTTATTTTTCTAGATTTTCCTCTTTTAAAATTGGATGCTTCATAAATGGCGAAAAATAGGGTACGCTAGTATAAGCAACCACAACGCTGCTTGTGCGAGATTGCTTTTCATTCACCACAGCTCACACGGTGTTGTGATAATAAAGTTATTTGATTTGACATCTCTATATGTAATCGTAGATGTCTCTAAAGTAATTTGAGATGTCTTCAATTGTGACTAGGAGAAACTCATTTAGAGATATCTTCAAATATTTTTCAAAGGGAGTCTATCGAGCAATGTGACTAGTCGAAGTAGATTTGTTGTGACTGGTAAGAAATGTTTTGTGACTAGTCGCCGCAAAGGAATAAATGTTAATTCCAGTCTCTGTTTAGCCGATTTGAATTTTAAGACCTGTCATGGTGGGCGGGAAAATGGCAGTGGTCTGCTCCACGATTGGTTCGCTTTGACCAATCAAAGCAATGTGTCAAATTTGTGCCATAAAGAATTGTTGGCGCGCAGAGGAGAAGTGAGCGTGTGTAGATTTGAGCGAGAGCACAAACGTGCGCACGCTTCTAGACGCTCAGGCTCAATTCAAGCTGCACTCTCTCAATTCGAGATTTCTCGCGCGCAAATCTATTTGGCGCTAAATTGATTCCATACTTCTGACTCTAGTCTCTCTTTGGCGTGGAGCTTCTCGAGAGAATTCCAACCTGTTTGCATTTCTCTTAAAGGGGCAGGGCACATATCCCACAAATCTTGAAAATTATAATGCAACGATACCAATAACAAATTAAACCTTAAACATAAATAACAATAACTTAAATAGATTAATACCAACCTAAATAAACAGGGTTACAAAGGAAAAAAACAGGGATCAAAAAGTGACTCATTGATCCAGAAAGTGTTACATCGGAATTGAGACAGCATTTTTTCTGCCTCGGGTACCACCATCAAAAGACTTTTTAGACAAGGTTAGAAAGCCAGAGAAGGCAGACATCGAGGAAAAAGCGCTTAATAAATACTGAACTTCAACATTTACATTTTTCACCAAACATTTTTTTTTCAGACTCATAAATGGTCCATATCAATATTATTGCGCTGCCATTTAAAAAATGTTTTTTTCTCAGAATAATAATTGATCAGTGCTAATGATAATAAATAATGGGTGACTTATATAATATTGTGAGAAATGTATCCCTCAATGCCTTTATATTTTATTCCTATTCTATTATAATACATTACACTATTATAAAACATGCCTTGATGTGTTTCTTTCCTGGGTTTTTACTTTGCTTTGATGTTTCCCTTTGTTTTAAATGTTTTGTTCACCACGTGAAACTGTGATAATCATAAAATTAGGAATGTCTTTTTAAGCCATATGCCTTCCAGGCTGGCAGACACCCGTTGGCAAGTTCCGGATACCTGGAGAGAGATGCGCCGTGCAGATATTTACATTCACCTCCGTGCCTTTTGCTGTCGATCAGATGAAAGACTTACACGTGACGCACCGGTGCTCTTTCGTCATTGGACAATTAAAACCATGCTACCTCGATCCCCCTCGACGGCCATTGGACCAAGCGACCACCTCCCACCCGCTGTTCTTTCATCATTGGACTGTCTTTGCAACAATGCATGTTTGTATCAGTATATAATGACACCATAACTTACATTTACTCGGAAAATGATATGCAGATGCTTGGATTAAAACCATTTGTTATACTCTAACGTTGGTTTCCTGCCTCTGCGTCATTACCCCGGATCCGTACTCTGAAGGCGCCGCTTCAGGACACAGAGAAAGAAAACATTGCGAGACCGCCACAGAAGACGTCTTTCGACTTATAATAATTCAGAAAGCCTCCAAAACATCAAAACCTAACAAATATAATACAGTACAATACAATATAATATAACAATATTAGCAGGGTCCAAGCACAAAAATATGTACTAAACTATTAGTAGTGGCCCTAAAAAAAAAATTTGCAAAGTTTTTCCACAATTAGGCCTGTAAAGATACAAAGATATGTTGCCAAATTATATAAAATATATTTATTTGTTTAAAAGAATGCCTTACAAACATATAAATATGAACAAACGTGAAGGTATGTAGTAATGAATTTAAGGTGTTGTAATATAAGGTTGCTTTCATGATCATGTACATTTCATTGCATCATTTTACACACACACACACACATAGACTAGGAACTGTTAGAATGAACAGTGGTGTACTTCGTTACACGTATTTTAATACTATACTTGAGTATTTTTGGCTACTTTGTACTTGTACTGAGCATGAAAACGATAAGCAACTTGACTACATTAGTGATTGAGTATCTCTTCACTCCACTACGTTTGAATGGACACTTACTGTTACTTTTTACATTGTGATTGTGTTTACGACAAGTCAGCATCTTTTTCTACTGCGGTTAAATACTGGATGCTGTTTGTAGGTTGCAGTTTTTTTGCACGTTTGAGTTTGATAGAGGCTGAAATTTTGTACTTTTTTCATTGTTTTGAGGTGTTACATTTTTTTTAAATTAGGAAATAAAACTTCATAAACAAAGAGTTTCTTTTTTCCACAATTCTTGGTGTTTTTTGAGTCTAAATTCAGCACGAGTTTTTTTTATAACTGGATACTTTACGACTTTTACTGAAGTCTTCTTGGAATTGGTGACTTGTAACCTTTACAGTAATTTTTACAGTACTCTAGTATGATTTTCAGATCATCTCTCCACCTCTGGTTAGTATAAACAACCACATTTCTTTATACACACACACACACTAAAATTAACTCAGGCAGAACATTTAGACGGTGTGTGTGACGGCGTCGTCACGTTGTCGTCTTCCTCCGACATGACATCAGCTCGATCACACTCTGGATCTTTAGTTCCCACTCCAGCTTTCAACCTGTCTGCCATTAGCTGAGACTCAACGTCTTCAAGCATTTTGTTCTCTTGCCTCTTCTCGTCTTCCCCGGCTTTTCTTTCTTCTTTTCTCATCTTCTGAAAATACATCAGGTTTCTCTCAGGGTAGGCGACTTTCGCCAGAGGCAGTTTATGAACGGACTTGGTCTCGGTGGTGATCAGGAGAAAGGTGAGGGCAGAAAGGCAGAAGGGCCAGGTGCATGCTGGGAGTCCAAACTGCCAACACACGCCGTAAAATTAATAAAACGTGTGAATAGTCATATCCGTCATGGGTGTGCATACGTACGTTAGACATCACGCTTGTAATCGCCGAGCTGAGGTAGGCACAGAAAAACGCTGCGGAAAACAACGTTTTTTAAAAAATAGTTACGCAATCAGGAATGAGGAGCGACGGCTGGCAACGTACCGCACACCACCGCCAGAAGATGCGTCTGCCACGTCAGAGCGTAAAACATCCCGCCCACCGCGATACACGCTAGGACGCAGTTGTAGCCCCACAGGCCCAGGTAGATGTTCTCAAAGGGCGCCGCCAAAGCCAGGCCTGGGGGTCAACACAAAGATCATGCACCAAACTGAGTAGCAACACTAATTTCATATTAGGCAATAAAGGCATTATATTCTATTCTATTAATAATAATAATACATTTTATTTATAAAGCACTTTACATTTGCAAGCAAATCTCAGAGTGCTACAAAAGGTAAGAATGGGTAAAAAATAAAAGAATGAAAGATTCAGTAAAAGTGAATAGTATTCCATAAAATGTACTTCAAATGATCTTAAAAGCCTCTCCTGAAAAGATAGGTTTTCTATTCTATATTTCCTGCTCAGTGACTTTAGCCTGAGAGTCTGTTTTCATATACAGGAGTTT
>SOMO01000038.1:522447-540033 GCA_028128575.1 Paedocypris carbunculus | reverse complement strand
ATGTGCTCGTTCCTTATTCTGTCCAACCTCGTCACTCCTAAAGAGAACCTCAACATCTTCATCTCTGCTGCCTCCATCTCTGCCTCCTGTCTCTTTCTCACTGCCACTGTCTCTAAGCCGTAGAGCATAGCTAGTCTCACCACTGTCTTGTACACCTTTCCTTTGAGTCTTTATATATGTTTATATTTACAAATAAGATATAAATAAATATAGGATATAGAAATATATACAGGTTCATGGAAATAAACGGTGTAATGAGAAACATACAGGTGCACAGGAATATACAGTGGTTGGGTTATATACAAATTAATTGGAGGCAGAGTTGCCATAAAATCGCTTTACGTCTGGCATAATTTTAACACTTAGCCAATAATAAACTACGGTACCCCGATTTACGAAATTAATCTGTGCCAAGAGCCGCTTTGTTCATCGTAAATTTCGTTAGCTGAGCCGCATTTTACGTGTAATTTGTTTGAGACAGTTAAAACTGTGAAAAGCGCCCTACAATTACTCATTATTATTATTATTATTATTATTATTATTATTATATTGTTTAATCCGTGCCATGACTTAGTGAATTCGGACAAAAATTGTTTTTTTCACAAGTAATAAACTTTTGTTAATAAATGTAATACATAGCAGTTGTTTATTTTTTCTTCAATTGTTTATAAAGATACAACAAATAATAATACAGCAGACAATCTCACATCAACATGTTACCAGCATATTTGATTTACATCGTGCAAATTTGCGAGCAGATTTAAAAAAAGAAAAACGTCTTTTACACTTACAGTATAGACCGTCTCATTCATACACGCTCTGGGTAAGAAAAAGACGTGTTTGTTTTGTGTGTCAAAAATTGTGCGCAACTCGCGGATACATTTTCTGGTTTTCCGTTAGAAAGGACATTCGTAAGTCGGGGTACCACTGTATATTGTTATTGGTAGCTTGGATAGGCCACAGTCATTACGCGGCATAACAGCCTTGTACTGGATGCAAAATAAAATCCAAGTAAAAGATACATTTAGATACATACATTTTAGGTTGATTTCTACTTCTGTAGTTATTTTGGTGAAAGTAACTTAAAAGAAATACAGAAGTAATGTAACATATTACAATTCTGAGAAAGTAATACTGTAAAGCAGGGGGGCATATTACGTCAATTGCTAAGGCAATGTGGGTAGATCGCATAGCATTGAAAAAAAATGGTGAAAAAAGTTTAAAAATTCTAGCAAGCTTAAAAAGAAGAGAGGATAAAAATGAGTGGATAGGCTGGAACACAAAAGGCTCTCGTGATCTTAATCCAGCATTTACACGATTCTGCCAAACTTTAATGTCCGACCAGCGTCTCTCTCTGTAAGCTTGTGTGTGTGTGTGTGTGTGTGTGTGTGTGTGTGTGTGTGTGTGTGTGCTCATCCTTGGGCTAAAGGCTAATGGGCTAGCGCTTGGAAACAAGACCAGCAGCTGCAAAATCTTCGAAGCAAACAAAAAACAGTTCAAAACGAAGAACACCAACTCAATCACAATCAAATCACAAGAAGAACACTACTGTTCTGATAAATACGTCTAACAAAAACCCAACTCATTCAGCTTTACGCTATGCTCTTTTAGCGCAAAGGCTCATGAGAACCAGTGAGCATGATGGGAGGTGTAGTTTTGACCGCTAGAATAGATTTTTGTTTTACTATTTTTAAGTAAAACAACATTGAAGTGATACCGGTCACAAGTTAGGTTTGTTAAATAATGAAAAAAGTTTTAAAGAAATACACACACACACACACACACACACACACACACACACACACACATATATATTTATACACACAAAATAGAGCTGCATGATTGTGGATAAAATTAGAATCACAATTTTTTTGCTTAAAATTAAGATCATGATTCTTTTCACAATTCTTTCTGGATATTTACATTTTTTTAAATATTCAACACTGAAAATCAGGTTGTCAAAAACCCATATTACTTATATTACTTCATATGTAAATACATTGAATGAAACACATACTGTAATGTAAAAGTAAAGTTGTAAAGAACAAAAATCACCATTCAACTTATAAATAAAAATTCCAAGGTGCAGTATTATGTACAGTTGAGGACAAAATTATTCGCTCTGTTTAAAAGCACTTTTGAAATACTTATGAAACAATGATTACTTTGTAGGGGGGGGCAAAAATGTTTGTCCTCAACTGTAGATGTTTGCTGTATGTGGTTTGCTGAGTGTCGTCTTCTGGTTTGAAACCGCAGTAAACACACACTTCAGAAATATAAATATTTTTCAGGTAGTAAAATGTCGGAGTCAACTCATGGTCTGCAGGTTATTAGCGTGAATCTGCGGGTGAAATTGTGGTCTTTAAAACAATTAATCATGCATCTCTAATACAAAACATAATCATTTGTGTTTTTATAGCGAGTAAATTGCTTTGGTCGTTTGAAAAGCAGATCGAGAATCAAAAATGTGTGAGCACCGCTGCTGTAATGTAACAGATTACTTTTGACAAACAGTCATGTGTTTTACATCACAATTTGAAAGTCACTCGCACTGCTTACCGGACACCATTCCAACCACCGATCCAATGACGGCGTGCGCGCATGTGATTGGAGAAGAGATCAGCAGGGCGATCATGAACAATCCCCCCGTCCAGGGCTCGTCACAGCCATACACTTGACCGACACCGACCGGGATGGAGCGGAACAGCTAGACAAACACCACAGGGATTATGTAACTCGCCTGCGCTCGTGGCACTTTTAAAGGAAAGTCATGCAGAAAATGCGGTCGTTCTCGCTGGATTGAACGCACGGTGACAGCAACTCGTGATTAATGTGCTCGGTGACTTCGGTGACCTTGAGGATCAAAACAACAACATCATCCATCATCGGTGATCAGTGTCGCCTGTCTCACCTTTGCATAATTCAGTTCGGTCCACGTGAGGTTTTGCGTGGAGGTTTGAGGCTGGAAGAGAACCTGGGGGAAGTAGCGGTTGTAGTGGCCCGTCGCCGCCATGTGCAAACACACTAGTATGTTAAACGGCAGTGTGAAGACGGGCAGGTCCCAGCGGCTGTTGATGGAGGCCAAGGCACTTGAGATAATCGGGCTGAAGGGAGAATCACAAACGTCAGATGCAAGTGACACAAAAAAAACACCTCACGTGCTTATAATTGCCGATTTCAAATATGTGAGTAAATATAAGCGCAATTTTTTTCAAGTCAGAAACAATCACAAATAAACAGAAACACGTCGTCTTTATGTACGCGTGTGTATGCGACGTGTGTATGCGTCTATATAATGTTAAACAATGTTCTGTAAGCAGACGTGCTACAGTATAAGCTTTTAATGGCTCAATAACAGAAATAAAAAAAACATTTTTTTGACACACAGCGACACTTAACAGAGACAAAATAACACTGGAAGAAGCAAGATTAAATGAAATACCGGAAAATCCAAGGAACAGACACAATCAAAACGCTCGGTCTGCTAAACGGGGCATGATAATTTTTCGCCATGATCGTCTTCACACAGAGTCAGATAAACAGAGAGCTCGACAGGCCTCTCGCAGTTGCTCTGCGCATGCGCAGACTGGTGCAAAGACTCTTGGGAAATTAAAGAAACGCTGTTTATTTGTAATGCCGTAATTCCCGTCACTGCTTTTGTCATAAATGAATCAAATGAACACCAGAATGGTTCTCAACGCGTGGACCGTGTGGCTCTTAAATATTGATCCATTGTTCCTACATTCTGGGCCTCAAGTTAATGCCTACTGATCTTTTTCTCCAGAGAAATGCAATAATTCTAATGAAAAATTAATGTAATTGAGCAGTACTGAATATAAGCCCCCCACATTTTTAAGAAAAAAAAAGCGTAAATACATGTAATATATGGCTAAATACTTTGTCGTCTTTTAACCTAACTTGTAACTCATATCACTTCAATGTCTTTTTACTTGAGTAATCGATTTAAAAATAAATGTAATCTAGTGATCAGAACTCCAAATCCCAGAATCCTCAGCGGATGTTACTTTGGTGAAAGTAACTTGAAAGTAATACAGAAGTAAAATAACTGATTACAATTCTGAGACCGTAATATTGTAATGTAACAGATTACTTTTGACAAACAGTAACTAGTGATGTGTAATGTGTTACGATTTCAAAGTAACTTGCGCAACACTGATAAAGACGGCATATTTTCTTTTTTTTTGTGATCGAAATAATGATAATGGGCGTTTATATGTACGTGTATATTTGAAATATGTGCATATAAGCAGGAGGGGGGGTACATTAATTTTAGTAGACCGTAATTACATTATTTGGGGGGGTACATTAATTTTAGTAGACCGTAATTACATTATTTGTAATAATAATAATAATGAGTATTTGTAGGGCGCTTTTCACAGTTTTATCTCTCTCAAAGCTCACATGTAAATATGTAAGAGAATTGTTGCTTTTTATTCAATTTATCGTCTGGATTGTTGGTGTTAACTATGTGGCTGCGGTTATGACAAGACAAAGACAAAGAGCAGTGAGCAAGCACATACGCGACAGTGGCCACGTAAAAAAAAACTCTGGGGAGAACCCGTTTTGTACACAAAATCTGTATTGTAACTTTAGTTAAAATAAGAAATTAGATGCAGGGAGTAACATGGATAAGCATCTGCCATATTTAATACAGCATATCTATTAAAGGTGTTAGCCAAGGCATCTATTCGAAAAATGAGAGAGCGAGAAAGATATTTTATGTTGTCACACTTGAGTCTGAATCCGAACTTTGCGTGAAACAAACGTTTACAAACAACTATGATAAAAAAAAAAGCAGAAACAGAGCTTAGCAATTAGCAATGTTAATAGAAACAAACGTGTTACACTGTATTAAATTGTTTATGTATATGTATAAAAAAAAAATTCATGAGTGTGTGACGTATCCACGATATTGCAAAATCTATATTGTGGCACAACTCACTACCGGTTATTACATGAATATCGGTTCATCGCCACCAAGTTTTTGAGCATAAAAAGGAAAAAAGTGGTGCTTATATTTGCGTAACTGTTCTTATGCAAAAATGTAAAAAAAAATGTATTTCGCTCTCGAAAAACAAGCACACACTAAAGTGTTTTTTTTGTTATTGACTTTAACTCACCACGCCATTGACATAAAGATGTTGGGGAGAAGAAGCCACCAGTACCAATCGCCTGCACTTGAGAAGACGGCCATCAAAAGCCCAACCAAAATCCCGTTATACCCATATAATCCAGCTGCAATTGCACCTCTGGAGAAGAAAACAAATGTTGAGCACCAACATCTAATTAGTTTTGAAGAGCTTCATAAATGGCTAAGAAATCGAAGAGATGATTGGGTGGATCCTTGGATGGATGAATGAATGAATTAAAGGATGGTTGTATGGACAAACAAATTAAATTGTGTATCAATTAAGAGTGAACGTTTAAATTGAAGGATAAATTAATAATTTGATGGAGGGTTGGTTGTATAGATGGATGAATGAATGAAAGAAAGCATTTTTGATGGACCAATAAATGAAATAGTGTATCAATAAATAGTGAACTGTTAAATTGAAGGATACAATTATCATTTGATGGAGTTTGGTTTTATGGATGGTTTGGTTGTAAGGATGAATGAATGAAAGGATGGTTGGATGGATTGACAAACGAATTAAATGGTAAACGGTTAAATTGAAGGATTAATCATTTGATGGAGGGTTGGTTGTATGAATGGATGAATGAATGAATGAATTATACGATGGTTGGATGGAAAAACAAATGAAATGGTGTATCATTAAGAGTGAACGTTTAAATGGAAAGATGAATTAATCATTTGATGAAGGGTTGGCTGGTTGGATGGATGCAAAAGGAAAAATGAATCAATTAATGTAATGATGGATGAATTAAATAATATAGCAAAGAATGATTGGTTGGGTGAATGGAGAGGTAGATGACTTAACTAATGATTTGGTGAATGGAATGATGGATGAATGGATTAATAGCTGGATGGAGAGGTTAATGGATTGGTACAAAGTGTCAGTACGGTCAATGTTCTCAGACCGCGTACCTGTTCTGACAGAGGATGAGGGCCGAAATGGTAGCAAATAAAGTTCCGACGAAGCCATTGAGAGCCCACCATCTGTTCTGAAGCAGGAGTCCGGCGAAGATGACCAGTCCACTCAGAGGATTGTTCACGAACATCACCTGAGCCGCGCCACGAAGAACCCAGTCCAGCATCTGCAGCGGAAGATACCGTCCTGGACCAGAGAAAGTTCAACGTAATAACAGATAACAGAAGGCCAACATGGACTTTCTTATCTTATATCGAATAGAAGCACCCCCCTGATTTTTCAGGCGCAAATTAAAAAATTAATATAAAAAATATATTTTCAGAATAATACATTCTGATTCAATTACAATAGTTTTCTATTTTCTACAATAGTCTCCTAAAAAAAACTTTTTTTAAATTTATTTAACAAACCTGACATGTGACTCGTATCACATCCATTTCGTTTTACTTGAAAGTAGTAGTTTAAAAAGAAATCTATTCTAGTCTTTAAAACGTCAACTCCCAGAATACTCCATTGAGGCCTCCATGAGTCTCCAGTACAGCCAGACCAAAGCTGAGCTGGGTTTATGTTAGACGTAAATATCAGAACAGTATTGTTTTTCTCTGTGTAGTGGACAGAGTGATTAGATTGTCTGGTGTTCTTTGTTTTGAAGCGTTTAGCGTTCCTACGGCGTTTTGCTTTTGCTCGTTTGAAGGTACTAGCCGTTAGCTGGGATCTACAAGTGTTGGCGGCACGGTGGGTAGCGCTGTCGCCTCACAGCAAGAAGGTTCCGATTGTGACTTGAGGTGTGAGTTTGAGGCCGGCCGGGGCCTTTCTGTGTGGAGTTTGCATGTTCTCCCTGTGCTTGCGTGGGGTACATGCGTTTCAGGTTAATCTGGCCGTGTGTGTGTGAGGTGTGTATGTACGGTTGAAGTGGACGCTGGCGCAGATTGTCTGCTGCTATTTCACTGGGCAATTGGTGTGTGTGTGTAAATGTTGTGTCCTGTAAGGCGACCTTGAGTGTCTAGAAAGGCGCCAATACGTAAATAAAAAATTTTATGGATTATTAAGTACCAAATTGCCTCGGGTGTAAAATCAGCTCTGGGTCCGGCGACTTGGTCCCGCCCCTGACGTCACCTTTTTGATTGGCTGTAAGTCGGCACAATAAAGTTTGATTGGTCCAGACAAATCAGCATAATATCTGTCCTCAGAGGGCCGGATGTAACTCATACATGTAACTAAACGTAATCAAATGTGATGTAGAATAAATGTAACTACTACTTTATGTTAAATAACTCATTATTTATCATAACTTCATCAAGTGACAATTGCAGTTGCGTAGAAAACCTAAGTTTGCTGGTTGCTCTAACATAAATACTTTTAATTTTTATCAGCTTATGAAAACACACAGAATTCCATTAATGATGAATCAAACTGTCCGAGTGAATAAAGAAAAATAACATGAAACTGTGGGAACTATGCCACCGTAGTCAAAAGGCATTGTGGGAAAGTTTTTGGTCAACACACGCTTTAAATTTTTTTTTGGTATTTATTTTCACTCAAAACTTTTAAGCTCTCGCGGGCCTCATAAAATGACATGGCAGCCCACATCTGGCCCCTGGGCCAAATATTTAAGCACATATTTGAAATTGACGATTATAAGCACCCCCCACGTTTTTGAGCGTTGAAAATTTTAATTATTCGCATGAATACGGTATTTGTGTCAGATAGAAAGTTGGTAAAGCAGAACGTGTGATGCGGTAAAAGTCAGTATGAGACCATCTGCTAAGGTCATGATCGTAATTACCATGGACGAGCACATTGTGTTTCAGTGCTTTGTTTCTCGAATGGGTGTGTATCACTTGTTACACAACGTCCTAAAAAAGACACTTCTCTACCTCAAATTCAAACTTCTTGCCTCTTGTTTTTCATCATTTCAAGCTGAGCTAGTTATCAGACTGTATACACTGCTAAGAAAATAAAAAACAAAACGAGTAAAAAAGACTTAAAACAAGTAAAATTATCTGCCAATGGAGTGAGAAAATGTTACTTGGTAAGACAACTTGAGACAAGCAAATTAATCTTGTCAAGAATTCATTTTTTGCAGTGTACTATATGTATGCTATAAACAGATGTAAAGAGTAGCTGAAAACCATACTGGAGTAAAAGTACAGATACCTTACTGTACAAATGTATTCATCAATAATTACAAGTTACAAGTCAGCAATTCCAGGAAGACTTGAGTAAAAGTCATAAAGTATCCAATTTTTTACAAATTTAAGTATTTTACTCCTTCTGAATTTGGGCCCAAAAAACACCAAGAAAAGCAAAAAACTCTTTATTTGTGAGGGTTTATTTCCTGATGTGGCGGCAAAACTCCAGCCTATATCGGAGCGCAGCTGAGAGGCTGATTGGTCATGTGGTCATCCAAAACGTGCACCTTTCCAAACGTCTTGAATGTTTTATTGTTGTTCCAATGTTCTTTGTAGCCAATTACGTTTCCATATGAATTGTGTGTGCGTGTTGTGCAGTTAAAGGAAAATACCGCACCCTCATCACCCACTCTCCACTATCATTAAAGGTGCATGTGACCCACCACCTCTCATCACGTGACCAAAATTTGTTTTTGTGTAAATGTCTGCTACACCTGACTTCGAAATGAAATTTAACTCAGTGTGTCAAAATGCCAGAACAAAATAGATTAAAAAAGAAAAAAAAACAAAAAGTCAGTCTCGGTCAAACTCAAATGTGCAAAACAGTGCAACCGCTAATTCACATTCACAGATGGGGATATTGCCTATACATATATAAATGCCAATATTGAGGTATAAAAAGCGAGTAACGGTAAGTGTTTATTCAAATGTAGTGGTGTAAAGAGTACAGATACTCAATCACAAATGTAGTCAAGTAGAGAGTAAAACTTGCTTATGTTTTTGATACTCAGTACAAGTACAAAGTAGCCAAAAATAACTTAGGTAAAGTAATCATCCGCTGGCTATAACCAGTATAGATCAATACATACAAACCCTTTATCATAGTAAAGCGTTAATCTAATAATCAAATGAATTAAAATTATTCAAAGTATACTACTTATTTACGTTTGTTATATATTATGAGAAATGATTGCAAAAAGTTCTATAGTTATATATATTTTGTGTGTTATATATATATTGTGTGTGTGTATCTAACCTTTCATCCAATTCCCAAACGCCGCCATGTCTCCAGTAACGTAGAAGAGCCACACGAGGCACTTCTCTTTAACCTTTTGATGTGCAGATTGACTTCCAGGTTCATGTGCTTTGTTTTTTTCCATGGCGCTTTTCTTGCTCTCTGCTGTTTCATGAACTGGATTGGCCATGAGTGGTTGCTCTTCCTGTGGATTTTTGAGTGAACGTCAAGAGGGAGGCAAGAGAGAAAAGAGAGAGAGAGAGAGAGTGTGTGTGAGAGAAACGTGATAGAGGAGGGAGAGAAAGAGAAAGCAAAAGGGGGGAATGAGAAAAAGAGAGAGAAACGAGGGACAGAGAGAAAAGAAATGTGTGAGAACAAGAATGAAGAGTGATAGAGGACGGAGAAAAAAATAGCAAAAGGGAATGAGAGAGTGAGAAAGGCACAGAGAGAGATGAGGGAAAGAGAGTGAGACTGAGACAGAGAGAGACTGTGTGAGATCAAGAATGAACAAGTGATAGAGAAGCTGGGAGAGAGAGAGAGCAAATGGAGGGAAAGAGAGAGAAAGAGAGGGAGAGAGACAGAGAGAAAACAAATGTGTGAGAGCAAGAATGAACAAGTGATAGAGGAGGGATAAAGAAAGAGCAAAAGGAGAGAGAGAGAGAGAGAGAGAGAGAGAGAGAGAGAGAGAGAGAGAGAGAGAAAAGAAATGTGTGAGATTAAGATTGAAGAAGTGATAGAGAAGGTGGGTGAGAAAGAGAGAGCAAATGGATGTATAGAGAGGGAGAGAGAGAAAGAGAGAGATCTACCTTTGGTAGCTGTTCTTTAGGCATAAAGGAGGCTAACTGTAAAATAACGTGACTGTAAAGTAACATTAATTCAGGAGGCGCTGAAAGGCTTTATAGTGCAGGGGGCGTTCACTCAAGCTCCTCCTCCTGCTCCTCCTCCTCCTCTCCTTTACATTCCTTCCAACTTTAATCTATTGGTTTTGATGGAGCTGCAGTAACAGGTTTATGCCACTGGGGGCGTGAAGGGTCAGTGAAACAAAGAACATTGGCTGCTTAAAAAGCTGCAAATATGAATTTATGAGTTAATATGATTTAACTTTGTAACATCTCACAAATGTTGTTGTTGATATTCTCTATCAAATTGTTCATTCATTAGTGTATTTGTGAATATTTGATCATCTGAGGTGAATGTTTAAATAACGGATTTATTTAATAATGGATCGTTAAACGGCTACTGAAAAGGTCACAAACATGAGACTTCGTTTCAGCTCAGGAAAAAACAAAACACACTTGTTTGTGGACACGTGTAATACCTACGTATAATAATAAGGATTAGTAAGACGACATACTCAAGGACCAAATTTCAAAGTCTCTCATTCACACTGTGATCCGGAAGTTTCTTTTTTGCGGGATTCAGTGGGCATTCAAAGGTCAACGCCGACCTGTGTTTCAGCACTTTTGTTTGATGTGTTTTTTAGTTGTTTGCATTTTTTTAAAATAGAAAGATGCATGTGTATGGACAGAAATTAATATTACGTATTTAAAAGTGTAACACTATTTATTTTAAGTTATTAAATAACCCCCCTCTTATTTACATTTAGATAAGTCTTATTTACAATCAGATTACATTTGCTCAATTGGGAATCCATATACGTATATTGTTTTTTAAAAAATGCACAA
The DNA here is from genome assembly GCA_028128575.1 of Paedocypris carbunculus. Taxonomy (NCBI): domain Eukaryota; kingdom Metazoa; phylum Chordata; class Actinopteri; order Cypriniformes; genus Paedocypris; species Paedocypris carbunculus. The sequence continues at coordinate 529,130 of SOMO01000038.1, read as the reverse complement.
TTACCGGATTTATTGGATGAAATGTTTTGAAGGGTGCGTTCACTTCATGACGTCACATTGTGATTTTGCAGCCTCACGCTATAAACACGATTGGACACCAGAGGGCAGAAGAGCTTCGTGGTCATTCTAATTAGTTGATTTTGTACAGGAGGTTTTTTTTTTACCATCTTTTTTTGTGGAGATTCTAGGAAGACAATTTGTTTTTCTGTGTGGGCTGATTTTCAAACTAAGGGTGTGGTTTTCATTGGTTTCTTTGAGCTTTAGAAGAAACAATTCATCCATAATTCTAGTTGGAGTCCACCAGTTGTATATTTGCATTAAACGTTCAAATTTTCATTAATCGTCCCAATTTTCAGTGCAGATTCCAAACCTGGGTTTTCTGTGATAATATTGTTGTTACCGTTATTTTTTAATTTGGGCAAGTTAAATTATTTAGAATTTATCTTATTTATGGAAGCCACCTATTATTTTAAGATTTTCAGTAAATATATATATATATNGTTCGACTATCGCGGATTCACTGTTTCGCGGATTTTTTTTCTTTATTACGTATATTCACGGATTCATTTTTTCCCGATGTAACGCGTCGGCCCGGCCACGGGTGTCTCGCCAAAAATAAAAAGGCAGAGGATGGGAAGCTCACCAAAACCTTTAATGGGCAGTGTTATTTCCCGTCCGGGCGACCCGGTGGAGAGCGTTACAAAACATTTAAATAAAACAAAAGCAAACTAAAGAGATGACCAAACGGCATCGGAGCTACATGCTCGTTCTTTCGGTTTCGGTTTGACGTCACCTTTCAACGTCACCACGTCACTCGCGCCTCATATCCTTCGCATTCAAACACTTTGAAAATTAATATCTCGGCGGGGGCGATGCGTGCGGCTGGGAGATGTTTGTTACCATTACTTTAATAAAGAATACTACGCGAAAAAAAGTGTTTTAAAAGTCTGAGTAAGTGTTAAATAAATACGTAAATGTTGTGCCTCCACTTTGCGGATTTTCACCTATCCGGTCAGGCTTGGAACGTATCTACTGCGATAAACGAGGGATTACTGTATACCACTCAGTGTTGGGTGTAACGCATTACAAAGTAACGCATTACCAAAGAACCTTTTCACTGGAAAAGTAATGTAACTAATTACTGTTTATTTTTAGGTAATTTAATTACAGTTACTTACAATATACTGGCGTTACATTGTAAAATAATTAAACTCGCAGAATATCATTGTTTAATTTTACAAATTTATCTTCTCTAGGTAAAAGTTCAAAATCGTTGTAGAGATGCACTGCAAAAAAATCCATGTGAAAAAATAAAGAAAATAAAAAACTAAATGAGTAAAAAAAATGTTAAATTAAAAGTAAAATTATCTGCCAAGCGGGTGAGAAAATTTTACTTGGTAAGACAGATTAAAACACTGTGTTACACGGTGGATTTGTTTCTGTATTTCAGTTGTTGTTCTTTTGGCTTTAATAAAAAAAAAGTAACTAGTTTCTTAAATTGAGAAACATTGTGTTATTATTATTTTTGTTTCAAAAATTTCCGTGTTAAAACATAATGTCTACTTTGAAAAATGTCTCGATTTATTAAAAATGTCTGATTTTTTTCTAAGCAAGGAAATGCAAGCTTATTATCTTAATATAAGCAAAGTAAAAAAGTCTGAATCCTAACATAGTTCATTTATCTTCTAAGAGAAAATAACAAGATTTGTTTTCTAATTTCAAGATTTTTAGAATTTTTTTTTTTGCAGTGTTGTGCACGTGTTTCATTATTTAAAGTGGAGATGTCGGACTTGTGTGCAAATAAGAACATTACAGTAATTTGTGAGATGCTTCCTGTGGAGAAAACACTATCAATAGCTGGAGTATCTACTGAAGCACTGACACGCCCATTTTAAGAAGTATTTACGTAGTTAAGTTACTTAATCGGTTACTTTTCATACACAGTCATTAGAAAATACAAAAGTAATTAAACTACAAAATTGTAAAGTCATTACTAATTAGCTACTTTTTTTCAAAGAAAAAAAAAACAAAACTTACCCAACACCGATACACAGAGGTGTAAAGTACTTGAGAAAGTGTACTTCATTACTTTACTCAAGTATGTTTTGACTTTTCACTCCACTACATTTGAATGGACACATTCGTTACTCGTTACATTATGATGTATGATGTGTGCGACTTTTAGTGCCGATAGGGCCGAATTTTACCGCAGTTAAATTCTTGGGTGAACGAGGCAATTTCGCTATCTGTAGTCTGCTGAAGGTACTGGAAGCTAATTGTGACTTAGAAACCATGTGAACGTGAATTAGAGGTGTGAATGTTTACCAGGTTTATAGCGACATGGCTAACGCCAGTGATGAAGCAAAAGGAGCAGATCAAGCAGTGCCAGCACGGACCATCACTCATGGCCTTAGTTGAAAGAAACGTTGGAGAAAAACTGTCTGCTTTGTTTATTGTGGACAACAAAAAATGAGCGCTTTTATAAGTTCACCGTCAAATTTGAGGAAACACATTGAGGAAAGAGTCTATTTAATGTTAATTTAAAGCGAATTTAATGTTAAGTTAAACTATACAGATCTTCCCTGACTTTACGATGGTATTGTACTGTTACTAAGCCTAACATGGCAAAAAACACTGGAACATGACTATATTTTGGCTAAATTTTTTCTAGCTAAATTGTGCAATGTGAATAAATGTAATGGAATCAAATCAATGTCAGCTCGGAATTGTATTTTTTTTGCACATTTGAGTTTGATTGAGACTTTTTGTTCTTTATTTTGTTTTAACATTTTTTGAAACATAGAGGAGTTAAATTTTGCTTCTGTATTAGAAAATAAAACCTAATGAATAAAGTTTTTTTTTCACATTTCTTTGTTTTTTTTTTTTTTAGCCTAAATTCAGTATGAGTAAAATACTTAAGTTTGATACTTTGCTACAAGTCTTTTTTATATTGGTGATTTTTTACTTGTGTTGGAGTAACTTATATAGTACGTATCCATACTTTTACTTAAGTATGGTTGTCTGGTACTTCTTACACCTCTGCTGATTCCACTAAACCGCGGTTGCGTTGGAGATTGTAAGATGGTGAGGTTCGAAAATTTTCTCACCACAGCCCGATGGCTTAAGAACCTTACGAATTGGGACGCAGACTTCCAAAAGAGCAAAAGTGGTTCCCAGATGCTGACACAGACAGACAGTAATTGGAGTTTTTGATGACTTCCAGCTGCAGTGGAACACGGCCAGTCAATTCTCCAAAGGGAGTGAATGTTCGGTGCCATAACTCACTCAGCAAGCTTAATAATAATAATATTAATAACACACGTTGCCATCTCGTGGGGGTGGTGGGAGGGCAATGATCGCAATACTGCCCTTAAAACCACACTTGAGTAAAAGTACACATAACATACTGTAAAAATTACTCCATTACCAGTTTCAAGTCATCAATTCCAAGATGACTTGAGTAAAAGTCAATTTTTAAAAGAACTTAAACATTTTATTTGTACTGAATTTAGGCTCCAAAAACATCAATAAATGTGGGGAAAAAAGAAGGTCCTATATAGTTATCAAGAAACATATTTATTAGATTTTATTTCCTAATATAGAAACGAAATGTAACATCTCTGTGTTTCAAAATAGCAGAACAAAATAGATAAAAAATGTACAAAGAGACTCAGTCAAACAAAAAAAAATTAAACCACAATTTGAATTTCATTGCAAACAAAATTTTATTGTAGTGGAGTAAAGAGTACAGATACTCAAGAGTACGATCACAAATGTAGTCAAGTACAGTAGTCAAGCGAGTAAAAGTTGCTTCTATTTTTTATACTCGGTACAAGTACAAAGTAGCCAAAAATTGCTCAAGTAAAGTAACATATAAGTCCATTTACTCAAGTACTTTAGACCACTGTGTACGCTGTGTGTGCCTTCGACGTTAACCAATATCTACACTGTAAAAAGTGTCTCGTTGGATCAAAGTAAAAAAATTGCGTCAACAGATAACACCTAATTCATTTACTTTGGTTCAACTTAAAATTTCACTTTGAAAGGAATTAACTATCCACTGCTTAGCCAGTGCAAAATACATCTTTGAATCTATTTAAGTTTTTAAGTTTAATGAAATCTCAAATGACACGTTTTCTTAATTGTTTTTACATGTTTTTTTTATTTCTTAATTTCTCATCGGAAGGGTTAAAAAAGAGACCACCATTATAATATATGCATCAATTTGCATCTTCGTTGATTGGGCCTTGTGTACTAACGAGTTAAATTTAAATAATAATAATGTTCATAAGAGTATCTAACATTATATTATACTATAACATTATATTATATTATACACTAAGGTGTTATGACAACTTAATCAAAATAAGTTGCCTTATAAAAGACTTAAATGAACATAATATCTGCTCAGTTGGTCCATTTAACAAACAGACAGCAACAGCACCACAGATTGTGGGAATTTTAGACAGGCAAAAATGCAGCTGAGTCTCTGCTCACATAACGAGACACATTGATGGTTGTTTACATAATTACCTTATTAAAACATCTCTTGTTTCATTTGAAGACAAATCGCTTCAATTCCTCCTTCTTACAATTGAACAAGATCATGTTAATGTGTTTATGATTTATGTTAAAGTTTAAAAGAGTTTTAAAAATGTGTAAAGCAAATGCAAGCTTCTCATTGGCTCATTGGCCAATTCTCATCGGCCAATCCAAGAAACAAGGTCTTCTCTTCTCATCACCATCTGGCTCCAAAGCACATTTTTACTTTATTTCAAAGAAATTAATTTACTTTACACTAAAAGACTTACTTTTGATTTGGATGAAGCACAAATTTTACATTAAACTGATGGAAGACAGAAAACTAAACGCTTTGAGTTAGATCAGGTAGAAAAAAAGAATTCAAAGTAACAACACTCTTTTGGCACTTTTTACAGTGTAGTTTGAGTTAGATCAAGTACCAAAACTTCTTTAAAGTAACGACAGCCCATTGGCACTTTTTACAGTGTACACATTCAACATTCAAAAATAGATAAACGTCCACACTCGGTCTGAATGTACGTATATTTGTGATCATTACTTAGCGAAATGTATTTGTTGAACACATGTACTTTATTTCACTAAGCTTAAGGCAACAGCTAGAAACCACTGATTCTAACATGGACCAGATGTTGGCAACATCCCCAGTTTTCTCTAAATGAAATGGAGGCAAACAGCCGACAACATGAGCCGCTTTCCCTGTGAAATTATATGTTTACAATAATGTGCCATTGCCGGGGCAGAGAAGTGCAGTTTCTGGAAGAGTGGGAAACGAAACCAGCTGTGAAGTCAGAAACAGTTTGGGAGAAGACAAAAATTCCGAGGCTCTGTCAGGAAGACTTATTTGATTAACGTCGACTGTTTACGATTTTAATTTTTCTGCTAGTGGTAAGGTTTTGCTTTTTTATTTATTTGTTTCCACATCATCTTTTCCCTCATACACTCTTAGTGCGGATTATTAAATTAAACATGTCTGGTTCACGGTGAGCTGGAGCCAATCACAGAGCAGGATACACTGACAAACAATCACACACTCCAAACAACTATGGACAATTTCCAGACTCTAGTTCGAATGAACATGTTGTTGGCATGTTGACACATGTTGGTGTAAAGTGTTTCAGTACCTGTACTTTGGTTAACCAGTACCTTAACCAGGACAAAACCGAATTATTGCTTATTGACTCTAACCAAAAAATTAAGGACCCTGAATATAATCTNAGACGAGGCCGCATCACAGCCGGAGGAGACGAGGCCGCATCGCTTGGAGAAGTGTCATTTCACCAGGACGGTTGTTCGAACATTCAGCGTCTTTGCGTTGGTCTCGGACCAAGAAAAGCGCTATACAAATGAACTTGAACTTGAACTTGATACTTAAATATTTTAGGCTACTTTGTACATAATGTCTATCAAAAATATAAGCAATATTTACTCTCTACTTGACTACATTTGTGATTGAGTATCTGTACTTGTCTACAGTTGAAAAGACACCGTTTTTTGTTACTTTTCTTTACAATGTGATGTGCAAAAAAGTTGGCATTTGTTTCTACCGCCGTTAATTTCTTGAGCGAATGAGGTGATATTGCCATCTGCAGGATGCTGAAGGTACTGGATCAGCTAAAACTTATCTCAGCTCAACTGTGCTTAGAAATGTACGTCCCTTAATATTAATAACAATTTTTGAGCATCTAAAATTGGAAAAATAGGTTTGCTTATATTTGCGTAAATACGGTACAGTGGACCAAAACAGCACAGATCTATTGAGAGCATTGGGTTCTCATTTCTGAAACATACATCCACCACATGAAAGTTAAACCTCCTTCAATTAATTTGATTAACTTGTATTATGCCAGCAGAATATTATTATGTATACACTCTTCTTTTGAAGTAAGTGAGATTGTCAATATGGCGAACCATATCGAAATTAATAATAATAATAATAATAATAATAATAATGAGTATTTGTAGGGCGCTTTTCACAGTTTTAACTGTCTCAAAGCGCATGTGTAAATATGTAAGAGAATTGTTGCTTTTTATTCAATTTATCGTCTGGATTGTTGGGGTTAACTATGTGGCTGCGGTTATGACAAGACAAAGACAAAGAGCAGTGAGCAAGCACATACGCGACAGTGGCCAGGTAAAAAAAA
>SOMO01000038.1:503839-522081 GCA_028128575.1 Paedocypris carbunculus | reverse complement strand
ATTATATGCTTCGTTGAAGAGATGCGTCTTCAGTCTAGACTTAAATTGACTCACTGATTCTGAGTCTCGAATTGGACTAGGCAGAGCATTCCATAGTTTGGGTGCTAAGTATGAAAAGGATCTTCCTCCCTGGTAGATTTTAGAGATTCGCGGTATTATAAGCTGGCCGGAGTTTTGAGAGCGCAGCAGTCGTGTAGGCTCGTAGTAAGTGAAATTGTGCTCTGCTTTTAGCCCATCCAGGTGAAGTACACATACACACGGTGAAGTGAACACACACAAACCCTGAGCAGTGGGCAGCCTAAGCCGTGATGCCCGGGGGGCATTTGGGGTTCAGTATCTTTCCTAAGGATACTTAGTTGCAGAATCGGCCGTATAGGGGGATTCAAACCTGCAAACTCTTGGACGATTCTGCCAACTCTTTGAAGAATCCCCCTACAACAGTTATATCGAAAGTAAACCCACCCGCTGTCAAGCTTAGCACATTCAAACAGGTCAGCCCTGATGAGCTCACTAAGATTATAGCTAAGACCAAGATGACCTCCTGCTTACTTGACTCTATACCAACTTTTTTACTTAAATAAATCTTACCATTAGTTATCGAACCAATCTTGAATATTATAAATCCGTCACTAGTTCTAGGTCACGTGCCAAAAGCGTTCAAACAGGCCGTCATAAAACCGCTTATTAAGAAGCCACATCTTGATGCCGACGTGATTGCTAATTATAGACCAATTTCAAACCTTCCATTTATATTTAAAATTCTTGAAAAAGTTATTTCGGGACAACCCTGTAAATTTCTGAAACAGAACGATAGATTTTAAAAATTTTAATCGGGCTTTATATTGCACCACAGCACAGAAACGGCACTAATCCAAGTCACCAACAATCTTCTAATGGCATCAGATAAAGGGAACGTTTCACTCTTAGTTCTGTTAGATCTTAGCGCTGCTTTCGACACTGTTGACCATGACATTTTAATACATAGACACGATGATTAAGTTGGGGTTTCTGGACACGGGTTAGAATGGTTTAGGTTTTGAGTTAAATATGGAGCTCCACAAGGCTCCGTGCTCGGCCCAATCCTATTCACACTTTATATGCTTCCTCTAGGGGACATAATCAGAAAGCATGGTCATAGCTTCCCACTGTTAAGCAGATGATACACAAATTTACATCTCAGCACGGCCTAATGAAATCTCAAAATTTGCAAATATACTAGATTGCTTCAGCGACATTAGTGATTGGATGACAAGTAATTTTCTCATGCTGAACTCAGACAAAACTGAATTATTATTTTTTGACTCAAACCTGATGCACCTGAATACAGTAAATCTTAAATCTTAACGGGCTTGAAATCTCATCCCCAACAAAAGTGAAAAGCTTAGGTGTCATTTTAAATATCAAACTTTCTTTTGAGAGTCACGTACACAACACGTCTGTAGAACTGCCTTTTTTCACCTCAGGAATATTTCAAAGCTGCGTCACATGCTCTCCCGAGCGGATGCCGAAAGACTGATACACGCAATTATGACATCACGGTTAGATTACTGTAATGGTCTTCTGAGAGGTTCTCCTGCTAAGCTAATAGATAAACTTCAGTTAGTTCAGAATGCAGCTGCCAGATTACTCACCAGAACAAAAAAGTATAACCATATTAGTCCATTGTTAATGACGCTACACTAGTTACCTGTTAAATATTGCATCCAGTTTAAAATTCTCTTAATCACTTACATAGCACTAAACGGTTTAGCTCCTCTATATCTCAGTGAGCTCATCACTTACTACGAGCCTACACAACTCCTGTGCTCTCAAAACTCCGGCCAGCTTATAATACCGCAAATCTCTAAAATCTACCAAGGAGGAAGATCCTTTGCATACTTAGCACCAAAACTATGGAATGCTCTGCCTAGTCCAATTCGAGACTCAGAATCAGTGAGTCAATTTAAGTCTAGACTAAAGACGCATCTCTTCAACGAAGCATATATTGACCTGTTATAATAACTTACAGAAAAAGTTAATATAATTGTATAGAAAGGCAATTATATTTAGTTTATTTAGTTTAGTGCTCGAAACCGAATCACACCTGCACCTCTTAAAACTGTCAAAATATTTAATTGTGGTACTTCAAGTTTTTGTAATTGCTTTATTTTTTCTGTTTCACTTACTCTCCTGAGCGCTGAGTGCCGTACGACCGGAATCTCCTAGGAGCTTCGTGTTCATCTTTTCTATGATGCCTCCTGGACCTCTGTAGACCTGATTACGCTGTTTACATGGAGAAATGGAACCGCCTCTTTCTCCACCCAGGTGGGAAACACCTTCTGGAACCATCATTAAAATGGCCCGGAACAACCAACGCATTGATTTTGTAGTGTTAGAATGCCAGAGGAGACTGGCGTCAGTGAGCCGGGTTCTCCCCAGGAATTTTTTTCGTTAGAGAGGTTTTTTACCTGGCCACAGTCGCATATGTGCTTGCTCACTGGTCTTTGTCTTGTCATAGTCATAGTGATAATCACAGCCATTTACTTAACACCAACAACCAGACAATCAAATGAATAAAAAGCAACAATTTCTCTTACATATTCACACGTGCGCTTTGAGACAGTTACAATAAATGCCATAGTAGACTGGTGCAAGTGAGCTGAGCTTTCACTCAGACAGTAGTGCTTTTCCACTTTCCAATGGTCATAGTTGCTATAGCCTAAGGGGATACTACTATTGCCAGACCGTTGAAGTTGCAAGTGTCCCATCTTCCAGACTAGAATGTTCCAGAGGTTTGATTGTGGATGCCCATGAATTACCCCCTTGAGGTTTGTCGCCAAGATCAACAACGAACCTCTTGGCGAGTTGTGGTCCAGTGGTAGGGTAGGTTGGGGGTTCGAATCCCCCTACAGGTGGTTATGCTGCCCAGTGTCCTTTGCAAGACACTGAACCCCACTTAGGCTGCCCACTGCTCCATCACTGTGTGTGTTTGCACTTCACTGGATGGGTTAAAAGCAGAGCACAATTTCGACGTGGTCCCTAGTGGTTCCATTGACAATCTCAGTCAGTTTACTCAAGCACAGGTGAGGACTGTCCTGCCTGAAGTTCACATAACTTGTGGAATCAGGCCAACTGAGAGAAAGGCGCTTGAACTTGAGCAGCAGTAGAGAATTGCTAATTGAGTGTGTTCAATTGAAGCCCCCTAAAGCTGAAGGTTTCTGTCAAGTTCAAGTTTATTTATATAGTGCTTTTCTCAGTACCAGACAAACTCAAAGCCGCTATGCGGAATTAGGAAAAACAGAGTCATAAAAGTGTCCATTGCTCGATAGGCTATGACCAGTAGAGCAGGTTACAATTGCGATAGTGACTAGGAAAACAAAACTTCTCTGGCGTGGTAAGAGGAAATAAACTTAGGGAGAACCCGACTCTGGTACCAGTCTTCTCTGACATGCCAACATTACAAAGTTAGTGGTTTCGGACGGTGTCTTATGTGGTCAGTGGTCTCGAATAGACCTCGCAAATTGATCTTACGATAGACCTTCTCATTGAATTTGTGTATGCGTTTGAGTTGCATTTTTGGCACACCTATAGCTCAAACTACCATAAATACGCATAGTGCGAATACAATTCACAAACTCTAGGAATTTTGTCCACAACAATTATGTGCCGCAAACTCGAGAGCCGTGCAGGCGCAATATACACTAGACGACAAATCAACTTTTTTCCTTGTGATTAATGGTTAAATGCTTTATATTCTAGGCTGAACATGTTTCAAATAGATAAGGAAAGCACACTGAATTGTGCCACTGTTATTAACACTGTAAATTACACATGGCACAGTAGCGCTGTTGCAAAACAAAACAATTCATGACATCAGGCAATAAAGTGGAGACTTTTTTACTGAAATTGGAATGGAAATAACGCGTTTTCTGAAGGTTTCTGGAGTGAGCTTGTTTTTAAAACTCGTGTCATGTTACCCTCCAAACACTAACAGCTTCATTCACTACCCAAATTGCTGAAAGTCGGGCTGTCGCCGTAGCAACGTCAGCTGCTTCCCTGCCAGTTGCCAATCAAACAGAATAGCGTCCCGTGACACATGTGCGCAATGTGAATTGCAACCAAAACAGTAAGTGGTTCTTGGGAGGAATAGCAGACGGGAAAAAATCTTGAGCGATGAGGTGGCCACATTCACACTGGTGTAATTACAGGTGGCTGTAGAGGAAGCCATTTACTTTCAAATCTGTTTTTCATGCAAAAGATGAATATCGGTATTTTAACAGCTGTGTTTGCGCAACTCGGATGCCTTTCAAGTGACGTTTTAAATCGCTGTTTGCTGTGTGGAGCATTAGTGCTAGACAACAGCCATGAGATTTTTTTACAATTCAGCTTTGTGCAAAAAGCTCATTATAGCATTTACCTCTTCAAGCAAGTAATGAAACATCAAGGCATTGTTGCATTAACACAGTAGATGCTTTTATTCCCCAACTGTGGTTCGTTTTGCTGTTCCTTGTCCAATGAAATGCCAACAAATTGCTTCTCAATGTTGACGCAAATCTGACAATAACCACAAAGCGACATTACCACTGCTTCTTGTGGTAAGAGAGTAAGAGAGAACATTGCTGTGCTGTGGAACGATGACATGACTCACACACTCCTCATTATCATCTGCATTACAATACCTTTAAAACCTCATCCACTGTCTGCCAGTTTTCTCTTTTGAAAGCACAATGAGGATTTTAGAGAAAACAAGAGTTTGCACCGTGCATACAAATGATGGAACATTGCGGCAGAGTGCACCTACACGCCGGGTGATTTCAGCCAAGCAGAGCGCTGGAATATTTGGGCAGTTCGAGCAGCTGCCATGGCAACAGGATTTTTACAGAAGCACGGGCCTATGGTAAGATGCTTTCCATTTTTCTCTCACCAATCAACAGCTGACATTCAGGCCAATCGCATTTACTTGGCGTTGTGATGAGAAGGATACACAGGGTTTTCGTCACTAAGACACACACTGTAAAATAAGCCTAACTTCTATTTAGTCAGTTGTATTGTACTTATGAACACTGTTAATGACTAATTTAGGGTAAATGAATGGACTCCTTTTAAGATCTGTTAATCAATGGAATCAGAGGGCCAAAAATGTTGTACATTTCTAAGAAATGCTTCAGGTTTACGTTTGGCTTTTTATTTTTCGCTTGCAAACTTCACATTTTTGTTTGAAACTTTTTTTTTTCGTTCGTTTCATTTCTTTTTTGTTTAGACTTGTGGCACTAGCGTCACATGTGATTGGCAGCTGCTTGACCAGGAAGTGGTGGAGGAGTTTAGTGAGCGCTTAAACATTCAGAATCGGAGCATCTTCATCGTCTGAGTATTTATCCATTTGTAGTGATGAGTTCTGGACCGACACCTTCAACATCACCACACCAGAATGACTGCGGTGACTCGTTATTTAGTACGCTTGTATACAGGGATTCACGCTAAATTCTAGTTAGCACAAAACATTAAGAGTTTTTAAAACAAATGGAACCTTATCATTATTTTAATTAATAATAATTATAATAACATTCAACAACAATAATAGTAATAGTCACTCACCTTTGGTAAAGCAAGTGCCTAAAAATAATACATTTTTTTGCAAGGCGCCTCTGAAGAAACAAACATGCAAACTATTATTCTGAAGTATCTGCCACCAACAAAAAAATAAAACTTAAATCGCAGTTTATTGTATACTAATATTACGCAATAGACACTTTCTGGTCAAGCACCTGCCAATAGAGTACAGAGTAATCAGTGTAAGGCCGGCGTGAAACTAGTGCCAAAAGTCCAAAAGAAAAAAACGTTTCAAACAAAAACATGAAGATTGCAAGCGGAAAAAAAATGTAAATGTGAAGCATTTTTGTTCGTTTCTTTGAAATTTACGCTTGATATTTTCGTATGATGCCTCCTGATCTTCTGTAGACCTGATGACGCTGTTTATATGGAGAAATGGAGCCGCCTCTTTCCCCACAGAGGAGGAAAACTTCTTCCGGCACCATCATTAAAATGGCGCGAAACAACCAACACACTGATTTTGTAGTGTTAGAATGCCAGAGGAGACTGGCGCCAGTGAGCCGGGTTCTCCCCAGGGTTTTTTTCCTCGTTAAAGAGGTTTTTTACCTGGCCACAGTCGCATATGTGCTTGCTCACTGGTCTTTTGTCTTTGTATGTTGCATAATCACAGCCATTTACTGAACACCACCAACTAGACAATTGAATGAATAAAAGCAACAATTCTCTTACATACTTCACACGTGCGCTTTGAGACAGTTAAAACTGTGAAAAGCGCCTTACAAATGCTCAGAACTTGAACTTGAAATTTTTGGCACTAATCTGTTTCTATATTAATCTATCAACTACTCTTCCATTTCTGGATCACAGGGAGCTGGAGCCAATTCAGCAACTTTGGTCCTGGAAACAGTTTAAATTTGTGGCCAACCAATTACTGAGCAGGACAGACACGCACAATCACTCTCTCACTTTCAAGTGAAAACATACACATAAATAGACAAGAGCGCTATAGTGATCCTTTAATAAATCAATTTATTTTTTTATGCACAATTAACAAGATCAACAGTATTTCAGACACTCAATATATGTGCCATCGATATGTGCGCAAAATGAGCGTCACTGTAAAAAACAACAGGAAACTAAATGAAAAAACTACAAGTTTGTGAACGGCAAACATGCAAAGATTAGATGTATGTACATATATACAGTGCATTTTTATCTTAACATGAGCGCCTGGAACATTACACAGCACTTGATTGAGTATACTTACATTCTATGTACAATGCATATGTTGTGTACATCATCACTTCTTCGTTTATATATATTTTCCATTGAAACCCATAAAAGATCTCGTCTAACCATAAAAGTAACAAATGTTGTATGCGTACCGTCGAGTGGGACATGCAGAGATCAGATCATCCAAATTCAGACAGACAAGAACTTGAGGATCTCATCCTGTCTTTTACTGTGCTAGAACAGTTAGCATTAATAGCGTTAGCATTAGTAGCAACTAGCGTATTAGCGGTCAGCATTTTTGTTAGCGGTTAGCAAAAGTAGCAACTACCGCTAGTGTTAAAACAAAAATTAGCACTCGTGTTAGCGGTTAGCATGAGTACCAATGGCAAGGGGCAAGGTGTGAGTTTGATGATGTTCTGTTACCTTGGTTACGTATACTTAGGGTTACCACTTTCAATACCCAAAAATAAGGGACGCGCGGGGGGCGGGGGGGTTGCTTTGTGGGCGTGGCCATGTGGGCGTGGCGACGACGACATAATTTTATGATACAGGGATTAACGTTAAAATGTTTTCAGGGAAGTATAAACACCTATACATTTAAAATAAGCTGTATTTAATTGAAATGCAGTCAGTCAATAGACTTATCTTTGAATAATTGTATTTTAACAACTTATCTAAACATGAACATACCACATACAAAAAATAGCAACAGACATTGGTTAGTGAAGTTTTTTTATTTAAATTCTAATTTCGAATTCTAATAATTTACTGGTTTATTTTCTTTACTCATTGGCATTGTGTTGTTTATAATGTTTTTAATATTGTTGTTTATATTAATGCTTATGTGTTTGTCTGACTTAACCTTAACAAGCGAATCCTAATATTACACTGGACTGTGATCCACTTATTATCTCAATATAATAATTGTATTATTTTACAGACTTATTTTGTGTAGAAAACAGTAATTTACAAAAAATGATCCAGACGGATTTTCAGACTTTTTTCACAGAATGTGACAAACATTTTAACCATCATTTAGCAAATAAATAAATAAAATATCTTAAAATAAAATAGAATAATTATAATTACACTGTCATTATTACCATGTCTGCGTCGGGAGAGGCTTGATGTATGAAGAACTGTCTGACAGTAGCTTGGTGTTTGTGGGCTCTGTCATTACGTGAATGCTGCTCTCCTGAGGTATGCAGTCGCACGTCTGACAGACATCGTGAGCCACGGAGAACACTCTCTGATACATGTTGCAGTTTGCTTGATATTCATGTTCGCTAACACTCTGCAGCCACGCGTTTGCTTCTTCCCACTCTCTCCAGTACTTTTGCAGCCGCTTGCACTCACGTTCAGAATCGCAGCCGGTAGAAGCATCTGCCATTTTTAACTTTACCAAAACCCCAATACTTTACAGACACGCCCTCTCTCACTGGACAGTTAAAAGACCAATCAAACTAGCGATGACTAGTGTTACCCAATCAAAAGTAGGAAAGCAGAATCTAAATGCGTGAGGGACGTCATGACATGATTAAAAATACGGGACAAATGGGGGACAACAATTAAAAAACAATTTCGTTCTCAAATACGGGACGATTCCGTATTTCAAGGGATGAGTGGCAACCCTACGTATACTACACTCAGACAGGATGCGACGGCGTTGATAGCAATGCTAACAAGCTAAACCATTGAAGACACAAGGCACCACTGATCCGCTGGTGAAGATTTTTTAAATCGCAAGAGCCAAGCACATTTCAGCTGCCATGTCTTGCTAAAACATTATGGTACTTTGTTAAAACACTAAAAGTCGACATTTTTGGCAAAACTTGCATGTTTATAGCGAATTCAGTCCCAACGTCCAATGCGGTACAAATAGCTGCCAGCATTTATTATTTCTTTTAGCTTTAATACACTTTAAACTATCAACACGCAGAAACAGTTTTAAAACCTAAATAGCTTTTTAAGCATAAAATGTTGCTTAAACTTTTCCTGCTGTGAACAAAGACGCGTCCTTTAGACTATTGAAGTGTAAGTAAAGGTGTGTTTCGTGCTCAGGTTTGATGGAACTGCGTTTTTCTTCGACTTTGTGTAGACACAGGACACGCATACGTACTTTGTGGATGTATTTTCCTCTACATTCGTGAGTGATGGTGTATCTGAACATGTTATGGATTAGTAAACAAACATAAGGCACGTTCATAAAAAAAAAAACATGAAATGGGAAGCTGTTCATTTCACGTCCACACACCTCTGATTTTAATAAGCGAATCGGAACTCGACAAACATTTAACATTAAATTGACATGTGACGTCCATTTTCTGGACATTGACCAATAGTTTCTCAATTTGTATACTTTTCTTGGTTAAAACGGACAAGCTGATCAACAAATACACATACAACCGTACAACACACACGCATCTAATCTGAGGTTTTGGTCACATGGACGTCTGCGGTAATACTGACATGTTTGACAGACAAACTACTGTAGTACTGGTTATTTGAGTACTAAGAGCAGGCACATACTTAAAGAGACTCTGAAGAAGGCAATTATCTGGCAATCAATTATCTGTCCACGGAGCAACAAAGCAAAAACATACTTTGCTGTCAGAAAATGGAAAAACCCTACAAAAAAAACCAAAACAAAACGTAGGCCGTGTAAATCATACAACGGATAATAAGTGCTCTGTTTATAGCATGCTTCCATTTGATCTTTAACTTCAATTAATGCAAACGAAAGAAAAAACAAATGCATTTGTTTGTTATACTTTACAGGCTGAGGAGTCAGTATATATATATTTTTACAGTCAAACAAGAAAAACCAAACCGAAAAGACCTTCATTCAACAGTATTGCCATATTTGACGTCTGCAACATACCTGAGCATAGACACGCATGACCTTGAGTGATAGTGAGATGGATCTCGACTTTGATCACAAAAAACAAGCGTAAAAGTGCACAACACTGTAACTGACAGTGACGGGTGCTGGTACGTTAATGGGTACAGCCGAGCTTTTGAGAGAGTTGGAGACGACCAGAAACACCAAAGCAGAGCTCTTCACAAAAGTGATGGGAATCCTCAACAAATTCCCAGCACGAAAGCACAAAGTCAGACCAAAGTGAGAAATGTATAGGACGACGTTGCCTCACAGTGCATTGTTATGACCATTGTCATCTTAGGTTAAAGTTGCTTCTTCTCCCTCGGCCTTCAAGGTTGGGATGGACTAAGTGGGACCGCCGTTAAACTTTAACCTTGAGTCCCTCCTTGGATTGTGGGCGGATTGGGATCGGGCCATGTGCACCACTGACTCGATGGCGTCAGTAATGGAGTCATGATTGGAGAACTCGAGGTGAGCAGGAATCACACTAGAGTGAAGGCCTCTCTTCCCAGGAAGGTCTACGCACTTTTCCAACACCGGCATCTGACTGGCCAGCAGTTCTTCCTGGAGAGAAAGTGGCTGCTTCCTTGGTCGGCCTCGGTGTCTCTTCACCATGTTATTGCCCGTCTTGGCCTGCCTCTGAAGCCTCTTGACTTTCAAAATCTTGTTGACGTGATCCAGGTTCTTCTTGGTGGTGAGGATCTTGGGCAGGCTGCATATTTTCCGCATGTCACACTCGATCTCCTCCAGTTCTTTAAACTTGCACTTCTTCTGATAAAAACTCGGCTCTGAAATGATAAAAGGTGGAACGAGTTATAATGACGTAGTGGAAGTTATTCTGAATGAGACATTTGTTACACTTTATATTTTGTACAGTGGTATAAATTATTATTTGTAGGGCGCTTTTCAGTTTTAACTATCTCAAAGCGCATGTGTAAATATGTAAGGGAATTGTTGCTTTTTATTCATTTGATTGTCTGGATTGTTGGTGTTAAGTAAATGGCTATGGTTATGACAAGACAAAAACAAAGACGAATGGTATCCCGACAAAATTTATCCGTGCCGAGTGCCGTTTCGTTCTGCAAAAATTTTATTAGCTGATGTAACAAGTATAGAAATGTGTCTTGTATTAGAATTACACTGTGTCTCAGCAATGTGAGTGTGCTGTCCCTTTAAGTTTTGCGCGCCAAAGTTCTCGCGTTTCCTCTTCCGCCCTCATAATTCCGAGAGCGTGGTAGAGGTATGCAGCTTTTTGTCAGTCGTCCATCTGTTATCCATCTATTGTCATAAATGTGTTTCTTATATTTATTAAGTTGATTAATTTATTTGTCTGTAATATTTTCTTAGTTTTAAATGTTGTTTATTGTGTTTTGTTTGTCATTGTCTTTTATATGGATGCTGTTTGGTGTGCAGAGTGCTTGGTGACGGTGGCAGCACGCGGAGTTATTTTGTTTCTTATTTCATAATTTTCAGGTACTTTTCATTTGTCATTTGTTGTAATATTGTTGTATGTTTTCTATTTTTCCGCCCTTATAACTCAGAGAGCGTGGTAGAGAGTGCTTGGTGACGGTGGCAGCACGCAGAGTTATTTTGTTTCTTATTTCATAATTTTCAGTAAAGTCACGTGAGGGAATCTGGAGTCCGCCTGTTCTTCCAACACAATAAAATCACACAACGCAGATCCAACCAGTTACACTGAGCTGTATTTTACATGTAGTCCATCTAATCCGTGCCATGACTTCATAAATTCAGACAACAATTTTTATAACTTATAAAATATTGGTAATAAATGTGATAAACTACGAAGCCCCCGAAGGGCATTTTTGCGAGAAAACTATTGTGATATATCGCAAAACTATTGATCACTGTGATCGGAAGCCAACAACCGCTAGATGTGTGAGCCGCTGGGAAGACGAACAGCATGTGAGGAAGAAGCTCAGAAGAGCTTCTCCAAACTGAGAATAGCTGCGTCAGAGACTTTCGACGTTTCCTGGGAGAGCCGGTGTTCTAAAATCCTTTCCCACATGTGAGAATTTCCTACTCCTACCAACCACATATTGAATATGAATATTGGTGTTTTTTCGTCGCCTGTGTGTACTTGTGAACAATTTGTGTGTACAATTATTATATGATGGGCTTCTGGACAAAAGTCTCCCCCATTGCTGCATTGGATTTATTCAGGTGAGTTAATCAATTACTTGTTTAGATAGACATTGGTATGAATCCATTAGATCAGATGAGAGGAAGGGGCAGAGAGAATAGAAATACAGTAAGAATAGACTAGAGATGAGGATGGCAAGTTTTTTTTTTTACTATTTGTAGCTTATTGTAGTTTTTGTTCGTGGTTTTTCTGACGGCGGAGAAGTTTGTGTTTTCCCCAATTGATGACGACCAGACCAGCACGGTGTTCCAGAGCGGCGACTGTGGGGTGTTTCAGCGCAGCTTCCAGGGTGACCCTGCGTATGGGAGTCCTGTGTCACGTCAGTGGTGCACGACCTTTCGTGCGGAGCTTCCACGCCATCACTGCTGTCCCCGAGGATTGTTTATTTCCAACGGACGGATGACTTCCCTGAGCGTTCTGTGGAGATCCCCTGTTGGTACGTCAGGGGTTTGACCCGTTCGTTCAGTGCGTGGAGGATTCTGGACGTTGGAAAGGTTGTTCTTCCTCTGGTGGATGGCGTATCTTGGATGAGTGGCTGCCCTTGGAATTTTTCGCTGGACATTATCACAGGGACACTTAACCCGTTCTGGACTCATTGTTTGTTGGTCTGTGTTTGAATGTTTGTTTCATGTCAAGTGTCTTGGTGTTTGATGTGTATGAATAAACGGGGACGTTTATTTGTGAGGGGGGGACGCAAGTAACAGAGTTATATTCCCTCCTTCACCCAAGAATAATTGTCTACCGTCGCGGTGTACACTCTTCTCCAGAATCACTTGACTGCCGTTCGGGATGCAGTAGCAATCCCTATCCTGGGTGGCAGTGTTGCTGCTTGGGTGTTAAGGGACTAATAAACGGGAGTCTCTCCGTGAGGGGAGTCTTCCACTAAAGACAATTATTTGTATATAGTTGTTCTTGCCATTCTCTGACCCTCGGCGCTGTGCGGTGTATGGAGCACGGGGGTCTTCACTCTAGTCCAGTAACGGCAGCATTCCGCTCCGTTACATGTATAACTGTATACAGTATTTTTTAGTACTGTAGCTCAGTCAAAGCAGATGTTAGAAACACCAGATTGGTTAGATTCCCAAGGAAAGCAGGACGTTGATTTGTAAAAATTGTAATGACATATATTTTAAGTTACTTTGGATAAAAGCGTCTGCTAAATGACTGAGTAGTTCCTCGTCTGAGACGTCTTGCTTGGCTTACAGAAGCTCTTCTGAGATGCAGCACCTTCCACACATACACGCAGTTCGTCTTCTCTGGTTAGACACATCCAGCGGTGCCCGTGACGTCGCCTGGAGAAGTGCTGCTCTAATGTTATTGCAGTCGTTCTCCTGCTCTAATACACTCCAATAATGAACACCGTTGTTGTCTTCCGATCACTTTCATAAACAGCGACTGCCTATCTGACATGGAAGAAGATTTAAACTAAAAATAGTTTTGCGATATCTTGCAATAGTTTTTGTTAGTGATGTGACATTCCGTACCGAGGCTTCGGAGCGTGAGCCGAGTAGAGGAGGGGGCGTGTCAGCGTTGCGCGTATCGGCGCTTGCTTCATTTAGGGGAGGAGCTGAAAATGATGCTGCTCGGCTGTACCACAGGACCGTTTCAGAAAGCGGTTCAGGTTTCGCGGTGAATTTTGACAGCGATACAAACCCACCCTCAGACTCCATTCAAGATGCGGGCGTTTGATGGAGAGTTGCGGTCAGGTGAGAGTTTGGATACTAGAGTTTGGAGATAGTTGGGACAGATATTTGAGATAGTTTGGAGATAGATTTAGGAGAGTGAGGAGTGTAGGAGGATGGAGCCAGCGAGGAAGATGCTTCCCCTGTGTGGAAACATTTTAAGCTGATATCTCCTAACAAGGTAAGCTAAATCTAACATTATTAAGAAAAGATTAGGTTTGCTTATCAAGAACAATTCTTAATTGTTTCTTATTGTATTCAAAGGTGAGGTGTTTATTGTGTATTGTATTGGGTTATTGTGTAGCGCTTCATCTAGATCTATCTATCTATAGATCGACACAAGGCTGTATGAGTATCATACATGTGAGTATCTATCTATCTATCTGTCTATCTATCTATCATATCACAAAAATATATTTACTTTTGTTTATTGTGCAAATAAAGACAAGTAACAGTATTTATACATTTTTTAACCAGCCATCAGAAAACAGGATGAACAGGATGAAGCCTTTATTTTTTAATAAAATTTACTAAAATTTCCCCTGTCCTATCCTGTACATCATTGTCAAAGTTACACAAGCAGAACCTCTGCCCTTTTCCTAGTTCCACAAGCACTTTCATTGTTCGTTGCCATATTACTGTATGTCCATGCCATTTGCAGAAAAACAGCTTAACCTGATATTATAATATTACCACTTTGGGAAAGTTTACACACTAATTTTTTATTATACACGTGGTGATTTATATACAGAAATTACTTGATCGTGCATCTTTTGTAATTCATAGTCATTCCCCACAGACAAAATTTAATTCAATGCATCACACATTATGTGGTTCAGATACAGCTGCCTGTGATTATACTCTTGGCCAGAAGGTGGTTTCGTGTGCACATGAAGCTTCGAGAAATGAACCCTTTCTCGAACCTATTGGTTCAATGCCTCATGAGGCTTCATCTCACCATCACTAGTTTTTGTTATCGCAAAAAAAATTTCCGTGTCCCTTCGGGGGCTCCATAATAAACAAGTTTGCCTTTTGGCAGATGTTTACAAAGGTACAGTATATAACGATTTGCAGACAATCTTACATGAACGGTTACCGCCATCTTGAAATGACGTCATGCAAATCCCTGAGATTTCCGTAATCTCGTGAGAACAAAAACCTAGATTATGGAAATCTCAGGAATTTACGCAATGTAATTTCAAGATAACATTGCCATTCTGGGTTAATACAAGCTTATTTTATATTTTGGAAGCAAGATCTCTGAAACTAACTAGTGTTTTTGTTTATTTGATGTGCAAAGAGGATTAAACGACTGTTTTACACATGTCTGGACTCTCGTCTCCTCCATGCATGCTAGTGGTAAGAAAAAGACGCGCTCCTTTTGCATAGCAAAAATATTTTGGAACTCGGGAGGACATTTTTGCAGCGACACATTTTGTTACTTTGGATTATGTAGGACATTCCCACGTTCGGGTACCACTATACAGTACAGTGGTATCCCGACTAACAAATGTCCTTACTAACGAAAAACCAGAGTAACGAAAAGCATCGCCACGAAAATTTCGTCCTGAGTAGCGAAAAAAATTTGGCATACGAAACAAGCGCGTCATGGGCAGGCATGAATGAAAGTCCAGAAGTGTAAAAAACAGTTCTTTAATCCTCACCAGTGTTGGGTAAGTTACATTAAAAAAGTAACTAATTACTAATTACTTATTACTTTACCATTTTGTAATTAAATTACTTTTCTAATTACTGTGTCTGAAAAGTAACGTAATTACCTTATGAGTAATTTAACCAATTACTTTTTAAAATTCCTATAAACCTTCAAAAAACGAATTATTTAAAAGTATAACAGTAAAACATGAAATAGTCGAGCCTTTAAGTTTTCTGAATCATCTTTATTACATTCCATAAAACATTCTATAATAAATAAAGTTCTCCGTAGTAAAAGTTACCTTCTTTTAGGTAAGAAACAAAATTTCCGAAAAACAAAATATATTCTGCGACAATAAAAGCGGCTAAAAGACCCGATTCTGCAAGACGCAGCGTCTTTTCCACAAAGTCACCTGCAATCGTACGTTAAGCTTCAGACACGTTCAGACTCTTTCTGCTGTCGTTAAATCAAGTGAAATCAAGTTCAGACGCTCAGCTGGAGTTTTTCCGGCGTTCATCATCTTCCGTGTGTCTGTGTTTAGCTGCCGTTTCAGCGCTTTAGCTGCAGATACTCGCGCTATTGACGGCGGCCGACAGTGTTTTCTCCTCAGAAAGTGTCTCACAAATGACTGTAATGTTCATATCCGCGTGTTTCACAACAGCGAAGTGACTTGACCACGTATTGTCTTTACGGAAAACAGTTGCTAGCTGCAGCCGCCGAGTCCGACCGAGTCATACCGAGTCCGCCCGAACGTCTCCGCCACTTTAAACACGACCGTCGCAAACAGTCGCGAATCATGTGCACCAGCCGTAAAGCGATTTTAAAGCGGAAAATTAAACTTTTACAAAAATAAGATATATAAAAAAAAATAAACAATGAGATTCAGCGAATTTAATTCTTTTATATTGTAACGCAAGTACATTGAAAGTAACAGTAATTAAATTACTTAAACATGAACAGTAAATCATTACTTTACTTTTTCAGTGAAAAAGTAATTGAATTACTGTAACGCGTTACAAAGTACACACACTCAACACTGATCCTCACGCACATCAAATAAACAAAAAACAATAACAAAAGCACTGGTTAGTTTCAAATACCGGTATATTGCTTCCAAAATATAAAAATGAGCTTGTGTGTTCTACAATGGATTCTGCGCGCGGTCTTGTCAGCCGAAGTCGTACTGAAGCATTCTGATTGTTGAGCAGCGTGTGGAACAACAATGTGTGTGTGTGTGTTATAGTCAAGCTGTTTATCATTATGGGCTGCCGCTCGAACAGAGCAAACAGTTAATATGAGAACTAAACACATGAGAACTGAACATCAACAACGTTCACTTCACAGTTTCTGAACGTTAGAAGGGGAGAAAAAAACAATTGTCTTACTAGTCAGTCAGCGAATAATGTTGTTGTTTGAATTTACAGTGAACAGGCCCGTCAGTAAACGTGCACAAGCAATGACACAACAGAAACATCCGTGATGAATTTAAGGCCTTTGGAGCGTTGCGGCTTTGGAGCGAAGCCCAGACCAGAGAAAACACTGGCAGATTTATTTGAAATGAGTTCAGAAACGATAAAGCTGCCCAAAATGTGTTTCCCATCTACAATCTATCATTTTCTTGTCTCCTTTGCTCTTTTCTAGTTGATTGCCGCTCCATCTGGTGGGTTTCCATGAAGACAAAACAAAAGGCGATATTGTAAAAGATTCATAAATCTGCTTTGGTAAGCATAAATATACTCTGCTTCATTTTACTGCTTAATGCAGCTTTATTTTATTCAGTCGTTACCGTATAATTACCGCATTTACACAAATGAAAGCACACATTTTTCATAAATTTTTGCCGCTCAAAAACTTGGTGGGTGCTTATACTGTAATCCCCAATTTTACTGTATTTCATGTCAGGAACAATCACAAATAAACTGAAACACGTCGTCTTTATGCAGCGGCACGTGTGCGTCTATAAAATGTTAAACAATGGTCTGTACCAGTATAAGCTTTTATTAGCTCAAAAACAGAAATGAAGAAACATTAGACACTCCACGACACTTAACAGACACAAAATAACACTGGAAGAAGTAAGATTAAACTAAATAGTCATTAATATTACAAAACACAGAAACTACAAACAACAACCGGGTAGCTTATCTTAGCGCTAACAAACCGGTCTAATGTGTAAACTATTCAAAACAGTCGAAAATGAAGAGCACGAGTAAGTAGTAAAAAAAATCCAAGGAGCAGACACAACCAAAACACTCTGTCTGCTAAACAGGAGATAATAATCGCTTTGATTCTCTTCACAGCGTCAGATAAACAGAGAGCTCGACGGCCCCAGCGCAGGTTACCTGACGCACCTGACGCAACGGGCCTAATGCATGGGCCTACCAAGTTAAGTAAAACAAATCAGATTAGTGCCAAACATATCAAGCGCATTAAATGTATTTTAAAAAACAATACAGAAATGATTTACATGTTCTTTTTGCTTTTTAATTATTATTTTCGTTCGCAATCTTCACTTTATTGTTAGGCAGCAGGTTAAAGGCTCCTTTTTCGTTACAAATCGGACTTATCTCGAACCTCCCTGCACGTGCTCTTGTAGCAGACAATTAATATTATTATTATACACACCAAAATAATGGCAAAACTAGGCGGGTCATTTGTCTATCGAAAGTCAGTCAAACATATGAATAATCTTGTATTCATTTTTTTATTTTTGCAATGTTAAGTGTAATGAAATCTGACGCGTTAGCGGTTATTTTCTCTAAATGTAAAGTTTAATAAAACATCACGTTTTAGCGGTTACTTTCTCTAAATAAAGTTTATAAGCAAACTTATCACGGTCCTAGATATAGTTGAAATGCTTTATTATGAACCAGTAAAAGTGAAGTGGCTCAGCGCATTATTTCTGGCACAGTGAGCGCCGTAATAACATGATTAGAAGCGCAACAAAAACGCGTCTCTTTTTCGGACGCGTGGCTAATCAGCAGATTTTCCAATGTTTCTTGTTAATGTTGATGTTTCTTGTGAAGGTGAAGAACTGAAGAAGAGATGGTTCAGATTTTAAAAATGATTATTGATATAATCATGCTTTTTTCGTTTTCTAAG
>SOMO01000038.1:490712-503720 GCA_028128575.1 Paedocypris carbunculus | reverse complement strand
TTGAATGCATTTTTAAATACAAATAAACACTATTTAATGTTAAATACTAGGGGTGGGACGAGACACTGTCCCCGCGAGACGAGACGAGACACTAGGCTCACGTGATCGAGACGAGACGAGAATTAGATTTTTTTTAAATAAAAAAAAATCTTTGACAAATAATATAAGGAGAGCAAGATTTTATCTGTATTTTATTTAACTAAAACGTTCAAAGCTGTTGATGCATTTCACTTTCTATTTTCATCAATTGCATGCAGTGATAACCAAATAACCAACATAATATTGATCATACAAAATTTGATGGCATAAATTGCCAGGCAAGTAATTTCACAAAATCTGTCAATAGTATAAAAAACCCATTAAGTGCAGTCAACACTATTTATAGACAAATACAAGTCTTCCAGTAACTTGCAAAGAATGGTAGAATTATTTTGGCATCAAGTTTAACTCAACATCAATGTACTTCATTATGATTAAATTCACTGTGTTCATTTTAGCTCTAAAAACCCCACATTTTGTATTACATGTTGCAATGCAGCATATTATGCAATGCATAACATAAGATGTAGAATAAAAACCATATTTATTGAAAGTCAGTCAGTCAGTCAGTCATCTTCTACCGCTTCATCTTTTACAGGGTCGCGGGGAGCTGGCGCCTATCTCAGCGTCTTAGGGCCGGAGGCAGGATACACACTCTGGATTGGTGGCCAACCATTCGCAGAGCGGGACACACAAACAAACACATTCACACACTCACTCATACCTATGTGGTCAATTTTCCAATTCCAATTCGCCTGAAACGCATGTTTTTGGACTGTGGGAGGAAACCGGAGAACCCGGAGGAAACCCACGCAAGCACGGGGAGAACATGCAAACTCCACACAGAACGGCCCCGGCCGGCCTTGAACTCACACCTCAAGTGTCAAACGGAACCATCTTGCTGTGAGGCAGCAGCGCTAACCACTGCGCCACCGTGCCGCCCATTTATTGAAAGTGTCCAGTCAATTATTGTCTAAAACAACGGGTCTTGTTCAGGACGTGAGGTTCTTTCCCTTCACGATGTCGCCGGTGAGACTCACATCATCTGAATGAGTTTTACTGCAGTAATCAGCTGGTTTACTCTCATATTTCTGCTCTACTGCAGCAAGAGTGAATCGTTGGATAGTAATGTAATACACGTGTATTAGACACATTAGATTAAACTCAAATGTGCAACTAATGACAGTTTGAAATAATCGGTTTATTTTACAAACACACTTTTGTTTAACTCAATCGCCATGTCATCACAAACGATCTAGTAGTGTGAGTCTGACCTGTCGCGGAGATCTGCACTCACTCAGCCGGAGAAGTTACTCAGTTACTCAGTCTGCGGTTTTTTGAGCCACAGTATATTGAAACGCGATCGCAAGGATCTGCGCATCCCGGCACAAATCGGGACGCTTGTGCACGAATCCTTTAAAAATGTTTGATTCCACACACTGTACCAAAGATGGCGCCAAATTCTCGTGATATCACGAGATCCAATCACATCTCGCGAGAACCATCGGATCTCGCGAGATCTCGTGCCACACCCCTATTAAATACTAAATTACAGTATATACAAAATTTGTATATCCAAAAATGTGTATTTATTTTCTCGGGCCCGGTCCGACCCCTTTGTCAAATGTTAGAACCCAATAATACCCGCGAGTCAAAAAGTTTGCCCACCCCGGTTCTACACCAATGAATTATGCTACTCTACAAAACCCTACATTTAGGATGCTTAACCAGCAACACTATAAATCTTCAACCCATTTTGTTTCAATAAAGAATGAGATTCGGTCAGCTAAACAAAAGGTCTTCCCTCTCAGGCCTATATTTATTATTCGGAAACTCAGATTCTTCACAAGTGGCGACAAATCATTGGGCAAAAACATGTGTTTTTTTCAAAGGGAGCGGCACAACTCATTTATTCTTTGAAATCTCTACCTGTATCCTGTGCACAATGTTTTCATTAGGCAGCAATTTATATAGTTTCCTTGCTGCTGTCCGCACAGCTCGGCTCTGCATGGCGGTGGAGGCCTACTTCCTGTCACCATGGCAACCAAATTCCACAGTTCGAATGTAAATGGCTAACAAAAAATACAGTGGAGTGAGCTCACGTTTTGCCCCTGCAATGGCTTCTCATTCTGTAACAGTTCCAAAATGTTATTGCGACTGCTTAAAAGTTACGTTTCGAAAGCAAATAACATAGACAAGTCAATTAAATATATTAAAATTGTAATTAGCTCATTTATTGTAAAGTATTTTTTTTTTAATTAATTTATTTTTTAAAACATCAAACCAATCTAAACCAACCCTCCATTTTTGTTTCCAATTTTTTTTTTTTTTTTTTTAGAATTGTTATTAACAACCTAAGGATTTTTTAGGGCCTTCTGAAAATATTCCCAAAATTAATGCCCACCACCCCTCATTGCCCCCTATACTCATAAGTATATTTAGCGCACATAAAGTATTATTTTAGAGTTAATTATAGAGTTATAGAGTAATTATAGAATTATTTACTAGACAGTCTCTTGCACAATTTTTGAAAACTGAATATTTAGACGAGATGTGTCACCTTTCGAAGTTATAGTACAATAAATTGCCTCTTTGAAGCATAGCGCCAACTCATGAAGGTGGGCGGCGGTGGGCAGAATGTGAGTCATCCTCATACTTTCCCGTGAGGAGTGAAAATGTAATTCAACTGTGCCTTGGGCTTGCAATTCCCTCCAGTTGAGTAGACTAGATTCATTAAACCCCTGGCGTCCCTCCAACTCGTTTAACAAAGGGCAAACATTTTTTTTTCATATAATTGCACATCTGTGGAATATAAATCAAAATGTGTGAAAAGTAAAAACATGGAAAGGGAAGGAGACGTTTCTGAATTATAGCTGTCTCCGTCCATGCAGTGAACTTTAGATTGCACATGCACTGAGAACAGAATACCAATGTCCAGAGAAGCATTTCTGTCACTAGGTTTTACACACACCAGCCAGACTTGATGATACCTCAACCTAACTGGTAAAAACAAGTTTTTAAAATCTGTAAGGCGCTTTTCACAGTTTTAACTGTCTTAAAGCGCACGTGTGAATATATAAGAGGATTGTTGCTTTTATTGATTAGTAGTTGGTGTTAAAAATATGGCTATGAATATCACTATGACTATGACAAAGACAAAGACCAGTGAGAAAGCACATATGCGACAGTGAAAAACGACACAGATTCTATATGTAAAAATCTACATCAAAATGTAAGAAGTTGATTTACCTGCTACCGGCATGTTTGATCGGTGGTAGATCTGTTCTACTCTCCTTTCACTGCTTTCCTGGAACAATGGCCTCCTCTCCCTTCTGGATAGATCTTGCAAGGTTTTCTTTCTAGTGGAACCCTTGTCTACTAAATGGTGGTCCTTAAATGAGTCCTGGCTTCCCCGCAGGTGATCATGTGGTGGTCTAGTGCAGGTGTTGATAGAATGGGTCAGAGTGTCTCCTCGAGTGTGCTTACTGTGTTGAGAGTCGGATAAAGTTAGGGACGAAAGTTTGTCTACTTCAAAATAGTTCTTGGAAGCAATGGACAAAGACTCTGTGCTTTGTTTGGCTCGTTGCTTGTGTTTCTGTTTGGTCAATGAGTTCCCCTCAAGTCTCTCGCTCAGCAAGCTGAGGAAGACAGGACTCTGAGTGCCTGGGAAGAAGTCTCCAATGTCCTCCCTTTGCTGGATGTGCCGATCATCTGCAAGGTTGTACTTGTGCTTATGTTTCCGTTTGTGTAGACAGAGACTTGCCAAGCAGCTGCTTGAAGTGCTGTAGGTGTTGTGCATTCTTGATGAAGATATCTCGGCGGGGATACCCTTTGCCCGATGTCTGCCAATTGCAGAAAGACTAGAATGCATGGCAGGATGAAACTTTGGCGGGGGGACTGATGGTCTCATGGGAGGAGATCCAAGTGCATTAGACAAGTACAAGTGTGGAGGGTACTGACCATAATAGCCCATGTTGATCATACTTGTGGCAAGAGGCATGGATGTGTAAGGCATTGGATAGGATGCATAGTAGTTGCCACTAGGCACTGGACAGCCAAAACTGTGAATAAAAGGCAGTCTTGAAATGGTCTCACTTGATTTAGCTGGCCGACCACGCCTCTTCTTTGATTTTTCAGAGCTCCTGCGAATAAAATGCAATGGATCATAGGGATGGTGTGGCACTGGACAGTAGTGGTCAAAATTTAGATGAAAAATGCTGGGGTAGGAGTTTGAATGGTGGAACTTTGAGCTGCGTTGAGAAATTCTGAAGTTCTGAAACTTACTAACCAGTTCCTCTAGGTCGTCTATGAATTGCAGGTCACTCCGGTTCTGTAATGCTTTGCGCTTTCTTCGATGCTTTTGCTTCTTCAAGCTGTCTTGAGCAAACAGGTTTTCCATGGCGACCACTGTGGCATGCTTCTGGCAGTGCACCCTTGACGTCTTGCTTTTGGATTCAATGTTAGCTGCTTCATTCGGATCGAAACTGCAAAGATCAAAAGAGTATCTTCTGCGAGATGCCTGATCTTTCTCTGCTTGATCTGATGTGCTGTTGTTGTCTGTTCCAATTCCACTATCACTGGGAATTGTCTCTTCACTATGGGACTCACTAACTGGGGAAAGGGTAAACTCTTTGATGATTTCCATTTCGGATAAATGGGAGGGTGAATTGGCCATTAGTCTTGGAGGTGAAAGTTTCCAGTTACCACCAAGCAAGCCCTTTTGCATTTTTGCTGGCAATGCGCTAATAGGCTGCAGGTTTGGCATGGTCTTTAAGTCATGCTGACTGGTATCTGTGGTGGCAGGGTGAGCTTTACCACCTGCTGCAGAGTGCACGTGGTAATGCATGACCCTGGCAGAAGGCATTCCAGGTGCTGCTGACATATGAGAAGGCACTAAAGGATTCTCCCGTAGACGAGAAACAGGTATCAAGTGCTTATCACCAACTTTGTGCTCGTTTTGTTGGAGTAAATCCACTCTTGGCTTCCTTCCTCGCTTTTTGCCCATATAAATAGTTCCATGCTTGCTTACATTGATTTGCTTGCCAAAATGGGCCTCGATTGTCGATGCCACAGTTGACATGGCATTAGGAACAGGAACAGAAGACTTCAAGGCAACACCACCAGGGTTTGAAGTTGATAAAAGTTTATTTAAAATGCTTTGCATCTTGACCAGTTTTGCTTTTCTCGTCTGTCTCTGTTTAAAAATGTCTTCTTGATTTGATTTTTTTGGTTTCAACTGCAGTTCAAGAGGGGCTTTATGTAAGGCCAACTGCACAAATTTGGACATATTTTGCCTCTTCTGTTTCTCTGAAGTGCTAGACAAATATTGGTCGATGGAGCTTGCGGGACTCATTGCAGTTCCTTCATGAATTGTCTCCACGGTCAGTAACGGCTGCTTTTTGGGTCGCCCACGCTTCTTTTTTACCGGTGTGATAACGGTCAAACTGCTTGTGTTTGTATAGAGTGGGCTGGATGGTGTAATTGGAAAGGCAGAGGGTGGTTCTCCAACAGATTGGCATTGATTTATATCATTATGAGAAGCGGAGTTCGGGGATTTCAAATTCGTCCACCTTTCCTTTACCTTTGATTGCCTGGTTTCTGTTTCCTTGGTATCAATCATTGACTTTGGTCTGCCAGCAGGGGTTTTCCTCTGTTTATTCCGACACATTCCACTATTATAACTCATTGTCTCAGCAGTGCATTCTTCTGCTTCATGTAAAGTAGGCGAGCTGAAACTGATTTTCTTTGCCATTTTAGGGTTTGGGCTGCCACTGTCAGTCTGGCTTGTGATGTCGGTTGCATGAGTGGCTTGTGCATCACGTTCTAAATCTTTTTTCCTTTGTTGTTTCTTTTTAACCATAGATTTATCTGTCTGACAAATCCCATCGTTTGATACCGTCTTGCTCTTGTCATACATCAAACAGCTTGACTGCTCCAACACTGCTGTCGGAAAGACATTGTTCTCGGCATTGCATGATTGCTTCTCCTCAGCATCCCAACTTTCATTTCCTCGATTTGTGTTTTTAACCCACTGAAGGTGTAAGTTATGAGTGACCACACTCTTCATTGAGTCTTTACTTCCATATTTCCTTTTAATGTTGCCAAACAATTGTTCCGAGACTTCTTGCAGATCTCTTTCTTTGTTGAAGGAAAACAGCCTTGAGTCGCCTAATAGACTTGTTGACATGTCTGTTGAAGGTGATGCTGCTGTGTCTGCACGAGGTGATGACAAGGCAAAGAGACTTCCAGATGATTTGTCTGATATTGTTTTAACTTGGGTTTTGGGGAAGATGTCAGGCTGTGGGCTTTTTTTTGTAGATACAAATTCAATTTTCGACTCCAATTCTGTCTTGAGTCGCTCTTGTGATGTTACACCTCCAACATTGACTGACGTCTTCATCCAGTTGATTAGTTGGACATTGTTGCTTTTATATTCATGTGTTGGTTTTGTGCATTCCCCTGAAGCAGGCCTCAAGCAGGTTGTGTTTTTAAACTTATCCGCAAGTTTGCACGGCCCCTCGTAAGTCTGAAAATAAGAAATGAGAAAATATTCAGAGAAATGTATGGTGTTCAGTTTCTACATATGGAAATGTCAGGAAGAAAAAAAAAGTTCTTGTACAGTATTAGATCACTTTACAGATAAAAATTCAATTTCACAATCTATGCCAAAACATGTGTAACATGTTAGTGCTGATAGCTAGAACGTCTGTCAATTTGAAACATCTACAGAAAAACATATAATGAACTATTCCAAAAGTCTCGAGACACGCGGTTTGCCGTGTTTGAAGTTTAGAACTTGATACTACTGTAAACCATCCTGTTTGTAAAAGACAGCAGCTACAAGCGGTAATGAAGCTTAACCACAAGTTTTTTTTCCAACATTCAAGTCCATTTTTGCTGTTGATGGTTTTCGTTATATGTAATTTAATTTATATAAGTGAAATTCTGGAGTTAAGCTCATCATGACTTTTCCTGCACCTTTCGTTAATAGTTAATTAATTTGTTAATTAATAATAAAACCACACAAACAAAAACATTACATTCATATTAAGCGTGGTAATACAATGAAAGTTGTATTTGACAGACTAGAGTCACAAAAACACTGTTGGGTTAGTTGAAAATGTTTTAATAAAACATGCACAATAGGATAAAAACGACAACATGTGTTCTATGAAAAAAATGATGATGCACCAAACTAGCTTATTACAGAATATCAGCTATAAAGAAACAAGTATTTAGATTTCTCGAGCACGTTTTCATCCGTGCAGACACAATGTGCTTGTTATGTCAATGTCATTCAAATACAGAAATATCGTAACAGCTGGCAAAATGTCTGCCAAGCTTCTCGATGTAAGTCTCAGTATACTTACCCTTTACACTTTTGGGTTGTTTTCTTTTATGAAATAAAAAATTCTACAATTAGAAATTCTAATTAAGAAATTCATAAATTTAGGAAATTCATGAAATTCTACACCAAATGAAATGCATTTTACTGGTATTTGACTGAGTGATGGACTTTTCCTGAGATAGAGACCTGGTGCCACATTTGAGCCAAGAAGTGAAAGGCACTGGCGTGGCATTTATTGTTTTACTTTACTTTAATTTACTTTACAGTCTTTTGGCAGACGCTTTAATCCAAAGCGACTTACAAAAAGAGGAGAAAGTGAAGCAATTTGTTTATAATAGGCTACAGTAGATGTCTACACAGGCTACATAAGGAAACTTACTAGACAGAACAGCACGACAGTCAGTGAACAAAAGACAAAGACATTTTTTTTTTTATCAGTGTTAAGGTGCTGGTGACAGAGCTCAGTTTTTAGTGCTTTTTTAAATGTTGCGAAGGTTGCAGACTTTCTCACAGGAATAGGTAAATTGTTCCACCAGACAGCTGCCAAACGAGAGAAGGTTTTTGTGAGGGATTTCAAGCCACGTTTCAGAGGGACTACTAGCCGACGTACGTTCTCAAATCGTAGACTACGTGAGGGAGAGTATTTTATTTGTTTTGTGGAGAACAAAGTGCAGTACGTTTTTATTGCAAACAGGTTTGTGCCACAAAATTATTATAAAACCATCACAATAGTATATTTTATTGTAAGACACAGACAGAAAATGGCAAAAGTCTGACGTGTCCGTTTACATCTCAAGAATCTCTCCGGTACAAAATTACAGTATAGATTTCTGTTGTCATAACTGTCATAGTTACTGGCTGTTTTTTTTTTTATATTGAAAACATTTTTGTTTTCACTTGACAAGTTAAATAATGAATTAGGAAACAAAGCTGAAATGTGTCGTATTTAAATATATTGTAAGATAAAAAAAAAAAAAAAAACATAACGAAAACTATTGCATCATAACTAAATATAACTAAATATAAACGTAACGTAATATATTACGTTATATAATATTTAATATAACGTAATATAAATTAACGTAAAAATAAGCACATCCCAGATTTTTCAGGCACAAAAAAAATACAGGTACAAAAAATAAAAATTCAGCCTAAATACTTACCGTATTTACTCGACTATAAGTCGAGGATTTTTCCTCAAAATTTCGGGCTCAAAGTGGGGGGCTCGACTTATACGCGCGGTCTACCGAAATAAAAAATATTTTACTCACAACAGTGCGCAGATATTTCACCCTTTAAACAGCAGAGACACAAGCGCAATAATTAATTCAACATTTGATAATTAAATCAACATTTATGACGTGAACTAAATACATCTTTCAGAAAACGGCACAAGCCATGCAAAGGAGTAGGACTCTGCTAGCTGCTCGTCTCTCTCATGCTCCGCTCTCTCTTACACACACACGCAGTCTTTCGGCTCAGCTCTCATAAAAGAGCAACTCTTTGACTCCTGGATCTCTCTTTGGCGTGGGGCTTCACAAATAAACGAATCACACGGCGGATTTCGAACTTAGTATTTATTCTCAAACCTCGAGTTAGCATTAGCCGTCGCTTCTCGGGAGAACTTCCTTAAAGGGGCAGGGCACTTTTTTCCACAATTCTTTAAAATTATAATGTAACCATACCAATGACAAATGAAACCTTAAACATAAATTAACAATAACTTAAATAGATTAATACCAACATAAATAACCAGGGTTACTTGATTTTTAGGCTTCCTTTACCACCAAGGATGTCTGAAAAGTTTTATTATTTCTATAATTAAATACCATCTGAACAAGTGTTCTATCATTTTTTCCGTGTAGTAATCCGATTAGCCCCAAATAACCAAAATTGGCTTTATATGAAACCCAACATTCAGTTTCTACTCATTTCTATCTTTTCTACTTTTCTCTAATTTCTTTCCCCAGTCTTAAGCGGGTCTTAACAAAATACCACAATCTCACAGCTGAAGTGGGGGTGGGGGGGTCGACTTATAAGCGAGTAAATACTGTATTTTTCTTCTTTTAACAAACCTAAATTTTGCAGCAGGCAAAATACGTTAGCCTACGCCTGATATTTGGTTTGTTGTCTCTGTCTGTTGCAATATTAAGTATGTATTAAGTATTAACTTTATTTAGCCACTGTTAAGTAGCTGTGTGTCTAATGTTTCTTTATTTCTGATGTTCAGCTAAAACTTATAACATCTGCCTCCGGAACCATTATTTAAAGACAAAAAAGAGGACACAACGCGTAAGCGCACCGATACGAAAACACGACAAATTTCCTATTTTTTTGTGATTGCTCCTGATTTGAAATGTGGAAAAATATGAGGTTATTATTACATTCATACTTAANATATATTTCTCATTTTGTGTGTGTGTGTATATATATATATATATATATATATATATATATATATATATATATATATATTCATTCTCAAAACGTAGGTTGCAAATCATTAAAAGAAAGACAAATTTAATGAGGGACCACTGTACAGTCCTTTTTATATTCCCACTCTGAGAAAATGCATTCTCTTTCAGACTGTTAATTCTATAATCCTTTGAGGAATGTACAGTCCCAGGGAAAAGTCTTGTGTTGAATGTTAATCTTCTGGTTGCCCATTAATTTGCTTAAATGGTATTATAGGCACACCACCAGTGCCAACATGCTTCTGTTTGGAAACAAGATGTGTGTAAGGGAATTTAAATTGTGTCCAAGATGTCGCAAGGTTCGAATTGGGATGCACCAATATCGGTATCGGGTATCGACCTTGATACAACATTTTCTGAAGTACTCATACTTGTTAAAAGTCCGCCTGCAGCAAAAAGTACGCTGCAGCAAACTCGTACGAGAGAGAGAAACATGTTGTTAGTTTATCCAAATATTGTGCACTACATAGCAAATATGTTTTAATGCCTCTTGCGCTGTCCAAAACAGCAGTTTACAACAACGTGCATACTAATACTTGAGCTGCACTGTCACTGTTTAAATTTTCTATAATTATTTATTCTGTAATATGCTGCATACAACATGTTTTTCATTTTAAATAAATGTTCTTAATTTCAAACTAACCTCCTTTTGACCAAAGCTGTTACCTGTAAATTTAAATAATGTTATTATTAGGTACTTGATATCGGTTAAAACTGAAATGCAACAACTCATACTTATTTTCCATAAAAGTGGTATCGATGCATCCCTAATTCGCATCCCCACTTCTTCCCAAGCCACAGCTCAAGGCTGCCAGCCATCTTGAGATTTTCCACTTCCATCACGGCCATGGTAAATTGCCATTGACTCGCACCTAGTGCTGAGACCCAGGCCTGGTTACGTGCCCAATGTGCCCACTACCCCCACCAGGAAGTGACGTTGCAGGCCCTCCCCGCAGGGGAACAAGACCTGGCCGGTCATCCGCTGTGCTCAGTACGTGCTACACGCACCTACCTGCAGCGCACGGAGAGCTTCAGAAGCTCACAACAGCTTTGTCTGCTATGGTGGTCGGCAGAAAGGGAATGCCATCACCAAGCAGAGACTCTTGCATTGGATCATTGACGCGATTAAGTTCGCATACCACGTTCGTAAGTTGCCTTGCCCGCTGAACGTAAGAGCCCACTCCACCAGGAGTATGGGCTCATCGGTCGCCGTGGCGAGAGGAGTCTCTCTAGCAGACATCTGTAGAGCTGCCAGCTGGGCAACACCCAACACCTTTATTCGGTTCTACAAACTGGATAAGGCGACGGTATCCACACAAGTACCTTTCGCAGTGGAGGGCAATACCGACACGGTGTCGGCCTGCAGAGCCAACTGTGCTCTTCTACCCTCGAGCTAGGCTAGAGACACATCCAGTCCGCTCAGCACACTAATGAGAGTATGACGCCTGTGTTTCCCGTAGAGATAAGATCGAGTAGTAGGGCCGTGCCCTCCTCCCTCTCCCGAGTCTATTCTGTTCTCGACAGACTCTGGGCTTCCTTCGAAGAGTGACGTTTCGCGCCATCTCAAGGCAACACTTCGCACCAGGTGAGAGGTGTTCTCCGTCGACCCATGGCAAAGGTCGAGAGTCAACAGTTCCTTGGTTGCCACGATGGAGATGAATGCTATTACCCTTCGGGCTAGGCCCACCTCTAGATGTTGTGGAAAATCCACTGACTACTCCTCGGCTAGATGCGCCGGAGGGGTCTTTTTCGGTAGGATGCTGCCCCGAATGTGGCCTGTTGTATTATCCCATAGTCAGGTAACTGACTGACGTCGAAGTGACCTGACTATGAAAGGGAACGTCTATGGTTACTTGCGTAACCTCAGTTCCCTGAATAGGTCAGGGAACGAGACGTCACTTTCCGCAGCCACATTTGGGGTGTGCCGCTGGAAGTCTGCGTTTGCCCGACCGGCTTCAATCAGCGAAAGGTAATGTGCAAGACGCACTCACCGCCTTTTATATCAGCTGGTACAGGTCAAAGGTGACATTTAAATTCATGCAGCCATGAACTTGACAGTTCACTGGCAGGTTGTAAGAGATTTGAGACTAGGCTAGCCATTCGATATCCCATAGTCAGGTAACTGACTGACGGCTCGTTCCCTGATCTATTCAGGGAACTGAGGTTACACACGTAACCATAGACGTTCTAATTATAAACTAAAAACTCTAATAAACTCAAATTTTCCATCTATCCATCCATATATTTGAGACACTTTCTGGACGTAAGTTACAAGCCATACGCACATTTATTAGGGATGTACCGATACCACTTTTTTGGAAAACGAGTNACTACACAGAACAGCACGAAATTTATTTTTTTAAATCCGCGTTAACGCTCAAACGTAAACATGTCTCACTTCCGGTATCCACTTCCGGTATCGGCGGACTTTTGACGAGTACCGAGTACTTTAAAAAATGTGGTATCGGGCCCGATACCGATACCGGTATCGGTATCGGTGCATCCCTAACATTTATACTGTCATCTAAGGGCAAAATGGCCTTGATGGTTTTTTATATTTTGTATATAATGTATATAATACTATATACATACATTAATAATAAAAAAATGTACGTAATAAAATATTTTGCCCATATAATTGCAATTATATACAGCGTAGTGTGTAGTGACTTTGGAATCAGTATTCACATTACACTGCAAAAAATAAATTCTTGACAAGTTAAAAAATCTTGAAATTAGACAATGTATCTTTGTGTTTTTTTCTTACAAGGGAGAGACTACGCTGCTTATTTCAAGAAAAAAGGACTTTAATTTTCTTGCTTGCAAAAAAATGATAATTTTGATGATATTTTACACTAAATCGAGACATTTATCAGTCCCTCCAGGATTTCGCGGGATTTTTTTGTGATTGTTGCGGCCTAAAATGCCAAATGTTGCGGGAGCTTTTTCAAAAAGTTGCGGGAAAAGTTGCGATTTTTTTAGACAGATTTTTCTCAACAGAATTGCATTACCGATTATGTTAAGTGTTCTTTGCAAGTTTACTCCCCCAAAGCACAGGAGTTCAAAGATTCTGGCAATAATAATTATATTTGCTCATCAGAATGAAGTGCATTTTTCTTTTTTCTTTCAGGTAAACGTTGCCTAGGT
>SOMO01000038.1:479907-489928 GCA_028128575.1 Paedocypris carbunculus | reverse complement strand
AATAATAATAATAATAATAATAATAATGAGTATTTGTAGGGCGCTTTTCACAGTTTTAACTAAATATATAGTAAATATACTAAATATATATTCACTAAATGGAAATACAGAAACAAATCCACCGTGTAACAGGATTTTTTTGTCTTGTTTCAAGCTGTCTTACCAAGTAAAAAAGAAATTCTCACCCCATTGGCAGATAATTTTACTTGATTGAATTTTTTTTTTTAACTCATTTTGTATTTTATTTTCCTATTTTTTCACATGGTTTTTTTTTGCTGTGTATTAAATATCAACGGACGACATTGGAGATATCAAGGCACATAACAAAAAATTAATTAATGTTAAAATGTCACTTTTGTATCTAGTAAATGGCAACCAACTCTTACGTGTCACAGAGAAGAGATTAGCCGTTGCTGTTGCTAACAGGCGTTATAGTTTCCCCACATTTATAGATCAGCAGAAACGATTGTCGTCACACACAGTCCCGCCATTCTCTCTCCGTTCAGTTCTTAGTCTGCCTATTAATACTATTAGCCTCTGTAACCACTGCACTTTGGTTTTAAGTCGCCATCACGCTATGTGCTTTTCGGTGTGAGGCATAATTAATATTAGCAATCCCGCTAGGATTTCTAATCTCTGAACCCTGCTTGAACTGTCTTATTAACAGACCCCAGGCATCAATGGCAGAGAACTGCTTAATCTGCCGGTAATGCACCAGTGATAAAACAGACCCTGTCCTCACAGAGACCCCAGATATATCCAAACCATTTGGTTATCACCCCAACAGCATAAATCTCTATTCAATAATCCACTGGTCTGAAACCAGATGTCAAACAACTATGGATTATAACTATATATATATACATTTAAAATGGCGACATTATAAACATCAGGAAAGCTCAACCTAAAAGATCTTCACGTTCTAAAGCCTCTAGTGGAAAAACAACACCTGTGATATATGGAAATTAGAGATGTCAAAATTAGCGCGTTAATGCAGGCAATTATTTTAAATACTAAATCGCGATATTTATTTTTAAATAACTCAGATTAACGCAGTTACTGTTTTTGTCTGGTGAGGCCGCTGTTTGTTCATTGTGCATTGAATAAAAGCAAAGAAGAACATTTAGATGGAGAGTTTCACTTTAAAACTTTGCCAGATGGGTCCGTAGATAGAACAGAAGTATTGTGTGTACTGTATTTTGCAAAGGTGAAATATATTTTTTGCCAATGATTGTTTTTGAAGTTCAGTTGACTTTTTTGTGTGTTTTTGTGAGAGATATGTCTTTTACGCCAACATTTTTTGTCAAGTGTCACGTGTATGGACTGGGGCATGGACTATAAATGCCAGGATTCTGTGTGTTGTTCCCTTCCTGTTTTTGCAGTCATGTGCTTCATTGTTCTCACCTGTTCCCATTGTTAGTCTTGTATTTAAGCTGCCACCCGTGTTTGAGTCCTTGTCCGTCATTGATGTTGCACCAGCCTGTTTCTGAGTTTGTCCCGAGTTCATGTGAGTTTTTGTCATTAAATGTTTGTTTTGTGCACTACGATCTCCGGCTCTCCTGTTCTGCACTGAGGATCGTGACAGAATGACGGACCAAGACGAGCCAGGAATGGTGTTTTGGACAAGCATAAAGTGTTTTGCAAGCACTGGACGCAGCAGCATTTTCGGACTGGAGGCCGAACGGGCAGCGGAAACGGCAGACGGTGTTGCTACTTGACAAGCTGTTTAATTTTGTTCCCCCTCCCAGTGCTCGCTTGACACATGTTTCGTCAAGGAGACTGGGATGTTTCCCCCCTCCCATGCCGAATCCCAATTCGGTTCTGGTTCCAGCGCTTGCCTGGCACGTTCTCCGCCAGGGAGGCTGGGACATTAAATTATGGAACATCAGTGCTTCGCTTGAGCCCTGGGATTTGTTTCCCTCTCGGTGATCTGTGGACCCTGCAGCCTCACCATCCACTCTCACCACCTGGCACACCACTTCACAACCGGCCTAGGACATCGTCAGGCTCAGTCACCCTGTCGGCACCACCTAGGTCGCTCCTTTCTGGACGTCGCCTCACATCATCCGCTTTTGCTGCGCTGCGATGCTCATGGAGTTTGTCCTCCCCCCTGCTCTTTGTTTCTGTCGACGTCGCCTCAGACCTCCATCGCCTTGACTCCCCCCTGGGCTGGATTGTGCCGAGGAGTTTCAGGAGCTGCGGAGTATGGGCTTCGGTTTTGGCCCTCCAAGACCGTTTGGGACCCTGCGTCTGGGGTCCCTACACTCCGCTGGTGTGGTCAAGGCGTCAGGAGCAGCCTTGTGGAGGGGGGAGGTAATGTCACGTGTATGGACTGGGGCATGGACTACAAAAGCCAGGATTCTGTGTGATGTTCCCTTCCTGTTTTTGCAGTCACATGCTTCATTGTTCTCACCTGAAAATGTGATGAACGGGGAGGTTGGAGCGGTCAAGTCAGTTTGTCACGGATTGTTAAAAACAAATCGGTCTGTGACAGAAGACGGAGTGAAGTGGACGAAGAGCTGCGGTAGGTGCAAGAACTACATACTCAATAAATCCAGAACCTTAAAAAAGAGAAATAACGTAAAAAAAACTTGTGATAAAAACGGTGATAAAGTGAAACGGCAACTTTTGATCAGGTGTTGAATCCCCCTTTAAAGAAGGACTTGTGATTTTTGAAGCAGAGCGGATAGTGGAAAAGCCTCAACAACAGTCAAGTATTCATGTAATAGAAACAACAAATGTGACTCTGGGGGTTTCGACCCGGGCCATTGGACCCGAGGTCTAGTCGACCCGCGAATTGTTCAACTGGGACATTTTCGCGGAGATATACATTTATTAATCAGAGCAATGTTAATGCGGCAGCTGGGTTTCGGTCAAACAAACCCGGGTCAAAACCTCCGGGTCGAACAATCTACAGGTCGAAACATCCCATGGATGAATCGTCCGGGTCAAAACGTCCAGGGTCCAAACCCCCAAGATTTGTAAAAACATATTTTTCAGCAAAAATTATTAATAATAACAATACCATAACCAAATGCAAATGCAAAAGATTAAGACCCGTCTATTAATGGCACGAGACCAAAAAAATAAGAATTAACGTCCCAACATTCACTGAGAAAAGCAACATTTTCGAATTATGAAAACTATTACGAAAATTATGAAAAAGGAGGCCACAAGGCAAACAGAGACATCAGACGTCGTGTTTTACCCACTAAAGCTAATCTGAAAGTAAATCTGCATGACACAAATTACGTGTTAGAACGTTCTGCTTCGTTAATTACGCTATCTGTATGCTTGATCAACAAAAAGACCATTAACAAATTTATACAAATAGATCAACAGCAAACTTGTTGCCTAAAAAGCAGAAATTCCGTGTGAGCAGAAAGTATAGAGTGCGACGGTTAATCCCCTAGTCCAGATTTTAAAAATTCCTGCGTTAGGCATTTAGTATTTGTGGAATGCAATACAGGAATGACTGAGTGCTGCGCCAGTCTAAAAACAAACTCAGTGTTTCTGACTAACTACAAAAGTCTCGCTTTCACTATGTCAAGCCAGTAGATCAACATTAAGGCTACAAACACTCTTGAAGATCCTGAGGTCTTTGGCTCTACAAACTCAAATTACAAGGTCAAACTAAACAGATTAGTAGTATGTGACTAAGACCCTACAAAACAGAAACGTTCCTATTAACGTTTTGTTCTAGTTTAATTCTCCAAAACCCCCTAACATGCAAATGCAAATGTTTCCAGTTGAACTTTGGACTCCATATGTGTAAAGAGTAACTGAAAACGATACTTGAGTAAAAGTACAAAATACTCCATTCCAAGTTACAAGTCACCAATTACAAGAAGACTTCAATAAAAGTCGTAAAGTATCCGATTTTAAAAGAACTCAAGTATTTTACTTGTACTGAACTTGTTATTAATAATAATAACAATGCATTCAATTTTATTTCATTTTTTTTTTCAAAATGGCAGAACAAAATAGATTACAAAAAGAACAAAAAATCAGTCAAATATGCAAAAAAGTGCAACTGCTAATTGACGTTGACGTGATTTAGCTGATTAAGAACATAATGCAGATGGCGATATCACCTCGTCCACCCAAGAAATTAACCGCAGTAGAAAACATGTAATGTCACAATGCAATGAGTAGCGGTTTGAAACAAATTTATTCAAGTAGAGTAAAAGTTGCTTATATTTTTTATACTCAGTACAAAGACTCTAGTACAAAGTAGCCAAAAATACTCAAGTAAGAAAGTCCTTTACACCAGTGCACAGAATTTAAAACGAAAAAACCAAAACACTTAAGAACAATAGCTTGTTTCACAGTACCCTGTCTACACACTGTCTGTTTCTCTTAGGGACACACACACACAAGCTATTTTTGCAGCTTTTTACTTGACCAAATGCCTGGTGGGTTGTGCGTTTCATTTTTTCCCTGTGTATAGGTCTGGGCAAATGTCCAGACAGGCTTTAACACGGAAATAATTAAGTGTGTGTGTGTGTGTGTGTGAGAGAGAGAGAGAGAGAGAGAGAGAGAGAGAGAGAGAGAGAGAATGACAACCTCTTCTAAACTTTTCCCTCCAAAAACCAGCAGTGATTGATAGGTTCCTCACGCTCCGCCATTGGCTTTGAAACAACTCCAGATCGCCTCCCCCTTTCCCCTCCTCTACTCCACTGGACCACCCTACCCTGTGGGAACAACCCTGTGGAAGAGATATGCCCGGACCCCCGCGGCGGCGGCGCTTTCGGCTCTCATGTGCTTTGTAGGACAAGTTGACAGGTCCAGAGCAAACAAACAAAACCAACACTAACACTCTATTGTGCTCGCTTCCCAACAAGCGGCACTTAAGAAATGTAGGGGGGGGGGGTTGTATGGTGGCCTCGGGACAAATGACAAAGTGGTTGGGGGTTTAACAAACTCGGGACCCTAACACCACCCCCCCTTTTCCTCCCCAGCATAAAGGGCTCCATTTAGCGGCAGCCATAGAGTCTGAAGGTGCGTCTGTCCTGATGCGTGACCCAGACTGGACAGCGATGGGCCAGGGTCGAGTTTCCTAGACGACACCTCCACAC
The DNA here is from genome assembly GCA_028128575.1 of Paedocypris carbunculus. NCBI lineage: Eukaryota > Metazoa > Chordata > Actinopteri > Cypriniformes > Paedocypris > Paedocypris carbunculus. Next base: position 484,850 of record SOMO01000038.1, on the reverse strand, counting down.
AGTCACAGTCATGACCTTTCATGACCTCTCCAGTCAAGCACCTCCATTCAATGTAACGCATTGCACGGGAAGTGGCGTCTGCCACTTGATACCATATTTGCGCAAATGTAAGCACCTAGTTTGCAAGGTCTTTATAATACCCGATTTCAAAAATGCGTATAAATATAAGCCCCCATTTTTTCTGTATTTCAAGTCAGGAACAATCACAAATAAAGTCGTCTTTATGCAGCGCAGCACGTGTGTTTTTAAACAATGCGTAGGGAGACATGCTACAGTATAAGCTTTTATTGGCTCAAAATAAAATAAATAGAAATAAAGAAACATTAGACATGCCACGACACTTAACAGAAACAAAATAATACTTGAAGAAGTAAGATTAAACTAAATTCATATTACAACAAACAGAGACTACAAATCATGACCGCTTAGATTAGTTCAACCGGCTCCAATGTGTCATCACAGAAAGAGATGAAACAGTCGAAAACGAAAAACAAGGGCAAGAAGTAAAAAAAAAAATCCAATGAACAGGCACAATCAAAACGCTGTGTCACTGTATATGAATAATAATCCTTCCTCTTCACATGACGTCTGATAAACAGAGCTTGAAACAGGCCTGAGCTTGAAATAATTGCTCTGCGCATATGCAGAGTCTGACTGGAGAAAAGGATCATGGGAAATGAAGTTTTGGCCACAAGAATAACAGACTTTTTGTTATCAAGTAAAACGATATAAAGTCACATGTAAAATAAAGAAAGAAAAGAAAGAAAGAAAAAAAAATAGTATTGTTAAGAGAATACTGACGTAAATGAAACCAGAAACGTTAAAAAATAAAAAATATTTTGTGCCTGAAAAATCAGGGGGGGTGCTTATATTCACATAAATACTGTAAGTCTATTTTCAAGCAAATACAATTTTTTTAAACTATTGAAAATAATAATTTTTTCCCCCAAATGTGCAGCTTATTTATTTTTACTTTTTAATAAGAACATTGTTCACTTGATTTCAGTTTCAATTGATGATGTTTGATAAATAATCCAATAGAAGATATGTGTGTGTGTGTGTGTGTGTATGTTTCCTTCAATTATTTTTAATTTAATTGAAGTTTATTTAAAAGGCAAATTGTCCAACTCTAGTTTTACGTACATCTGACCAGAATAGAATGTCTGCCCCTAATAAAAACCCCCCGGATGAATGCAGGAGGAATTAGATAGTATGAACGGTTGCATTTCTTTTGTGTAAAGAAATGACTTTAATTATCTAGCAGAAATGACTTTAATTTTCTAGCAGTAATGACCACACATATACCTTTGCCTGCTTTGGCTCATTTCACCATGGCCATAAAGGATTTTGCATTTAAATGAACTAACCAGATCTTCTCAAATCATCCCGGTCAAGACCATGGATGACAACCAGACCCAATGTANCATCATCACCATCCTGGTGATACTGAGACTTCTCAAAGCGACGTCAATCCCCAATCCTCTGTGGTACGACACTCCATGCGACATCATCTCCGACCTGGTGGTACGACATTCCTCAAGAGACGTCATCTCCATCCCGACGGTATTGACACTCCTCTGGCAGGGATGTGGCGTCGTCTCCTCCGACAGGGAAGTGGATCACTCAGGACCTCGGTGAGTGAACTTAAAACAAAAGTTAATGGCGCTTTGAAGGAATTCCAAGACAAAAAAAAAAAAGTTGTGATGCTTTGGTGCAGGTGAGGTTCGATTCCGGGCTTCTACCTTATGCAGCCTTCCTATTTGTTAATAATAGTCATTGAACATGTTATTATTACAGTTAAAAATGATTAATATAGTCAATTATAAAGTAACTAATTGATACTGATTCATGGATCATGCCAGGCACACACTTTAGTTAAACTCCGCTGTAAGCCGTTTATGTACCACTTTGGAATTATGGGGCATACATCCTATACACTAAAATACCTTTTAGGGACCTTTTGCTGGGTCCCACAATTTGAAAGCCTGTTTGAAGGCCGAGGTGGGATTTTAGTGCTGAGGTCACAACTGGGTTCTGTTTAAGGTTGTGAGAGGGTGGCAGGGTCTTGGCTCACACATACAACCCACCACCTCTCTTTTTACTCTCTCTATATCATCTCTCTTTTTGTGCTCTCTCTCTCACTCTTTCTATGTCTCTCTATCTCTCTCTCTTTCTTTCACTCTTCCTCTCTTTCTGTCCTTCTCTCTTTCTCTCTCTATCTCTTTGTGTCCTTCCCTCTCTTTCTCTCTCTCTCTTGCTTTTTTCTTTCACTCTCTCTTTCTGTCCTTCTCTCTCTTTCTCACTCTCTCTCTTTCTGACCTTCTCTTTCTTTCTCTCTCCCTTTCTCTCTCTTTCTTTCACTCTCTTTTTCTATCCTCTCTCTCTCTCTCTCACACACACACACACACGTGCACACACACATTTACAATCTCAATGACCTTTGTGCTATATACCTTAAGAGATGGAACTTGGTTGTCGGAATTATAACTCAAGATACACCAGCAAAACATTGTTTCATTCTGGACATTCAAAATTTTAGCTAAACATTCAAAATTCAGCAAAATATAGCTTTTATTTTCCCCGTCTGTATGTCAACGAGACTCGAAGGCCAGTGACACCAGCGAGCACAAGGCGGCATCTGACCTAGGCCGTACTTCCACAGCAGAGTTCCTTTCAATCCGCTTTCCATCTCCACAGGACAGAGATTCGGCGGATTTAAACCAACAGCTCTCTCAGAGACGTGGTCTAGCAAGCATTTCCTCTGCCATCTCCAGGGGGAAGATGGATGGGCTTGCCTTGGGTGGCAGGGAAAGAAGTATTACTAATATTTTTGTGATCTGAGGTAATATTGTCATGACTTAACCTCTGTGGTAGGAAGGAGAGGAGCCAAGCGCCGTGATTGGTGCTGAGGCAGCAGAGAGGAAGGGGAGGGGCGGGGCCATGTATATTTACTAAGCGTGTCGCCATCCATCAAAAGCCAGTCTCCATCGTCTCCGTCTGTCCATCACAGTCTCTTCTCATTGGCAGGACACTTCCTCAACTCTTTCGGCTTTCCACCATCTTCTTTAGAAACAGGATTTTAAAAACCTGCGGCTGGTAAATTCTCAAACTAAATTTCAAATGCAAGAATTCACTTAGGTTGGTTAAACACACACACAAACACACACGCACAGACACGCACACACANGTCGCCTCCGCCCAAAAATTAGCCTGCGGTAGAAGCATCGGCACAATCACACCATGTAACGATAAGTGTCCAATCAAATGCAGTGGAGCAAAAAGTACATATTCTCAATAAAATGTAAAAAAAATGTAGTCAAGTAAAGAGAATAAGTTGCTTATTTTTTGATACTCAGTATGTAGCCAAAAAGTCTCAAGTAACGAAGTATATTTCCTCAAGTACTTTACAATACTTTAAAGTCAATATTGAAAAGAAATGGTCTATGAATAGGTCTAGGATTGTTGTATAGTTCTCACCGTATTTGGTCATTAATTGGATGTACGTAAGTTTAATGTAATGTAAATACTGTACGTAGTTTAATAAAAAAATATTAAGCAATCTTTCATTTATTTACTCCGCCCAGCCCTCATTCCCTCCATCCTGCGGGGAGGGCGCCTCAGCTCACACGCCCTCCGTTAGTCAGTACTGCGCGTGCGCGGGCACCGGGTCTCCTCAGTCTCCTCGCGAACATGGCGGCGCCTGCGCTCTCCAGCCGGGCTGGTTCAGCTGGCAGCAGTCCCACTGCCACTCCGAACAGCACCAAACAAGCTCCACACATCCCCGAGCTGGATTTCAGATCCGGTACCAGGATAGAAGAACTGAACCGCCTAATCGCCGAGTTCGGCAAGCACGAGCAGAGGGAGTATGACGACCAGCGCGCGCTCGAGATCCACACGGCCAAGGATTTCATCTTCTCCATGCTCGGTGAGATGACGCTCCTTCTTGCTCCGTGCTCTTAAAACGTTATTGCCTTTGGCAAAAACGAGTTGTTTTGTAAGGATGCATGAATGTGTTGCTTTACTTTATAAACAACGGAAGAAATCTCAGCACATTACACTTCGTTTTGGACTCGTGTGGTCTTCACTATGGTGGGCTTGTTTTGGGGGAAAACATCTGTATATCCCTAATCTTTATTTTTTAAACGTAAAAATGACAATTAAGAGAACAGGAGTTTTGTTTTTCAGTCAGATTGTTTAGGGTGTATTTCAATCTTGAATGCAAGAAAAAATAAATTAACTGATGCTGATGATGAGCATCAGGAAAAACTCGGCAGAACACTTCTGTCTCAACGCATCAGATCAGGAGCTGAGCTGAAGGCTTTTCAGGGAGCCAAAGCTTCACTTCTGCATGGCTTCACTCAAACACGTTTAGACTCCTGTGTTTAGTCAACCGTTTACACACACACACACACACACACACACACACACACACACACACACACACGCAGACATTCTGCCAACTATAGTTCTTCAGACTATTATCTGACAAAAGAAAGTGAATTTATTTCCCTGTTTATGGCAAATTTTGGTTCAGCAATCTTCCTAAAAACAGCTCCATGCGCTGGTGAATTTTATCGTCCGGATTGTCTTCCAAGCTTTTTAGTCACGCTGTCTGTTTAGAATGGGAGAGTATGATTTATGTCTTGAACGTAAATTTAAGGCCGGCTTGGGCTGTTCTGTGTCGTTGTACTTTTTCTCAAGGATTTTGTGGGTATTGCTCTGGTTTTCCCACACACTTCCACAACAGGTGTGAATGTGTGAATGCACTCCCGGGTCCAGATGGGTTGCCAGGCGGTCAACAAATGGGTTCAAATATGTGGCTGTGAAGACCCCCAAGGATGATGAGGAAAGGGCTATGAATATATTTCAGGGAAAAGGATATTCAAATTAATGTGTACCTGTTTTATGTTGTTTTAAATATTCCATATAATGAATTTATCAAA
>SOMO01000038.1:418485-471063 GCA_028128575.1 Paedocypris carbunculus | reverse complement strand
AGATTTTTATTTTGTGCCTGAAAAATCAAAGGGGTGCTTATATTCAGAATTCTTTGAAGTATGACACAATGGAAACTAGGACAACAGATTACATCAATAAAAAAAACTAAGTAATTGCTTGGTTTAAATTCTTGAATTACTGCACAATGACAACTTTATAGCGGTGAGCACTTAGCTCGCAGGCGGAGGTTTAATCACTCAGTATCAATCTAACACACTGCCCCAAAATTGCTAAAAAAAACGACAGATAAAGAAAGCGCCCACGCAATAAAAAAACAGAAGAAACGGGAACAAGCAGTGACGCTATTATTTTACACAGAATAAAATCTGAAAACTTTGGCGAGATTCAAAAGTCAGACGCTTAATACTCAAACAATGTGATTGCGGTTTGTCTTGCTCTTACATGCTGGCGCTCTTACTCGTTGCCGTCGGTTGGGAGTGTAAAACTGAGCTTGTATTTAAACCACCCTGGTGCTAATCCCAAAAGAGATTTGCCAGGAGAAAACTTTACATTCTTGGGTGTAAAGTTGAGAGTAGTTTATCCGACAATTTAATCAAGGACATTCTCAACACTCGCTCAACATCATCTTCGGATTTTTAAAGTGCAGTCGCGCCACATTCTTTGTCCACCGCAAGTCCAGGTTCACATGGCTATAGTTACTTGTGAGCAGAGCCTGCCGGCCAGCGAATAATGGGGGTCTTTCATAGCTCGACCGCTCCATTGCTTCTCTCTTGCTTTTTTATCTTCACAATTAGAATGACACTGAATACTCGTAAGGGTCACGACTGGTGTCACGCTAACAAAAGTACCCAACACAAACACCTTTCTCTATGTGTACATAGTAATCGTCCATAACCCAGAACAAACTCTGCATTTGAAAGGCAAACAACACGCAGACATCATCCAAAAATTGATTCAAAATTGTATTTGATTTTTTTTTTTTGTGTCCAGATTGAATACGTTTTGGTGACTTTGGCTCTGCGGATTATATTAGCCTTTATAATCATGTTTGCTTTGACACCGAGAGATCAATTACTGTATTTACGCAAACATAAGCACCCCTATGATTTTTTTACAAAATGTATGGTATTAACAAAATGTACAAAAATACCTAAAGTAACAAAGTCTATTTACTCAAGTAATTTACACTTCTGCATATGTACATGTTAAAGAGGAGGAAATTGCTGCGTTTGTGTCATGTCCATCGAGAGAGAGAGCTCTTTTACTCGCACTGAGATGGTCCACCACATGTCAGCTCACCAGACGTGAGGTTTCTAAAACCTTCTTGAGCTTAACCAACATACACACAAGGGTAAACCGCCTCTCTGAGGCAGGCAGGCTTTATTGACCAAATTAAAGGCTCTTGCATGAGGTCCTCTGGTTAGTTGCCCTCTAGACATTAGCAAGAGCACTTTCTCAGAATACAGGGTCCAACTATCACGCCACTTACCCCTGTACGCTCTTCTAACCCATAGACAGATCTCACTTCTCACTTCTTTGCCGATGCAGTGGTACCCCCGACTTACAGATGCCCTAGATAACGAAAATCCGGAGTAACGAAATGTGCCGCCGCGAAAATGTCGCCCCGAAAATATTTTCGCTGTACGAAAGGATCGCGTCTTTTTCTTACCACTAGCATGCATAGAGATGAGAGTCCAGACGTGTGTAAAACAGTCATTTAATCTTCTTTGCACATCAAATGAACGTGAAGGAAGATCTTGCTTCCAAAATATAAAATTAGCTTGTATTCTCCCAGAATGGTGATGTTTTTTTTCACTCACGTAGAGCCGCCATCTTGAAATGACGTCGTGCAAATCCCTGTGATTTTTGTAATCCTGGAATTACGGAAAATTACAAAAATATGGAAATCTCAGGGATTTTCATGACGTCATTATAAGATGGCGGTAACTGTTCATGTGAGATTGTATGTATATCATTATACATATGTTTTACATTTATTACCAATATTTTATCATTTATAAAAATATTTGTCTGAATTTATGAAGTCATGGCACGTATTAGATGCATTACGACCATTAGATCAAATTAGACCATTAGATGCAAATTTTGACCGAGAATCACTAACAATTTTGGCTGCGCAATTATTTTTTTTAAATAGGGTTAACGCACTAAGACACAAACTATGTTGACACATAAACGTAAATATTCTAGGGTAGTTATTCACGCCGGCACTAATGATGTCCGACTTCGCCAGTCCGAGATCACCATATCTAATATTAAAGAGGTGCTTGAAGCTGCCAAAAAGATATCAGAAAAAGTAATTTACTCTGGCCCCCTCCCCGCTTACCGGGGTGATGAGACTCANAGTTTAACAGTTTTACTGTATTGTAGTAGCATTCGTCTGTTCATATTTTCTTGTTTTTTGTTCACTCCACTAACACTTCAGACATGCTTCATTCTGGCTCCTGGTGTTGTGGAGTGCAGCAGATAAAGTGCAGGAACATAACGAGCCCGGTTCTCGGCCTCCCATCGGGCCTCTTGTTGCCTCATTTAGCTGCAGATTGATGCTCCACACAAAGGTGCATTGTGGCTCTGGGCGCTGACGAATGAACTTAACAGTGTGAGGTTTATGTGGCGGCGTTCCGCATTCCCACTTTCCCCGCGTTCCCGGTCTGGCTGATGGGTTTGTGGTGTGTGTTTCCCGGGTCCGTTCCTCTGGCCTTCAGAAACCAGGGAAACTCATGAGCAATGGAAACTGTAGAGTCTTGGTTTGCAGTCACTAAGGAAGAATGTGTTTGAGGCAGAATAAAGTGCTCACGATTGCACAGGCGGACCCTGGTCCATCGATTCCGTCTCTGATGGCGAAGGCACAGTTACTCGCTTCCTCTGAGGTTTGTTATAACCGGGTCAGATCAGACTTCTGATTGTTGATTGGTTTCGCCTCGGACGGGCTGCAAGAGCAGGAAGCCCTTGAAAATCCACTTCCATTACTGTGTGTGTGTGTGTGTGTGTGTGTGTGTGTGTGTGNAAAACAAAAATTCCAGAAGTATTAACCAGAAAATAGCTAATACTAGTCAGGCCTATTTAAATACATTTTTTTAAATAAGTAACGACATCAGTGCTGGAGATCAGGACTAACCTGTGAAGATGCCCCAGCATCCCGACCTTATCAGCCCCATGAGCATCCTGAGATCTGTTGGCAGGTGGAGTGGCGGGAAACGATCTGATAGTGGAGGATGACGTGTTGGAAAAGCGGCCGCACACCTTATCCACCTAAAAAACAGCGGAAAAGGCCGGAAAATAGACGACATGAGATAACTCCTGTAGATCAATAACTGGAGAAAACACAGATAAAAGGTCGGAAGTGTCACTAAAACGCAAAAGCGGTAATGTAATGAGTGATAAAGGCATCTGGAAAATTTATAAAAGTGAATGGTTACAAAAATGTCCAAAATGTCCTCACAATGATAGGAAAAAACATGTTAAAAATACTGCAACAGGCTAAATAAAATGAAGTATTTGAGATAAGAATGTAGGACAAATTCTATTAAAAAGTGTGTGTGTGTGTGTGTGTGTGTGTGTGTGTGTGTAATCTCATTAGAGGATATTGCTGATGGAGGAGTTATCTCAATCTGCATTTCACTCAGAATCTGCACCTCCTTCACCTCCGTCTCTTCCTCTTTCACACACTCTCTATATCGAATCAATGGAATCTCATCCCACTAAAAGCTCCAGCAGACGACACCAGTGCATTAGTCAAAGCCGAGCCGATTCAAATCTCCAGCCTCGGTCACCTTTGCAAATAGCTACTCTGGTTGGCATTAATAAATGTGTATCTGCTCCTTGATTCGTCATTGCTGAGGAAGTGCAGAAGTGTGGAATGAGATGCTCAGAATGAACAACAAGGTAACAATAGTAGAGCAGATTGCAGACTTACAGATTTTTTACGTATAACAAATTTACAAATTACATATTTGCTTGTACTCGTACTCTTCATTCGTTATCTTCGTTCCCCTCGTACAACATAGTCTTAGAAAGACAATTTGCCATTTTGGGGCCAATTGAAGGTGTAATATTCTTGCTACTGAGATGTAGGATATTTTAAAAGTTTATATGTCTATGACCTCCTCCTACAGCTGTTTTATTTTGCATTTGTACAGTTTTAGTATTTTAGTTATATTTATTGGACACTTTAAACCCTTCTTTAATCCCCCCACACACAGCTTTTGAACATTTTTTTTTTACATTTGTATTGTATGTTGTATTGAACATTTGTCAATTTTGTGTTCCCTAAATGTTGTACACACCCCTTCTATAGTATCATCCCTTGCCCCCGCCCCCTTCTTTAAAATGCTGGACAGGTAGAAAAAGCAATTTACTACATGTCATGAATGTATGTACATATACATACGTGACAAATAAAATTTGGATTTGAGATCTGTGTATTGACACGTTAAAGGGCATAACAGCTCATTTCACTGATATAGTAAGTACAACTGTACAACACAGAGTTTAAGCATTATGGTGATATATGTATTTTTATTTACCTTTTTTTGCACTTCCTGTCTACAAACAAAATTGTCTGAAGGCCAGATTGAAGATACCAAAAAGAAATAGGGATTTACGCCTCCTTCAGGCCGAACATCTAGTTACTTAAAATTATGACTTAGTATCTCGAAATAATGACTTAATAATGACAGATAGCTGTACATTTATTTGCATAGAAATATTTTTGATAATTCCTTGATAATTCCAGTATTTTCATTGCTTTATTTATTTTTATGTTAATTTCGATCTTTGTAAATGCACTTTATAAAAGAGATATAATATGAACTCAATAGTTGGAAAAAATGACAATCGAAAAAAGCAATAAACGTACTGTAACACTAAATATTTCAGAACTGTCAAAAGGTAAATTCGTTCTGCATGATATTTTTGAAGCATTTTTATACACACACACACACACACACACACACACACACACACACACACAACAGCCCAAACTGGCACACAAGTCGGAAAAATAATCGTATTTGCAACTAAGTCTCTTTAAATCAGTTAATGAATTTACTTTCTAAACTACTGCCTTTAAAACCACCAGCTTTTAATGTGGTGAAACCAAATACGTTTCATAGCAACGTTTTTAGCAAAGCAAAAACAGGGGTTTAAGATTTTAGTCCATGTGAAAACCACAAGCCTTATTTTGCTGGAGTCAAATAACGTTCTGGACATTATACAAGGGTAAAAAATGGGTTATGGTTTTTAATATCAGAACATTTAATAAACTTAAGTCCATGACATAAAACAATAAAACGCACAACCATGTTTGAAAAATGAGATATAATGGAAAAGTGGCTATATTTCCTGAAGGGAGAAATGGATTATGGGAATGATACAAATATGTAGGAGTGCTGGGAAAATATTTTGACTGATTTTGGCGCATTCTGTGCAAGTTTATTGATTTATCCTCTTTTGTAAATATTGTTTGTCCCTCTTTTCGACTACGCAACAGGATGAGAACTAACGTTTCCTTGTAAATAAACCCAATGGCGAACGGGAAAACACAGGTTCTTAGTCAATGTCAAGCATTTTATCCTAATTGTGCTTGCTTTCTATATTTTTACATTTAAATAACAATAATAATTGCAAAAATAGTAATATTTAAATCATAGTGGCAAGTCCACATATCCAACAACAGATTGTAAAATATCTGCAATCATGTCCAGCATTAAAACTGTAGAATTCTGAGATCTATCTTGTAATTAACAGCATAAATTATAAAGTATAAAGTATAAAGAGACTAATAAAGGATTTTTCAATTCAATTCAATTCAATTTAATAAATGTTATATTTATATAATAATCAAAATTTGCTGTTTATACATAAATTATCTTTTTCACATAAAATAAATTGTATAAAAAAATGAAAAAAATAAATAAATAAAAAAATAAAAAATACAACCAGATTTTATTCTGGTCTAGCATCACTTTTGGATTAAACAGGCTACTATAGTTGCGTNGCCGTAGGGGACGAGGCCGCATCACAGCCGTAGGGGACGAGGCCACATCACCGCCGTAGGGGACGAGGCCACATCACAACTGTAGGGGACGAGGCCACATCACAGCCGTAGGGGACAAGGCCGCATCACAGCCGTAGGGGACGAGGCCGCATCACCGCCGGAGGAGACGAGGCCGCATCACAGCCGTAGGAGACGAGGCCGCATCGCTTGGAGGAGTGTCATTTCACCAGGACGGTGTCGACGTTGTTCGAACATTCAGCGTCTTTGCGTTGGTCTCGGACCAAGAAAAGCGCTATACAAATGAACTATAAAATAAAAAAAAATAAAAAAACCATGCCTTTTACCTTGCAAACCAGCAATAATCTCATTTCTGAATTAAATTTTTCAAATTTCAATTTGTCTGATCAAATGCTGATTACATTTCCATTTTGTTGCAATTTAACAACTTTATCAAGAGCATATTGTCACAAAATCCCCTTATCACCTCCTCACAATCACAGACTCCGCCCCCTGACCCAGATTCTTCCCTGCACACCTGTTCCACATCTCGTTTTGGACACTATATGTACCTGTGTGTTTGCCTTACCCTTTGTCTGGTCTCGTCTGTATGTGAGCACATAGATGTTGCTTTGTTGTCTTAGTGTCAGACCCCAGTGTATTCCCGAGTTCCTAGTTTTCTCCGTGTTCAGTGTTTGTTTTCATTAAATCCCTTTCTGTTCCACATATCAGTGTTTGGGTCCCGTAGTTGCTCACGCTGAAAGCGAGTGTGAGTGTGACAGAAGATCAGACCGCAACATTATGGAGTGGAGGCTCAGAGGTGGAGTCTTACCGGAACATCATCTGTGGGGACTGCAACTTCCTGCTGACCTCAGGTCTGAGACACTGCCCCATCTCCTCTCTCCAGACTCCTGGACTGTTACCGAGCTCCCCGTCTTCTGAGTTTGTTGATCCCGAGTTTCTTCTTCCCGAGTGTGCATATTCCGAGTTTTTTCCCTGAGTGTGTTTCTGTGTGTGTTCCAGGTGCTTGGCACGCGTTCGCCAGGTGTGCTTTGCGTGCGTTTGCCGGGCGTTCGCCGATCGCGCTCGCCGTGTGCTCGGTGTGCATGCTCGTCAAGTGGTCGGCGTGCATGTTCGCCGGGGGTCCGGGGCGCGGGGTCGGCGGAGGTTGGGCGCGTGTGCGTGCCGGACGCTCGGCGCGCTCGCTCTTCGGGAGTTCGTCGGCCGTGCTCGCCGGGGGTTCGGCGTGCTGGCGCGCCGTGTGTTCGGCGTGCATGTTCGGCCATGGTCGGCGTGCGTGCTCGCCGGATGTGCGTCGTGCTTGTTCGCCGGATGTTTGGCGTGTACATCCGCCGGACTCTCTGCGAAGTTGTTCTTCACGCGGTCGGCGTGATTTTTCTCCGAGTGTCTCTCGTGTGTCGCCGTGGTTGTTATCCGATTCACCCCCGTATTTTTTGAATTCCCTGCCGCCGTGTCCGCGTTCACTGTCCTTTTGTTTCCTGTCGTTTCGTTCCCTCGCTCTCCGGTCTCCCTCGTTTCATCCGTTGTCTGCACGTTCTTTGTTCCGTCCTTACCGTCCACGTCCGAGTCCTCCGTGTCCTCCAGTAGCTGCTACCGAGGTAGCAGTTCCTGGACCTTGGTTTCCCAAGCCTTCCGAGTCTCTCGAGTTCGAGTTTACTCGGTCCGAGCTCTCTGAGCCCGAGTTTCCCCAGTCCAAATGTTCTGAGTCTGCGATTTCCGGGTTCATGTTTTCCAAGTCCAAGTTTGTCCGAGTTCTTCAAGCCCTCCGAGTCCGAGCTCTCCGAGTCCGAGCTCTCCGAGTCCGAGTTTTGCTAGTAGTGTCTCTTTGCGTGTTCGGGTACCGCTTGTTCCTATCCCTGGTCCCAGAGTCATGCAGTTCCGGGCCACCTGAACATTCCAGTTCCGGGTCACCAGTCTCCGAGCCACCAGTCTCTGAGCCCACAGTCTCCGAGTTTGCAGACGAGGATGCGGTTCCACACCGCACGGCTCCCCTTCGCTCACCGGACGTTGCTGAGTCTGTTGGCCGCTCTTCGGACGTCGCTGCGGCTGTTGGCCGCTCTCCGGACTTCGCTGCGGCTCCACGACGACCGCCTGAGTTCGCCTGCTTGAGTTTGTCTCCGCCTCAAAGGACCTGCGACCCGCCCGACCGGCTGCTGTTGGGACGGTTGGGCGTTCAGAGCTCGCCCCTTGGGGAGGGGGGGGGTCTGTCACAAAATACCCTTATCACCTCCTCACAGTCACAGACTCCGGCCCCTGACCCAGATTCTTCACTGCACACCTGTTCCACATCTCGTTTTGGCACTATATGTACCTGTGTGTTTGCCTTACCCTTTGTCTGATCTTTGTCTGTATGTTAGCACGTAGATGTTGCTTTGTTGTCTTCGTATCAGACCCCAGTGTATTCCAGAGTTCCTAGTTTTATCCGTGTTCAGTGTTTGTTTTTATTAAATCCCTTTCTGTTCCACATATCAGTGTTTGTTTCAGTCGTTGCTCACGCTGAAAGCGAGTGTGAGCGTGACACATATATAATGTCAATTTATGTGTTTTGTTTTTTTACATTTCCTCTCAATACAGTGCTACCTCACTTTACAAAACGTCCCCATTAACAAAAATTTCACAATGCGGAGGGCGTCATCGATAAAATATTGTCTCGTTAATAAATTATTTCATAAGATAGGCCAAATGCTGTAAGATATTAAGCAACTTTTTTTTTCTTACCACTAATATGCATGGATATGTTTCGAGTTAAATATGCAATAGTCCAGACGTGTAAAACGTTTATTTTATTCTTCACGCAAGTCAACAGAAGTAACACGATTACAGATATATTACTTCTGGAACCACTGACGCGTCACGCGGATGTGACATGTTTTATTATCACAGTCATTTATATATGTAATCATATAAAAAACATTTAGTTTGAATTTACGAAGGCTCGTAAACGGATTAGCGCCACAAGGTAGCACAGTATTTAAAAAAAAAAAAGAAAATTTACATTTACATATGTAAATGTGTTTAAACTAATCAAGTATTTAGTACATAGTACTACTTTAACCATCTTTTTTAGTAAATGTACTCAGCTGAGCTGTAGTATATCTAGTTTATATACTAGAATTACACAATGCAATATTTTAAATCAGTATGTCTATCACCAATCTAGACTCAGATGTGAGAAAATAGTCAATTTTTACCTCAATAATACCAATATTAATTATTTTAGGTAATTACCAAACATTCCGGAAAATATTTAGGCGAGATTTAGGTGACAGCGCGGTGCATCGTGCCATAGAGAAGAGCATCAGTAAAATTCAGCAAAATGAATAATAATAAAAATAATAATAGTACAGAAATAATAATCTTGAATTGTCTATAATGTACCGTAATAGGTGTACAGTAAGTTACATTGCCAGACCTGGTCAGACTAATGTTTTCGGTTCATTTCAGGTTGAGCATTACGACAAAGGGAAGCAAAGCGTAGGAAGCTTTATAAGCCTTCTGACATCAAAAGATTACCGGGTTTAAGACAGGATCAGGATCAATGAAGAGCGACTTAAGTCTTGAGTAACAAACGTGTGCACAGACTCCAGTCTGATGACTTTGAGTGGATGAAGAGGCTTTTCATATATTTTAAAGACCAAATCAGAAAACAGACACATTTTTGTAGTGGAATTATTATCATTCTTTACAATCTCTATTTTGGTGTGTTGGGGTGTATAAGGGACCCGAATATAATACTAGAGTAAAAGTACAGATACCTTACTGAAAGAAGGACTTCAATACAAGCTACAAGTTGACAAGTTTAGTAGAGAGTGTAGTAGATAAAGTATCCAGTTTTAAAAGAACTTACCGTAAAACATCTAATAGAACGCCACCTCTATTAAAACACCCCCTCTAATAGAGGGGCCCCTGACAGAAGAGTTGAAAAAACAACTTTTTTTTGTTGAAATATCAGGGGGGTGCTTATATTTGTTTAAATATGGTATTTTATCATTTATTAAAAACTGAATTGAAAACGGAATGTATGAAGTCATGGCACGGATTTGACAGATTACATGTAAAATGCGTATTTTTCGCTGAACAAACCGGCTCTCGGCATGGATTAATTTCGTAAATCGTGGAACCACTGTCACTGGAAGTCCTCACCCAAAAATTGTAAAGCAAAGAAAAAAATCAATACACACTTTGCCTTAGTCCAATAACCAAGTACAGAACGAGTTTGTAATCTTAATAACTACTAAGTTAATGCTACTAATAATCACTTAAGACCAAATGACAGCTTCCATGTTTATCCTGGAACCCAGTGAACCCGTATTTATCTTTCCCGCAGCGTGCGCATGGTTTGCGAGGACAAACATGCTATACAACTTGTTCTTGTGAGCAGATGTTGGCATAAACACAATAAAAGGCCTGTTACTACCACTGGAGTAAATGATACTCTCTGTGCGCATGCGAGGCTCACTGCTCACACCGCAAATATTCAAGGATTAACTGTGGCTGGTCCGAGTCCGTTTATAGAAGCCACCGACCAGAATGTAAAGGTCTGACTCGGGTGTAGAGAGAGATTCCATTTGCGCAAGATTTTTCCACAGGTTTAAGGGGCGCGCGACCAAAAAAAATTGAGAACCACTGGTGTAAAACATCATCCAAATTAGAATTTTTTTCTAAACAAGAAAATTCAAGTCCTATTTTCAATACAAATCCTAACATTATCTTGTAGGAGAAAATAAGATTTATTGTGCCATTTCTGAATTTTTTTATCTTGTCAAGAATGTATTTTTTGCAGTGTAAATGTCAGGATCTACGCTGGTGGTGATGTTCACGCCAACGGAGAGACTTTTATTTTAAACATTTTCCGAGTATTACTTTGAATGTCACCTGGAACTTTGGTTTGTTTACTTTCAGTCACTGTCTGATTTGGTTTGCTTTAATGATTCAATCAACTGTTTCAGCTGTTTTGGTTTGTTCTGATTGATTGTTTAATTGCTTGATTATTGCTTTATTTCGGTTAAGCGTCTGCTGCGTCTGCTGTCCGGATTGTAATCCGTGGGTTGTCTGTGCCTGGTTTCTGGGTGATGCTTCAGTGAGTAGTTTGGTTTAGTTTGCCACCTGTGGCGGTTTAATTTATCATAGCCATGTTTTTGGTCCCTTGTGACCCGTTTCTGTTGTGTTTTTGTTTATTTTATTATTAAAAAGCATCCTTTGCATTTAAGTCTGAGCTCCCGTCCCTCCCCGTAACGTGACAGTAAACCTTGACCTGGGTCTGCTGGACAAATACAAAATGTTTTTGGCCTGACAGACGTTATACAAACACAGATTCCAAGTGTGTGTTTGTTGTGTCGCACTTGCTCTTTTCTGTCGTGTTCTTGTCTGGGATAACGTTGGTGTGATTGTAGATAGACAGACAGTTCTGGTACAGTACAGACGCACGTCAATGTGCAAAAGCACCAAAAAATTAATCTAATCGATTATTATTGTTATTATATACAGTGGTGCCCCGACTTACGAAATTAATCCGTGCCAAGAGCGAAAATTTCATTAGCGGAGCTGCATTTTACACATAATCCATCTAATCGGTGCAATGACGTACATTCAGACAATTTTTTTTATAAATGAAAAAATATTGGTAATAAAAACATTTTTATTTATAGTTTGCCCTTTGGCAGCTGTCTATAAACGTACAGTATATAATACATATGATACAGCAGAAAATCTCACATGAACGGTTACCGTCATCTTGAAATGTCAGTCAGTCAGTCATCTTCTACCGCTTCATCCTTTACAGGGTCGCGGGGAGCTGGCGCCTATCNCTTTTCACATTTTTATACCACAACACATGCTTAAATTCAGCTTTTTCCAAAACCACCAGCATTGCTGCGTGCAGCTGTATCATTCCATTTTGTTCCCTTATTTTTATTGGATTGGATATGAATTGAATTTGGATTTTTCATTGGATATGAATCACGATGTATAAAGTGTCTGTCTGTCCATCTTCTCTGAGTTGATCTTGGAGATCGCCGTGCGACATACTGGATAAATCTGCTCATTTGTTCTAATTACAACAAGAACATGAATCTTTAACCATCTTCCTCCATCATGCCAACTGATTACAATTAGTTCTATAGGGTTTCCGATGCCCACGTTTCAGCCTTCGGTTTGCCAAATCAAATTAATCCGCTCCAGAGTCGTAGCATAATTAACAATTAATTGTGGATTTTAATGAGGAAGCACGTCTCTACTTCCGTTTGGTGTGAGCTCATTTCTTCAGTCTTTTTCCTCGCTGTCGCTCTCTTTTGGCCGCCGCGTCTGATTGTGTTTCTGACTCCTGCTCTTCTCTTTGTTTTCTGCCCGTCTTTTGTTCTTCTCTCCCACTAAAGAGTGTGAGGAAAGCCAACCTGCTGAAGAGCCGCACGAGGACAGTAAGTGCGTGTTCCACCCGCAAACTCGGCCTTGTCCCACACCGCTTATAGTGTGTGTGTGTGTGTGTGTGTGTGTGTGTGTGTGTGTGAGACTCACTGGTTGACTGCAGAGCAAAATTTTGACACGCCCCCTAGTGGCCATATTGGAAAAACTCGCTCACTTTCTTCAAACAAACTTTCTTCTGTTGCTTTTTTTTTACCGCAGAGTGTCGAGGGAGAAGTGTCCCCAGATCCGTCAGTTCGTCGTCTTCTCCTCGGTCAGTTGTGGTCGTGGTAACGCGGGCCAGAGCAACTACGGCTTTGCCAACTCTGCCATGGAGCGAGTGTGTGAGCAGCGGCGGCACGACGGCCTCGCAGGCCTGGCCATCCAGTGGGGAGCCATAGGAGACGTCGGCGTCGTTCTTGAAACCATGGGTGGCAACGACGCCGTGATCGGTGGCACGTTGCCTCAGCGCATGTCTTCCTGTTTGGAGGTGCTGGATGGGTTTCTCTGCCAGCAGAAGCCCGTCATGTCGAGCTTCGTCCTGGCAGAGAGGCTGAAGGTCAGTAAAGGAGAAGGATCTGCTCAGCGGGATCTGGTGGAAGCTGTGGCTCATATTCTGGGTACAAACGCCAACCTGGAACATTCTTGGAAAGATTTGGTTCGGGATTTTGAAAGACTCTTCATTTTTCAGGCGTTCGTGATGTCGGCAGTCTAAATGCTGACGCCTCATTGGCTGATCTGGGCCTGGATTCGCTGATGGGCGTGGAGGTTAGACAGACGCTAGAACGGGACTATGACATCGTCCTGGCCATGAGGGAAATCCGACAGCTGACTATTAACAAACTTCGGGAGTTGTCTGCAAAAGGTGTGTTACGGCAACTTTTGTGCACATTCAAATCAATCAAATCACTTTTGTGAGCTGTGAGCTGTGGTGAGTGAAAAGCTTAGGTGCAAACTCCAGACAGGACAGACGTACAGTGCAAAATACAAAATAAGGCAAAAGATATTAGTGCAATATTAATAATATTTTATTGTATTGTACCTGTACCTGGCAATGACTATAAAATAGAAATTAATCTAATCTAAAATGTACAATTTAAATGTTTTCATTCTCAGCTTCACAAGTCTGAAGGACCACAGTTCTGATGGATTAGCGTCATAGAAAGTTATTAAAAAAACAAACATTTCCTGGTGATTTCAACTTGCAATGTTTCAAACAAATGCTAAATTCTAGCAAATTCGCTAAACAAAGTATTTCAAAAACACACAGTGTATCTTCTGTCTTGGAGATACAATGAACTCGCCTACAAATGAACTAGAACTTGAATCTTACTTTGTCAGTTGAGTTCTCTAGACAGTGCTGGAGTTGTGTAATCAAAGTATTTATTTTTCATTATCAATATTTAATAATGCAATTCATGACTTCTAAATAAATCTGCATTCAAGCGTTTAAGTTCATTTCATCCAGATTTGTGCAGAGGAAGCTCTGTGCGCCATTGTCGCTTCTTTATTGATCACAATTCATCCGTTACGACTAATATAATCATGATCTTCTGTTCGACAATAATGGGAAATTGCTTTGAGTTTAATGTATAAATGCTATAGCCATATCTTGTATATTTATGTATAAATACTACAGCCATTTCATGGAGTAAAAACACATTTACACGAGAAAAATATACAAAGAAAATATAGAATAAAAAAAAATCAAGAGTATTGTTGTCAAGGAAATCTAAAAAACATGTTTGCCCAATTGAAAGTTCTCGTTCATTTATTCCGAGCATTGATTGGCTGGTTCGGTTGACGCATCACTTTGTCAACGTTTAAGCAAAACCGTTGGCACGTGATTGTAATTGTACGCTTTAGATTAACTGATATAATTACACAAATGTTTGCTCATTTCTCTACGTGGATCGTCCAACACCGCCGCAAGATGATTGGTAAAGGGCCTTTTGTGAACCTCCATGTAGTTCGTTGCTTCCCTGTGTTTCCCCGTGTAGAATCCAGACAGCCGTGTTAATTAGTGCACAAGACAATTATGCGCTTTTCTCCCGAGACTTGCGTTTACGTCTTAATCTGGTGTCTTTAATAATTCAACCTGTGCTGAAGCCCGATGCGTTCCATCTGTCCTCTCCAGAAACCCTCCAATCACAGTGGTTTTCCTGCACATGTCCGTTTGGAAAGTTTGCGCGTGTGTGAAATGTTGGAAAACGTGTTCATGCAACAAGGAGTGTGACCTCATTTACTACAGTCATCACATCGGTGTGGCTCTAATCCCATTCTTCACAGCTCTCTCCAGAGTCCAATCCCTTTACTTCTCACCATGACCACTGCAGACTCGCCGCCTAATGAGACCACGCTCGGCGCTTCATTTCTGCTTATCATAACCGTGTTGAAGGCTGTGCCGCGTGCAAAGCAGGAAGTGCAATTTGCAATTTACATTTGGAGCTACTGTGGTCGATATTATGTAGTTGGGCTATATGAGTGAAAATTCATATCACGTTATTTTCTAGTGTCCAGGTTTCTGTGTTGTATTGGGGGGTGGGCATTACATTTTAGTAGNTGTTGTTTCGGTGATAAAAAAAATTTCCAAAAACTTTCGCTGGCTGAATATTCGGTGCATCCTACTAAGGACAGAGAATATTTTTAAAAAACTGCAGCGATAAATAAAGATCAGTACTAACTCTGATGGCTTTACTATAGACTGACGCTGATGCCCTTGGGTCAAGAAACGGCGTTGTGGAGGAGCACACAGTGACAGAGCGGCTCAAGTAAGCGAGGAGGAGGAGGGTCAGGCTGACAGAAGGGCAGCTGGTCGGCAGTAAATCAGAGAAACTCCCAACCCCCAACCCTACACCTCCAAAGAATCAGAAAAACAGCCCCTCTAGTCCAGCGCACGGCCAAACAAAGACCGTCCGACTCATCTCAACATTCCAGTCACACCAGGGTGGACAGTACATTTTAATAATGACATTATTTGTACACACAGTCTGTTCTAACTTTATTTAAAGTGAGAAATCAGATGAATGGGGAAAGCTGAATAAGCATTTGCCATTTTTAATACAGTATGTCTTTTAAAAGTACGCAGTAGCCCTGGCGTTTATTCGAAAAATGAGACAGAGAGAGAGAGATAGATAGATAGAGAAACAGAGAGAAAAAAGGGGGAGAGAGACAGAGAGAGAGAAAAAGTGAGAGAGAGAGACAGACAGAGACAGAGTTTTTTTGTCACGATTTCTTTCTCTTTTGTTCTCCCTCAAGTGCAAGAGGGAGTGTGAGTCTGAATCTGAACGTCGCGTGGAACCAACGTTTACAAACGGCTTTAATAAAAAATAAGCAGAAACAGTGCTTGTGCGTCTTTACTGTTCTCTTCCTTAGTAGAGCCGCTCTTAAAGACAGACACAGACGTCGGAGCTGCTCGCGGTCGCGGGTGTGATCTATTAATTCAGTCTGTTTTCTCACAACGCTTTCTGTATTCAATTAGCAATGTCTCCGTGTCGTCATTAAAAGTTGTAACAAAACATACATGTTTTAATTTAAGTGTATGTATAAAAATTAAATTCATGAATGTGTGACGTATACACGATATAGCAAAATCCATATCATGGCACTACTCAATACTGGTTTTCACGTTCATACCGGTTCACCGCCCACCCCTTCTTCAGCCCATTATGAGAAGTGGGAACCATGACCACACACCGCATTTACGCCATTATAAGCACCACACGAATATCATTCTTCAGGAACAAAATAAAAGTGTCAAATTTCAGGCTAAATACTTCTCTTAAAATACTTCTTTTTCTTCTTCTAACAAACCTAACTTGTGATCACCGTTGTGAAGTATTGTTTTGCCCTGTGCAGCTGAACTAGCGTTCTGATTCCTGGTTTTGACTCTTCGCCTGAATTGTTCTTTGAACTGAACAGTTTTGCCTGCTTATGTACTTTGTTTCTAGCTGTTAGCACTGATCTAGTCGTTAGACTACGCCTGCTCATTGGTTTGTCGTCTCGGTGTGTTCCAAAATTAATTATTGTAATTAGTTTTTTTATTTTAATTTTTTTTTTTTTTTTTTATATAATTTTTGTTTTATTTTATTCTAACACTATATTTAGCCACTGCCAAGGGTCGCCACCTNGAAAAAAATTTTTTTTTTTTTTACGATTTATGTTTATAATATAATTTATTTGTTTCGTAATATGTTGCATTCAACAAACTTTTCATTGAATTAAATGTTCTTAATTAAAAAAATAAATACATTTCCTTGCTTTAATTGTTACATTTTGTGATTAAAACTGTTATCTGTAAATGTATTTACCAATTTACAGCGGTATCAGCGAGTACTGAAATGCATGTATTTGAACTTGTTTTCCAAAAAAGTGGTATTGGCGCATCCCTACTAAATATGACAATCATCTACCGTACACAAGAACTTCCTAATCCTGCTCCACTGGAACACGGTTCGGTTTTGCTAAGGAATTGCAATAAGTAAGTTGTAAAGTAATGAAGTACTTTTCAGTATGGCTCCACAGGGTGTGTTTTCTTCAGGATACTTTACTAGGATGGTTATATAGCTGTATTTAAAATGCTTTTAGCGGTTTCCTTGGGCGTTTATGAATAAGCATCTATACACATGGACACAGTTGACTGCTTGACCGACCACAGTTTCCTCCGGGCTCACCATGCACACGCCCGATGACAAATGGCTTGGCTTAGAAACCTTGCACCAAGCGGCTGAGGGGAGTTGCTGATCGACTTCATCGATGCTGAATTCATTTTCTGGTGAGCTGGATGTTGGACCGTCTCCTAATGATGACACTGGTGTATTAAAAGATGACTCGGTGGGTTGGGGTAATGAAGCTCGGAGACGGGGCTTGTGTGACGGGCAGATAAGAGAGTGGCCAATGCCATTAGTACATAAAAACAGACGCCAACTGGAGGCCTGGTGTTTGGATCCACTTAAAAGAAACTTGCTTATCACATCTCACACAGACGGCAATGTGTTTGCCCCTGAATTGAGCTCCTGCTGATGGTGAGATAAATGAACTGGCGACTAAAAAGAGACAGCCGTAAACATCACAACAGAAGTCAGTTGAGACAGTTAAAACTGTGAAAAGCGCCCTACAAATACTCATTATTATTATTATTATTATTATTATTATTATTATTAGAAGCTTCAGTACATTTGCTCTTTGTTTGACTCACATCACGCTGGAGAAATGAAACCTACAAGTTAGCTGGACTTTGACAAGGGTATATTTTAATGGACTGTACGAAAAAAGAAAAACAGCGCTAGTTTAGCGATACAGTAATATAGTTGTGATTTTTTTGTCTCACAAATTTGGTTTGTGGTTTACTGACATTTCTTTAACCAAATCTTTCTGCTGTCATTTTCTCAGACTCTGCTTTTTTCAGGTAGGTGGTTAAATAATCAGCGAAATGTTAATTTATGTATTCACGAAAATATATAAATATTTTTTCACCTAGTTTTGATTGTGTCCGTTATTTGGATTTTTTTACTCCACCCCCTTGTTCTTCATTTTCGACTGTTCTTTTTCTGCGATGATGCTTTGGACTCCGTTTGTATTCGTTTGCAGCAAAGCTAAGCTACCTGGTTTGTAGTCTCTATTTGTTGTAATATAAATGATAGTATTTATTTATTATAATAATATTATTATAAAAATATATATTTTATATAATTTATATATCTTACTTGTTCCAGTGTTATTTAGCCACTGTTAAGTGTTGCGACGTGACTTGTGTTTCTGTTTTTGAAAATGCCTATATTCATGTAAATACGGTATGTGATACTTCCTTGCAAGACAATGACAAAATTATGAAGTCGACTTTTATTACAAGGCTTAGTCCATCCATCTATTTTCTGAATCACTTTTCCATTACCCGGTCACAAAATTGAACCAATCCCCACAGCTCCGAGCCTGAAGCAAGATACACAGTGCCCATCCTGGTTAGTGGCCAACCAATCACTGACTGGGCACAGACATGCACGTTCACTCTCACTCACATCTCGGAGCAATTTTTCCAAACTCCCATTCTCAATCTTCACACAAAAAAGCCCTGACTGGGCCTCAAACATGAGTTTTTTAGTTTTTCCTTGATTTTTTTGTATTTAAATTTAATCAATG
Source organism: Paedocypris carbunculus (assembly GCA_028128575.1). Classification (NCBI taxonomy): domain Eukaryota; kingdom Metazoa; phylum Chordata; class Actinopteri; order Cypriniformes; genus Paedocypris; species Paedocypris carbunculus. The sequence goes on along the minus strand of SOMO01000038.1, from coordinate 452,527 downwards.
TAACATTTCAAAAACGTTTAAATATCGGCACATTTATCGATGGTAATGTCAAACCAATCTACTTGGTAGTTGTTTGGAAAGTCTACCAGGAGTAGGAGATTGTGTGTTTTATTTTATGTGTTTCCCACTGTTCTATCACTTTCTTATAATCAATAACAGTACAATAATCAAGATTTAATATGGTTTATTTCAGTATCTGATGCAATTATGGAATATGCTACGTCATTGTTGTAGATATGCGTGCTTGACACCAGATCATCTCTACGGAACTCCGCGGCAACCAGACTGATGTAAACTGAATGTTTGTGTACTGTTAAGTTAGTTACCTCTGCTCTGTTTATAAAAGGCCTTTTTCTCTGGCTAATCAAGTTCCCGTGTTTCTCTGACCGGAAACCCCTTTCTGTACTGCGACCGCAAGCAAAGATCCCAACTATCCGTTTCAGTAGTGCCCAAACTTTTGCATACCACTGTAATACTGTACCTTGGAATGTTTAGTTTTAAGTTTAATGGTAATTTTCTTTTTCTTTACCACATTACTTTTACATTATATCGTGGGTTGGGGTAATGAAGCTAGGAGACGGGGCTTGTGTGATGGGCAGGAAAGCCCTGACCTGCCAAAGTGAACGTAGCGTTTTTGTAGTCTACTTTGTACAAGTACAATGCGATTTCAACCTAATACGTTTAGCCTAATATCAAATTGAACTTTCTAGAAAGACTAACTAATCAAGGTGATCTGTCAAAGAGTCGGACCAACTCCTGTGGAATGTGGAACCGAAAAAAAGCCGAATGTGGAATCGAACACCTATACTACGACAATTCAGAAGTCGGAAGCAGACGCAGTAGCGTCGGCTCGAGCGATCACGGCTAATTGAAGTAAATCAATTGGGCGGGCAATTATTTTTTTCAAGGGGCCACATGAGAAGCAGAAAATATTGCGGAGGGTCGGATCAAAGAAACTAAACTCAATTCTGCTCAATATTAATAATGTTTTTTTTATGGTTTGTGCTCCAAAACGAGCTGACTTTGTACATCATCCTTACCTGCTTTTAAATCACTACTCAAAATCCATTTGTTTTCATTTTGCGTTTGATGCAAATTGAGTTGTGACATTTTTTTTTTTGTCTTTTTATTTAGTTTGTTATGTGGTGTCTGCTGTTTTTATGTATATTTTCATCTGTTTTAAATATAAGGTAAACAGAAGTGCAATTTCTTTAAATTAAATGTGTAAAAGGGCTAATAAATAAAGTTAGTTTCAGTTAAAAAAGCAGGGGTGCCACATTGGCGTCTAAAAATACAAATTTTGGGATATGGAGGAAATACAGATTCACAAACGCAATTCATTCAAATGACTTTTGATGCTATTTTCAGGCTTTCTGATCGTGGAGTAGAGGAAAGAAACAGAAAGTACAGTAGTACTGTAGTGCGAGTATTGTGAAGACTCATTCGAGTTTAAAAAATTCGCGCAAAAATCAACCCGTTCGAGCGATTGCTGAACTGAACTCGATCCAGCGCGAATCAAGCAGAAAAAGAATGAAGGTGTGCAGAAACAAATGCGACAAAGCAAAGTTTTAAAATTAAATAATCATTGAGCTAAAGAAGGCAATTGTAGAGAAGCAGGATTCGTCTGCTCTTAGCGAAAGATCTGCGCGTGTTCTTTAACAGCGCTGGGAGAGAGAGAGAGAGGTTGGAGAGCGACAGACGGCGCGGCTGAGCGGGCACGCGCATAAACAGATGCGCAAACTTTTTTTGTTTTGTGACTGACGAGTAAAAAAAAATGTTAAATATATACTAGTACAATTATTAAATCGGATTAAATCGGATTAAATCGGATTAAACCGGATTAAATCGTTTAACGGGCCGCATGTGGCCCGCGGGTCGTAGTTTGCCCAGGTCTGCGATACAGTGTGGTCTGATAGCGACTGCAGGCTCTCTGAAAAAATATTTAGCTGTACACAAAGGCTTAGCTTTATTAAAGGAAGTCAGGTCCTTCCTTTAATTACCTGCTATTGTATCACACGTCTCCTGCCCATCCCCCGCCACAGTAGGGTCCCATTTTAACCAGGCTCCCCATATGCCCCAGCTCACTTGTTGGCCTTTCCTCTTTGCCACCATCTGGCATATTAGTTCAGCCAAAATGAAAAAAGAAAGAGCCAGACACAATGCGACCGAGAGCTTGCCCATCTGCTCGCTGCCAGACTCCCCAATCATCACTACACAAAAGCTGCATTTACCCCGCTACCCAATCTGATGCTTCCTCGCCATTTACCATCTTCCCCATCGGCGGAGATGAAGCTGATTTTGGAGCAGTTGTTTCTGCGGTTGAGCAGAAAGAAAAACAAGACATTCTGAGAAAATGCCATTGAAGCTCGGGCTACACAACAGGCTATGAAAACGATGATGCTGGTCTTTGACAAGCGTGGATCGATGAGCGGAAATGGCTGACAATCAAGTGGTGTTGGCAAAGACCAATGTCTGCCCCTCTGAGAACACACACTTGTGCATTGATCTGGTGTTGTCTAGCTTGTCGTCGCAATGAACTGACTTCTTTGTGGTAAACCGCAAGAGTGATACTGGATACGGCTTAAAAATGGCTGGACATTCCGATGGCGGTTTTTTTTTTTGGGGAAAAGAAAGTTCTGCAATTACATCATATGTACATAAATAATATATAAATTTCTGGCTAAAAATTCAATGTGTGTATTTCAGTAAATGGCTGCATGGAGTTCGCAAACCGTATTGCAATCGCAATAATTTCACAACGGTTTTCAGGCTGAAATATTCACGGATCATACCAGAAATAAAGATTTTTGCGCAAATACAAAATATTAAGTGTTAAATATTGCATTGTCATCTGAAGTGCAATAAACAGTGTGTGTGTGTGTGTGTGTGTGTGTGTGTGTGTGTGTGTGTGTTTGTTTGTGTTTGTGTGTGTGTGTGTGTGTGTCAGTGTAACTGTCTGTTAAATGAAGAAAACTGAGCTGGTATTAATTTCTAAATAAAATATTATAAAATATATTCAATAATTACTGTCTGGATTAATTAAATGATGAAAAAAATAAACAAATAAGCATACATACAATGTATAACTGTAGCAATGCCAAAATTACTAGAACGTTAATGTTAGTCAGTGAATAAATTCCTTTGCTAAATATAACAATGTTAACTCAAATCCCCCTGTTTGCCAATTTATTTTTAGGCCAAATTTTGAGTGAAATAACTCAAGTGTAAGATAGAGTTTTGAACCAACGCTATGGCACAATCTTCAGACATTTGGCAAAAGTGTTTTAAACCGTTGGAATCCAATGTGAACTCCTGAGCAAAACCCGTTGTTGATGAAGTAAAAAGAAAAACAGTAACAGCCATTTGTTAAGACCTAATGGAAACTCCAAACACACGTTGCCATGACCTCTGCTCATCCTGAGAACTAATAGCACCTCCAGACTAGGGTCGCTAGGGTTGGGTGATTCATTGGAAAATAATCAAAATCGAAATTCGGAACTTATAATCGTTCTAAAGTTTCCAGGTCGATTATTTTGACTATTTTCCCTTTAAGAAACCTTTCGAATGTGGAGTCACGTGACCCTGCTCTGCTTATGGAGTGAGTTGTATGGGATCAATTCAATGCCAAAAAGATTTGCGTGCACGTTTCTTTGCGCTCGTGCTCACGCACTCGCTCATTTCTTGTCAGCGCGCCTACAAATCTTTATGGCACAAATTTGACATCTTGCTCTGATTGGTCAAAGCGAACCAATTGTGAAGCAGACCACAGCCATTGTCCCGCCAACCATGACAGGTCATAAATATTTAGAGATATCTTTATTTATTTTACTACTAGTACAAATGTATTAGCACTAGTAATAATATATTTAAAGATTAAAAGGAGTAGGCGTACATTTACGCTAAAGTAAGCACTCACAACGCTGTTTGTGCGAGTTTGCATCAAGCTTTTCACTATCCACAGCTCACACGGTGATGTCATAATAGTTATTTAATTTGACATCTCTTTATGTAATCGTAGATGTCTCTTAAGTAATTCGAGATGTCTTCAATGTGACTAGGAAAAACTCATTTAGAGATATATTCAAATATTTTTCAATGGGAGTTCAATGTTTTATGACGCTGCGACTAATGTTAATTCCAATCTCTGTTTAGCCAATTTGAATTTTAAGACCTGTCAAGGTGGGCGGGACAATGGCGGTGGTCTGCTCCACGATTGGTTCGATCGTAAAATCAAGTAATGCACACTTTGTTCACCAATGTCTCAAGCGTTCACAAATGTGTTTGTATTGTTAATTACGGTTTCGTTTTAAAAAGATTTTACTTTTTTTTCTGGCTTGTTAAATGAGTCTATTGTTAGAAAAACCAGGGGGTGCTTGTATTCGCGTAAATACGGTAATTCATCGTTAATCCATCAGAGTGCCTGGCTCGTCTGAAGCGGATTCTGATTACATTAGGGGGTGGTGGTGGGGGGTGCTTGTTACCAAGCGTGGAAGATACAGCGAGCAGCTGTCAGCGTCCGAGCGGGTTGATGTAAGCCCCTATTCTCAATGAATCTGGGCCGGTTTCAATTACGCACTAACCCCTGACCCCACACTGCTTGTAACTGCAAGATGAGAAGATACCTAAGCTCCAAACAGCAAGGGCAGAGAGGGATTTGGTGGCTCTAAATGAGGAGTTTACGCCACTGTCCCCACTCCGAGTAAACAGGATTCTATCTGTAGTGCGTGCGGGGGATGGGGCTTTTCTTTTTTGGGGGCTATTTGGAAGCGTTTTTCTAAAGAGACGGAGGAGTGAGGCCACCTCTTCTGTTCTTCCTCCTGACCTTTCTGACCCTCTGTCTGTGGTCAATGTGGAGGTTTCCAGAAAGAGACAGCTGCACTCCAGGTTTCCCAGCACCGCTGCCCCAACGCTCCCCGTTAATCACCTTATCTTCCGGTAGCTCCTTTAAACTGGTTATTTTTGCTAGGGCAGATAATCGAAAAGTTAGCGAAATTGACATAAGCAATCACGTTTTTCCATGTCGATTGCCATTTATATTTATATAATTATATGCCATTTATGGTTCAGATTTTTTTCAGCCATTTATTTTTACTAAAAATAAACCCCAAAAAAAAAAACAAAAACAAAAAAAAGCGCGAAATACCGTTCATGCACTAATATTACCGTTTATGCTGTTTATGCCCCTTGCGAATATAACCACCTCCTAAAAATTACTAAAAGAGTAAAGCTGACTGAGCTCGGTTTATGTTAGCCATAAATATTAGAATTAGGGCTGCAACAAACGATTATTTTGATAATCGATTAATCTATCGATTATTAGAACGATTATTCGATTAGTCATCGATTATTCCAATGATTAATCAGTAGGTTTTGAACGATTATTCAGCTATTTCAGCAAAGATAAAACAATGGGCTTTACCACATTTTTAATTAAGAAATTCACTCCTGCTTTAGAAATAATTTTTTTTTGTTTTAATATACTTTGAATCAACTAAACAGGTTTTCTGATTCTGTCCAACTCAAATTACACACAAATGCCCTCTAAGCATTGTTTTACACATTTTGTTCCAATTCAAAAGTAAAAAATAAATGATTAGCTGCATTGCAGACAATACAGTTCCATGTGAACATATCTTGACAGCAGCTTCATTTCTAAAACAAGAGTTCAGGTATTAGGTAATATTTGGTAAAGATTGGGTAATATTATAACTATTTTAAAAGGTAACATTGATAAAGAATTTGGATAAAATATTGGTCATTGTTTGCAGTGACAACTATCCCAACATGGAAACAGCACAAATATAGAAGAGCTGCAAACATTAGTTAGTAGTTTCTACAGCCTATTTCTAATGTAAAAATATAGAAAGCTTCACTTTAAATAATTAGGATATATTCTGCACATAAGGGTATGGTGCTGTTTATTAATCTATTAAATGTAATGTTTCATAAAGTGTTAATAAATAAATAAAATGTAATACATTAGTGTTTATGTGTCTGACTTAACGTGTAAGTCATAGTATTACATTATAATGTGATCCACTTTCACTTTGTGTGAAAACCAGACCAGTTTGTTTTGTGAATTATTTTAGCCTGTGATTTCAGTTGTTGAATTGTTTTACTTGGATAACATTAAACAAATATACTGTACAGTATTTTTATTATCAGAGATTGTTCGTTTATTATAAGTAGAAAACATCAAGTTATAAAATAGTTTTGCAGCCGCTTGCGTTTAAGCTCTGAAACATTGAAAGCACGGAGTTTAACCTGGAGAAGCATCTGGCATTTTTAAATACGTATTACTCTCTCTGCTAGGGCTTTTCAAACTCTGCTTAAAGATACACTATACACAGTATACTTCACTTTTCAGGCCGATAAAACCACGCGACAAATCCTCCCGTATTGATACAAAACGGGACGCGCAATTTAATTCTCAAACGCGGGACGAGTGTGTGTTGTAAAGGGCGAGTGGCGAGTCAGTCTCGGAGACGCTTGAGTCTCCAACATGCGCGTTATTCTCCCGTGAAAGACAAGTTCCGCCGCGCATGTATTGCACACGGCAGCATTTTTTATGTTGTGTTGTAAAACTTTCCAACACCTTATTAATTCGTATTCGTTTGCACTCCGTCATTATTTGCGCTGTTTTCTTCTGCCGCTGAGAGCAGTAATACCGGCAGAGCTGCATTACACTTAGCGCCACTGCGCCGTAGCGGTCATATCGCGATATTGCAGGCGCTTTCACTAGGTCACATGACACCAACGATTTATCGACAACACAAATATTTGTTGACACATTTTTATTGTCGACATTGTCGATAATGTCGATTAATCGTTGCAGCCCTAATTAGAACAGTCACATTTTTCTCTGTGTATCAGACAGAGCGATTAGATTGTGTTTGACTCTGGTGTTCTTCGTTTTGAACTGTTTTCTTTTTGTGCTGAAGCTTTTGCAACTGCTGGTCTCGTTTTCAGGCGCTAGCCGTTAGTCTTTAGCACGGCAATCTACTGGAAGCATTATGGTCTGATCTGTTCAAATATTAATGATTGTATTTAGTTTAATCTTACTTCTTCCAGTCTTACTTTTGTCTGTCGCAGCGTGCCTAATGTTTCTTTAGAATGTTTCTTCTTTATTTCTGTTAATGAGCCAATAAAAGCTTAAATGCTGGTCTGCCTCCAGAACCATTAATAAAGAAACAAGCGCTTATTTTTACGTGCACATTAGAAATCGGTTAAATTGAAAAAAAACAAAAAAAAACGGGTGCTGATATTTACGTAAGTTCAAGTTCAAGTTTATTTATATAGTGCTTTTCTTAGTTCAAGACCAACGCAAAGACGCTAAGACGTAAGAATGATATTTTTTGAAAACCTAAATACCTTCAACCTAAATAGCTAAGTGATAAATAGAAGCATGTCCCGATCCAATATTGTTATCGGAAATCGGTCCGATATCAGCCAAAAAAAATGAATCGGATTTTATCGGACTGCGTTAAAAATCTCTGATATAAGCTCCGATAAATATGAGCGTTCCACTCTAAACTTCGTGGTAGCTCTTCTATTCAGCAGCTCTCAGAGCCGGCGCCCAAAGCCCACGTGATCACAACAACACTGCTGCTTGCAAGCAAGTAGTAAAGAAAAAGAGCTATGTCGGCCGTGTCGCAGTATTTCTCATTAAAGTGCAAAAAAGACGGTGCAAAAACGTCTGCCAAATGACTGTAAAGTAACACTTGTCAAGCACAAATGTCCTGCGGTGGAACAGAACTGGGAATGTTTAATACATCCAACCTCATCGCGCATTTGAAACAGCATCACAAGACTCTGCACCGGGACTTTCGCAAGACTACGGACCAGCTGTCTTCTCTCAAACTTGATGTACAGAGCAGTTATTACCGCAGCGTTTGCTAGCGAATCATTCTCATGTTATTGTATTTTATTTCTTACAGTGTTATTTAGCCACGTCGCTGCGTTTCTTTATTACCGTTACTCAAGTAAATTTGTTATTTATTTATTTTACATTTTTTTGCCTTGTTAGCTACCGTAGTTTAGCCACTGTGGCTAATGTTTTTTTTATTTCTGTTATTCAGCCAAAAATGTATTGTTTCCAAATGGGCATGTTATGCATTTTCACTTTTTTTATGAAAACGAAGTGATTGTTGGATTTAGGCAAATGTGTACTTCAATTTCTGGTGTTGATGTTCCATAAATAATTGTATAGAACAGGGGTTCTTTATCAGGTTTTTCCGCATAATTTCCGCAAAGTACGTCATTTCCGCAATATACGTCATCAGTGGCGGAACGGGGCAGTCGCCCAGAGCGGCATTTTTTCATGTCACGTGGGGGGCGGCACGAGCGCTCCGAACAAATTTTTTTTTCTGTAAAGTATCAATACGTTTGTGACGGCGACCCGTTTGTGTGTCGTGCGCAGAAAACGAAAAAAGTAAAAACGGAGGGAGAGGAAGAGTGCGAAAGGCAATACGTGTGAGTGTGTCTCTCTCAAGAAGGGAGCAAGGGGGATTTACTCGCTTATTAGTCGACCCCCGCAGTTCAGCTGTGAGATAGTGGTATTCTGTTTAGACCCCCTTATAAGTCGGGAGAAAGAAGTGAGAGAAAAGTGGAAAGATAGAAATGAGTAGAAACCCATTTTTGTGTTTCATATAAAGTCAATTCTGTTTATTTTGGGCCCATCGGGATACTAAAGCTCCAGGCACGCACCCCCTTCCGAACTAAGATGAGAAGTAATCCTTAAAATATCATCACTTTATTTTTTCACAACTTAATAAACGACCTGTTCAGATGCTCTTTAAGCCTATAGAAATGATAAAACTATTCAGACATTTTTGGTGGTAAAAGAAGCACAAAATCAGAGTAACCCTGTTTATTTAGGTTGGTATTAATCTATTTAAGTTATTGTTATTTATGTTTAAGGTTTAATTTATTATTGGTATGGTTGCATTATAATTTTAAAGATTTGTGGGAAAAGTGCTCTACCCCTTTAAGAGCGGACTCGTGTTTGAAATCCACCGTGTGAGTGTGACTCGTTCATTTGTGAAACGTTTGAGACGCGTGTGCAGAGAGAGCTTTTGCTTGTGCTGTGCTCGCGACTGTTCTGAGTAAAATATTTTTTATTTCGATAGACCTATTATAGATAGATAATAGATTTTTATAGATTTTCTATTTATAGATTTTTTTATTTTATTTTATTTTTTTTCTCGCGGGCCTCACTTACATTAAACTTTAATAATAAGGTGGGGGCCACAAACTATCGTCTCGCGGGCCGCAATTGGCCCTGCGGGCCGCGAGTTTGAGACCCCTGGTATAGAAGATAGTGTGTGTGGTGTGTGTGTGCTTGAATTATTTTTTAATCAAATCATGCACCCTTTTTTCTAAAATCTCTCACTGTGAGCATATTTTCTGTACAAAACCTGTCAGTGACATATAAGGGAAAAAAATGCAATTAAAAAATTGTTCATTAATCATAATTGGGTAATGTTGAGCTATCTGAGATCTTGGTTTGAGGCCAAACGGCCCGACTTTTCAAACCGAGAACCAGAGAAATTCTAAACTCTTGGTCTGGGCTCCAGGATGCCGTTGGCTCGAAGGGATCCCTAGGGTAATCAGATGACATGCAAGCGCATACAAAATTCAAGACTGGCCATCTAACCGTCAATTGGTGGGATCAAGTCAAAAGTGTCTGGCTTTTCAAAGCGGTGTGCTTTTAAATGCGCGTCACGCCATGTAGCCACCGATCGCTCTTCTGTTACATTTACACACAGAGACATTACGGTAGCATATACTCGGCTTGGGCCGCACTCAGCATTTCCCTTCATTCACATTCTCTTATTCCCCTGATCTTCCCAATCGACGAAAAAGAGAGAAGAGAGAGAGAGAGAGACAGAGACAGAGACAGAGAGAGAGAGAGAGAGAGAGAGAGAGAGAGAGAGAGAGAGAGAGAGAGAGAGAGGCAAAAGCAAGCGAGAGAGGCACGGTAAGAAACAGATATACAGTGAGTGAGTGTGAAAGCGAGAGAGATAAAAATCCAACACAAATAAAATTAATTAAATATCAGTAGGGCATCCACTTTCCACTTACTTCTACCAAAAATACGTCTAGCAAATGTCACTTTCACCAACACACACTAACTAACACGCAAACCCTGCTGTTTGTACGCAGGCACCGCGCGTGCACGCTGCTTCACTAATGCAGAAATCTAAAACGCAACGGGATAAAAGTTTGGATAGTTGAGAATGCAAGCATAAAATAAAAACTAAACAAAAACGCTTAGAATTCTTTTCCTTTTTATTAATTTACATTTGATATTTTTAAAACCTGATTCCATACAGAAGCTGCTCTCTCTCCACAAAGGAAAATTACTCCATTGGGTTAAATAGCCATCGTCTTTTCCGCTTTTGCTAGTGAACTACTGAATGTTAAAAAGAAGGGCAGGGAAGATAACGTCCTGACGTCACGACAACGTTAAGCATTATCCAATGAAAACATGGTGTTGTGATTGGCTCCAGCGATTGGTTCCCGCAACCAGGAAATGAATGGGATTGAAATACCGGAGAACGTTTTACATTTATGTATTTTTAAAGAGCCATATGCAGCCACCAAAAGAGCCATATATGACTCGCGAGTCATAGGTTCCCGACCCCTGCCATAAAAGGTGCTATTGCAAGTAGAGCTGCAACGAGTAGTCGACGCCGTCGACGTAATCGATTACGTAAATACGGCGACGCAAAAATCTTACGTTGAGCTTGTTGCTTTCATTTTTTTCAAACATCGCGGCGCGGGAAACTAACGGAGCAGACGATGGCAAATAAGTGGTCAAAGGTGTGGGAAACATAAATGGATGATCGAGGTCTCTGTCGTTAAGACACATTTTGGCTTCAGGAAGGATGGCATAGAGCATAGAACAAAACAACCTTTTAATGACGACACGAAGGCATTGCTATTCGAACACAGAAAGCGGTTACAAAACCGGCGGAACTAACTGAACACCGGCGAGGCGCGAGCACAATTGTAAGTGTCTGTTTATTGTTTCTCCGATGTCTGTTTAATGTGAATTTAAGAGCTGCTGTTTGAGTTAGTGAAACCGGGAAAGACGCGCTCAAGTTAGATTTGGTCGCGCGCGCCGTGTTCGTGTCCGCATGCACGCGTGTGTGTCTGTCTCGCTCTTTCCTTGCATATGCAGGAAATACACAGGATACACTATTAATATCTTATTTTAAAAAACAATAGTTGTTTTATAGAAGAGAACTGCTCATTTTCCATGTCAATACGAAAATATTTACGCACTGTGCTTTAATTTCAGTTGTTGATGTTAATTAAATAATCATGTAGAAGATCTGAGTTTTGTTAAATTATTTTAAAACTTGATTTGAAACTAAAAAAAAAAGAAGAAGCGTCACCTCTGAGCAGATAGACATGCGAACGTTTTTGCATTGCAATTGTGTGTGATTACATTTTTTTAGGATAAATATTTTATGTTGCACTCACTGAATTCATTTTGCACTGAATTTGTGTTAAGAGCATATACGGCCTTGTAATTTATTTTGTATAATTTTTATGTCTTTATTTTGGTCTAAATGTAATGTTTGTAAGGGATATTGAAACGTACTATGTAGTTTTGTACAAGATAAGCTTTAGTTTTTAAGTCACTTTGTTGTTGGCTGAATTTAAATGCACTTTACAGGGGGGTGGGGTTATCTTTAATTTGTTTAGTTGTGTCTTTGTGCCCCTGTGCCCTGTGTCTTTTAAAAAAGATTTAAAAAGTTAAAAAAGTGTTATTTAAAAATCGAATAGCATGTTTATTTGTTTTTTATGAACAAATAATCGTTTGGGCAAAATATAATCGCTAGAATAATCGAAAAATTAGTTGATAAGATTAGTCAACTAATCGAAAAAAAAATAAGAAATTAAAAAAATAATTGATAGATTAATCGATAAGAAAATTATCTTTAGTTGCAGTCCTAATTGCAAGTACAACGGTGATGCCACGATCCGCCTCACCAGAAGGAGATAAAAACATCTGAGGAGAACAGGTGGAGACACTAACCTTTCTCCTGGAGGCTCCTCTATCCTCATCCCTTCCTCCTCTGCTGCTCCGGCCATGTCTGGATTGTCTCTGCTCTCCCGGAGGCTTGTTGGTGACGCGGATCTCCGGAGGGCAGATGTAGTTTTCCAGGTTTTTGGGAGGCTTCTTGGCCCTCTTAGTGGTTTGGATCTTCAGCTTCAGACTCCCTTCTGAGAAGCTGGCCTCCTTGATGGAGAACTCCGGCTCCTCCTGGTCCCATCTTTCGCTATCGGCATTGGAGGTCACGTCCATGTCCTTGCCCAGGCCTAGGTCTTCCTCTTCTTCGTCCTGGAGGCTTTTGGGTGGACAGGCCAGCAGTCCCACCTCACTGAGGTCGGCTCGATTGATGGTAGTTACGGTGGAGAAAAACTCCTCATTTCCTTTGGACTGGTCTCTTTGCTCCATTGATAGTTGTGGTCCAGAAATCGAGACGCGATGGAGAAGAGCAGAGCAGAGAGGAACTAATCCAGGTGACTGGGTTCTGGTCGGGTTGTCAGATTTTTTGGTTCTAGTGGTCACCGAATCTTAGAAATCTCACCAGGGTTGTGTTTTTCCTACGTGAATCTAAAAACGAGAGGAAAGACTCACTTTAGTAAGAAATACTTTAGTAAAAGTTACTCTACTTGAGTATTTTAGCTACTTTGTACTTGTACCGTAAGTAACATCTACTTACTACTTGACTACATTAGTCAATGAGTATCTGTATCTTTACTTAACTAGATTTCAATGGACACTTACCATTACTCGTTACAATGTGATTGTGTGCAACAAGTTGATTTAAACACTGAGATGTTAAATTTCATTTTTCTAATAGGAAATAAAACCCCATAAATTAAGGGTTTCTTGCAATTCATTCTTGAATGGTTTTCACATTTCTTGGTGTTTTTTTAAGCCTAAATTCAGTAAGAGTAAAATGCTTTATGTGTTGCCTTTTATACAGTACGAGTAAAAAATGGGACATATTAAAATCCCATTTTTTGCATTAAAATGGAATACCGTATTTTTCGCCATATAAGACGCACCCAATTTTAAAGGAGGAAAATCTATAAAAAAAAGATTCTGAACCAAATACTGTAGTAAAATATTTTATATCAATTGTATAAAAGTTAACAGCTTTTTTAAGAACAATTGTATTCCAAACATGTAACATGAACAGTCAGTAAAGTCAGTAAACAGTGAAAGTAGGGGTGGGCGGTATGCCGGTATTGAGATGTGCCACGATATGGATTTTGCAATATCGTGGACACCGTGATAATTCATGAATCAGATTTTTATATAAGTATATAAACACCTTAATACAGTATTACAGATTAGTTTCGTTACAAGTTGTAACTTACAACTACCAATGACTGCACGGGCATTGCTGATCAAACACAGTTTGTACTTCACGCGCATATGCGTGCCGCTCCGTTTTCTGCGCTGTGCCTTTAAGAGAGCGGCTGTTTTGGTTTTAAAGACGCGCGCGAGAAAATCTGCTAGTTTTATTTTGATCAAAGTTCGTTTTTGTTTGGAAATCATGGTTTCATTCTTTCACAAGATTCTGCGCGAAAAAGAAAGCGAGACAACGTATGTAATACCGCGATATTGCATACTAAGATGGCGGTGGCCGCGCTCCGCGAATCTCGGCATTTGCCGGATAAGACGCACCAACTTTTCACCCTCAGTCTTGGGGAAGAAAAAGTGCGTCTTATACGGCGAAAAATACGGTACTTTACGACTTTTACTCAAGCCTTCTTGGAATTGGTGACTTGTAACTTGTAATGGAGTAATTTTACAGTAAGATATCTGTACTCTTACTCAAGTATTGATTTCAGGTACTCTCACTACCTCTTCCACTAATCAGATTTCATACAAAAGCTGTTCTCTTTTTCCTCTGTACACTGAAAAAAAAGATTTGCTGAATTAACATAATAAAATTATGGAAAGCATTTCCACCTGATAAAATGGTGTTGCTATACCAAGAAACAATTTCGCTCATCAAACAAAGTATGAACATGATGAAGCAACATGGTGTTTTATGGTTAATGGTACTTGCTGACCTTTCTTCAGTTCAACTAGATTATTTGGGGTTGATCAAACACGTTTTTAACAANGTGTAGGCGGTTTGCTCTGTCCATTCCTCTCGAATAATACAATATTCCTTGTCTTTCTTCCTTTTAGCCATCATTTTCAATAAAAGGGTTTTGCTCTAACGACGACGTTAAGCATTATCCAATAAAAATGTCGAGTTGTCCCGAGGACAGCTGTAATTCTGTAAAAAGAGTGTCAGAAAATTAATGGATTGAATCACAAGAGAATGTCACTTTCAACGTTATTATTATTTTTTTTTAAGTTTGTCTGCGAGCCAGAAGCAGCCATCAGAAGAGCCACATACGGCCCGCAAGCCACAGGTTCCCGACGTCTTTTAATCAGGGACCCATCCTTGACCCAGACAAGCTCGATACTCGACAACACAAAAGTGTCTTTCCCCATCAATTAAACAGTCTGAAGGCTTTAGCCCGAAACCCTTTCACCACTTGCCGTAATTACACCGCTAACTAGCTAATTTGCTAATCTGCTAATTAGCGGTCAGTGGAGTTGGTCTGGTCCTGGTGTGAAAGTGAACAAACAAGGCTGTTGGGTGAAAGACTTCTTATAAAGAAGTAAAACACACGACATGATGATTAATTTATTCAGAGAAGCATGTGGAGATTTATATGGAGATTTATATATATATATATATATTTTTTTTTTTTCTTCTTTTTTTTTTATATTTATATGGAGAAGCATTTGACTGTCAAGAGGAACTGTAGTGTTGTATGCTAGCTGTATCTGGACCTGACTAGATCTGAATCTGCCTACCAGTCAGATCCTGAGTTGCACTTCACAGAGTCCTGCAAGGTAAGACTGTTGTTACTTCCTGTCTGTATTGTCTTGGGTGACCAATAGCTATATTTCTGCTGTACCACTGTTGTATAACTAGTTTCATTTCACACCTTTTGCTTGAACCCTTGGCTGGGAGGCGGGCCCAGTACTTGTTGAGGATATAAATTCAGGTAGTGCCTACTGTAATTCAGGAGAAGCATTTGACTGTCAAGAGGAACTGTAGTGTTGTATGCTAGCTGTATCTGGACCTGACTAGATCTGAATCTGCCTACCAGTCAGATCCTGAGTTGCACTTCACAGAGTCCTGCAAGGTAAGACTGTTGTTACTTCCTGTCTGTATTGTCTTGGGTGACCAATAGCTATATTTCTGCTGTACCACTGTTGTATAACTAGTTTCATTTCACACCTTTTGCTTGAACCCTTGGCTGGGAGGCGGGCCCAGTACTTGTTGAGGATATAAATTCAGGTAGTGCCTACTGTAATTCAGGAGAAGCATTTGACTGTCAAGAGGAACTGTAGTGTTGTATGCTAGCTGTATCTGGACCTGACTAGATCTGAATCTGCCTACCAGTCAGATCCTGAGTTGCACTTCACAGAGTCCTGCAAGGTAAGACTGTTGTTACTTCCTGTCTGTATTGTCTTGGGTGACCAATAGCTATATTTCTGCTGTACCACTGTTGTATAACTAGTTTCATTTCACACCTTTTGCTTGAACCCTTGGCTGGGAGGCGGGCCCAGTACTTGTTGAGGATATAAATTCAGGTAGTGCCTACTGTAATTCAGGAGAAGCATTTGACTGTCAAGAGGAACTGTAGTGTTGTATGCTAGCTGTATCTGGACCTGACTAGATCTGAATCTGCCTACCAGTCAGATCCTGAGTTGCACTTCACAGAGTCCTAAGACTGTTGTTACTGCCTGTCTGTATTGTCTTGGTTGACCAGTAGCTATAGTTTCTGCTGTACCACTGTTGTATAACTAGTTTCATTTCACACCTTTTGCGAAATGGTCTTTCGTGGTCTCATCGTCTAACTGCCTCTGTGTATTCTCTTGTTAAACTCAATCTTGTTGCTTTCTACTGTGGTGTCACACTAATAATGTCTATTCCTGTTATTCTTGGCACTCGCCACCCTAACCATGCCTTCACCAGATCACGTAACCTCAACCTTCTACGCTCTCTCCCTTCTACTACTACTCCTCAGCCTGTGTCCTTCTCTATTGGTCTATGGAACTGTCAGTCAGCCGTGAACAAAGCTGATTTTATCCCAGCATTCATGAGCCACACTAAACTGGACATTCTGGTGCTGACTGAAACATGGATCAATGCAGAAAACACAGCTACTCCCACTGCTCTTTCCGTCAACTCCTCGTCCAACAGGCTACAATTTTTTATTGACAAAGTATGAACAATTACCAATCAGTTCTCTAATCTGATCTCTCCGCAATCATCCCTCCTGCTGCAGATTTCTGTCGACCTACCACTTGTTCAAATGATCCAATTCCATCATCAGCCGCCTTTGACACAGTGAACCACCAGATCCTACTATCTGCATTGACAGGAATGGGCATCACCGGCACTGCTCTGGAGTGGTTTCGGTCATACCTCTCTGAGAGAACCTTCACCGTCTCCTGGAAAGGTACAGTATCGGATCCATTACCTGTACCTACTGGTGTTCCCCAAGGATCAGTGCTTGGACCTCTACTCTTCTCCATCTATACAACTTCTTTAAGCAAGGTCATTAACAAACATGGATTCTCTTACCACTCCTACGCAGATGACACACAGCTCTTCACGTCTTTTCAACCAGACGACCAGGCCGTCTCCAGCCAAATCTTATCCTGTGTCACAGATATCTCTAACTGGATGACAGAACATCACCTACAACTCAACCTTGACAAGACCGAACTCTTGGTTGGCAAAGAATCCAGAATGCTGCAGCACGACTGGTCTTTCAACAACCGAAAAGGACTCATGTCACTCCACTGCTCGTCTCTCTGCACTGGCTGCCAATTGCTGCCAGGATCAAATTCAAAGTTCTATCACTGACCTTCAAGACTATCACTGGTGCGGCACCATCCTACCACAACTCCCTGATTCAGGAATACTCTCCCTCACGTAGTCTATGATCTGAGAACGAACGTCGCCTTGTCGCCCCTCTGCAACGCGGCTTGAAATCTCTCGCAAAAACCTTCTCTCGTTCGGCGGCTGTCTGGTGGAACAATCTACCCATTCCTCTTAGAAAGTCTGCTACCTTCTCAACATTTAAAAAAGCACTAAAAACTGAACTCTTTCACCAGCACCTTAATAGTGATTAAAAAATAATCAAATAAGAAAAAAATTCTTTGCCTTGTGTTTTTTGTCTTGTGTTTACTGTTGTTGTTGACTGTCATGCTGTTCTGTATGTAAGTTTCCTTATATAGCCTGTGTAAACATCTACTGTGGCCTGTTGTAGACAAATTGCTTCACTTGCTCCTCTTTTTGTAAGTCGCTTTGGATAAAAGCGTCTGCTAAATGACTGTAAAGTAAAGTAAAGTAAAGTAAAGTAATATTTATTCAAAGGAGAAAATATAGGGCGAGTGTAGACGTAACAACTGTTACGCCCAAGCCAGGTAATGTATAGGAATCAGTTGAAAATCAGAAAAATATCACCATATATAGTCATTGAGAGCGTTAAGAAGAATTTCAGAATGCCATATTAGTACATGGCATAGTTAAAAGTCATTTTAAAGCTCCTTTTCTTTAACAAAGGCCCAGAGATATCCCTGTCCAATCACCAAACGCAGCAGAATGGCAATAGACCTGGAAAATATAACTACAATCTTCCAGGTCAACCCTTGCAGCTTATTTTACAGAGAAAACAAACAAGAAATGCCCACCGGCGACACCTAAAATTCAAAATTATATCATGATATCTTCTAGCGTCCAGACGTTGTTGGTACTATACCAGTATTACAGTATTGGGGTGGAAAAGGGACCTTACATTTTCGTAGACCATATTTACATTATAGGCTAAATTTGTATTCTACTTTATTTAAAGTAAGAGATTAGACAAGGTGGAATGCACAAAAACCCGCCCTCCTCAGTCCTAGACAGTGACCAATGAAACTAAAGATGACATCAAGTATTAACTATGACAACAATATTGCTATCTGTCTGTCTGTCTGTCGGGATCAATCAGAACAAACAGAAAGAGAAGTCAGTGATAGAACTAAACCCTCATCCTAGTAAAAACACCAGCAGCCTTCACGCTAGGGGTGGGTGATGTGAGGGAAAATTCATATCACGATTGTTGTTCATGTCACGAGTGTCCAGTACTATATCACGGTATTGAGGCAGAGAAAAATGAGAGATAGAGAGAGAGAGGGAGAGACAGAAAGAGAGAGAGACAAAGATAGAGGGATAGAGAGAGAGAAACAGATAAAGAAAGAGAGAGAGAAACAGAAAGAAAGGAAGAGAGAAAAACAGAGAAAGAAAAAAAGAAAGAGAGAGCGAAACAGAAAGAAAGTGTGAGAGAAACAGAAAGCAGGGTTCCTACACTTTCTGAAAGTTAAAATTCAAGCACTTTTCAAGCACTTTCAAGGTCCATGTTCAAGTTTTTCCAGCGACATACAGTTGTGATAAAATGTATATTTAAAGCAGGGCTGTCAAAATTAGCGCGTTAACGCAAGCGATTCATTTTAAATTCTTAATAGCGATGTTTATTTTTAACGCACGTCATCGCAGTTACACTTTTTTTCACGGTGCTTTTTGGCTGGTAAAAATGCATGTTTCTACACAATTAAAATTTCAAGCATTTTCAAGCACTTCGTTCAAAATTCAAGCACTTTCAAGGCCTTGAAAACACAGTATTGAAATTCAAGCATTTTCAAGGATTTCAAGCACCCGTAGGAACCCTGAGAAAGAAAGAAAGAAAAAGAGAGGGGGGAGTGAGAGAGAGTCATAAGAGAGACAGAGACAAAAACAGATCAACAGATAAAGAAAGAGAGAGAGAGAAACAAACAGAAAGAAAAAGAGGCAGAGAGAGACAAAGAGAGAGAAACAGAGAAAGATAGAGATAGAGAGAGAAACCAAAAGAGAGACAAAAAGAAAAGAGTTTACGTTGTCACGCTTTCTCTCTTGCTCTTCCTTGCGCGAACAACAGAGCGCGAGTTTGAATCTGAACGTCGCGTGAAACTAACGTTTACCAGTAACCTTAATAAAAAAATAAAATAAAATAAGCAGAAACAGCACTGCTTGCGCGTCTTTACAGTTCTCTTTGTCAGTGTCGCCACTCTTAAAGACACAGTACACAGACATCTGAGCTGCTCCCAGTCGCGGGTGTGATCTATTAATTCAGCCTGTTACAACGCTTTCTGTGTTCGATTAGCAATGTCTCAGAGTCGTCATTAAAAGTTGTAACGAAACAAATGTGTTACACTGTATTAAAGTGTTTATATACATGTATAAAAATTTAATTCATGAATGTGTGACGGTATATACCACATTGCAAAATCCCTATTCGTGGCACAACTCAATACTGGTTTTCATGTTCATAGTGGTTTACCGCCCAGCCCTACTTCACACCAGACTAAACATCTCTATCTATCCATCACATGGTGACAGTGAAAGCGGCGTGACTCATTCCAGCGCCTGCTGCCTTAAACACACCCATTCACAAAAACCCAGTGGAACCCTGCTGTTTATGTCTCAGTTGTCTATGTCTTGGAGGAGCATTCTTCACCACATCCTGGGTGTTCCAGCAACAGGACTTAACACCAAAGTGGCCATGTGGACATTGTAACAAATGTATAATAAACCTGTTCCAGACATGCTGGTTGGTAAATACATTCCATTACACAGCCCTGTCACAGAAGTGTAGAGTACCTAAAAAACCATACTCCAGTAATAGTACGGATACCTTACTGTGAGAATTACTCCATTACTAGTTACAAGTCAGCAATTCCAAACAGTCACATTTTAAATGTACTTTAGTATATTACTGCTACTGAATTTAGGCTAAAAACACCAAGAAATGTGAAAAACAAAAAAACTCTTTATGAGGTTTTATTTCCCAACACAGAAATGAAATGTATTGCCTCAAAGTTTTAAAAAGGTAGAACAAAATAGGTAAAGAAGAAGATTAAAAAAAGTCACAGTCAAACTTAAATGTGCAAAAAAGTGCCACCGGAAATTGACGTTAGAGCTGAACAAGTAGCCGACGTGGTCGACGTAAAAAAAAAAAAACGTCAAAAAATTGGTCGATAGATTATTCGATTAATCGGAAAAAAAAAACTGATAGATTAATCGATAAGAAAATAATCGTTAGTTGCAGCCCTAATTGACATGAATGACGTGAATTAGCTGATAATCAGCATCCAGTACCTTCAGCATTCTGCGGTATCACCTCGTCCGCCCAAAAAATTAAACGCGGTTGAAAAAAATGCTGACTTGTCGCACACAATTACAATGTAACAAGTAACGATAAGTGTCCGTTCAAATGTAGTGGAGTAAAGTAGTGATGCACCGAAATTAAAATTCTTGGCCGAAACCGAAAAAGAGGAAAACCTGGCCGAAAACCGAAACACCAAAAGAAATTATGGCAATTATTAGTAGTACCATTGCATTTATTGCTAAGATGGTGTACTAACTTTCCTAAAATTAAGGCACTGCAAATGCATACATTAATAATAAAGTTTCACAGAATAAATGAAACTAAAATTGTTATAAATTATGAAAATATTCATTAAACATATTGCAACAATCAAGAGTATACATGCCTACTGGCCTGCTGAAAGGTTGTAAAAATAAATGTTCTTCACACGTATTGTTGTGTAAAATCAAATGATGCATATATTTACAATGCTATCTAACTTATGACATAAAAGCACTGCTACTTTTAAATATAAGCAAGTATATAAATGTTCGAATAAAGTGCTTAACTTTCAAAACTTGACCTTACATTACGGATGAAAAACCTCTCTCTCTCTCCCTCCCCAAAAAAAAAAAAAAAAAAAAAAAGCAGCCAAAAATACTTAAGTAACAAGTCCATTTACTCAAGTGCTCTACATCAACTCACATTATAATTTATCGACTGCCAACAAAGAATGTTTAGCTCGTTGAGTTGTTTAAGTTTGAAGACACGGGATGATCAAAAGACCCAAAAAATCTGGACTGAATCGGGAACAAGATAGAAAATCTGGACGACAGCCCTTTTGGCTAATGCCGGGTTCAGACTGCACGATCTTCACAGTAGTCGGGTCACAGATCATTTCACATTCCATGACTCTCTGGGCCAGCGATCGGTCACTGCTGTGTTCACACTGCGCGATTGATCGCAGACAGAGGGTTTCACACTGCATGACTACAACCTCCGACCGGTCGGGAAATTGCGTCTCACAACCAAACACACGCGAGAAGTGAGGGAAATAACGCGATGTCACGAAAAAAAAAAACGGGAGATTTTAGTATTATTTATTAAACATGGTAGCCCGAAAGACGCTTGCTGTGCTAATGGCATGTGCGCTCATATGCGGTGAAAACAATAAAAAACCTGACAGTTGAAGGGAATTAGCGATTTCTCTCCAGCTTTTCTCTTTTTCCACCCGGTTGTGGTACAGCTCCAATGAAACATCATACAGACACGGCCGCTCCTGCCATATTTCTACTAATTTCATTTCAATATCTTCTGTCCAAAAAGACTGAGAAGAAGCCATTTTCTGCCTCGAAACCACGTTTGTTCATATTGTCTGTATCTCCGTAACTCCTCCCCGAATTTCCCGCTACCCCGAATCTGCTCACTGATTGGCTGTAGGTCATCGCCGACGTTATTTTCAGTCAAAACACATTTCACACTGCGTGATTGTGAGTCGCCGACAGCTCCAGATATTTAGCACGCCAAATATCTCTCGGGCGTCGGCGACTCGTCGGCGATTCTCCAAATCGCGTCTTTGATCATTCACACTGTGTGATTGTCGTTCGCGGGAGCGAGCAGCGATTTGTCTGCGATTGTCGGCGATTTCTCAAAACCTGTCGGCGACTCAAAATCGGGGCTAAAATCGTGCAGTCTGAACCCGACATAAAGCGAACCAGACAGAGAGTGGATTCTTCTAGAACCTTCAACAGTCTAAAAGATCGTTTTCTTTTGTTACGTGCCCCAGCGTGTCCAGGGGCACTGGACAGGTAACAGAGAAAAAAATTTATAATAATAAAGGATGGTTGTGTGTTTAAAAGGCAATGAGAGTGTTTGCACTAAAACAGTAAAGATCACCAAACACAAATACGGATCACACTCCCTTTTCATTTTCACAAAACACAAAAATAACAGCTGGAACCAAGCTCCGAGAGGGGGTACAGACCAAAATAACAAACAAAACACCCACTAACTCATTAAGAAACCTTAATAAGCTTCTTTAAACACACCACAATGAGGGTAACAGCTTCAACAACGTTTGACAAGTCACCAACATCAACTCCTCAGAGCACAAACAAAACCCACCACCGTCAACCAAACAGTGGGGTTTATATATCCTGGCCTCTCCTCCATTCTCCAATCAGGTCACAAGTAGCAAACCGCCCTCAGGTGCAGCTCGTCAGCTCAGGCTGGGAGAGAGAGAAAGAGAAGCACATGAACCAAAACAATAACATAACATCATGGGACTTAACACTTTTTTAAATCTGGTGATTGTGTCTTTAAATCTTCCGTTACAGATGAAGCACATTAACCTTCACTTTTTCTTAACCTAAGAAACCAATTTTGTAACATTTCAACACTAGTATTGGTGGTGTGACAATAAACTGTTTTTATTTCTATTTCTAATCAAACAATGTCAAACAGCGACGTTCTAATTTTCAAACCATGGCGTTCTAATTTTCAACTCTTTTGCACTTTATTAGAGGACTACTAGAGTTTCCGCAATGTACGTCATCAGTGGCGGTTCTAGGCATGGACGAATGGAGCAGTCCCCCAGGGCGGCATTTTTTGATATCACATGGGGGCTCCACGAGCGCTCCGAACAAATTTTTTTTTCTGTAAAGTAAAAACGTAGGGAGAGGAAGAGCGCAAAAGGCAATACGTGTGAGTGTGTCTCTCTCAAGTTTGGACCCCCTTATAAGTCGGGAGAAAGAAGTGAGAGAAAAGTGGAAAGATAGAAATGAGTAGAAACCAATTTTTGTGTTTCATATAAAGTCAATTCTGGTTATTTTGGGCCCATCGGGATACTGAAGCTCCAGGCACGCACCCCCTTCCGAAATAAGATGAGAAGTAACCCTTAAAATATCATCACTTTATTTTTTCACAACTTAATAAACGACCTGTTCAGATGCCCTTTAAGCCTATAGAAATGATAAAACTATTCAGACATTTTTGCTGGCAATAGAAGCACAAAATCAAAGTAACCCTGTTTATTTAGGTTGGTATTAATCTATTTAAGTTATTGTTATTTATGTTTAAGGTTTAATTTGTTATTGGTATGGTTACATTATAATTTTAAAGATTTGTGGAAAAAGTGCCCTGCCACTTTAAGAGCGGACTTGTGTTTTGGGAATACATTTGAAATCCACCGTGTGAGTGTGACTCGTTCATTTGTGAAGCTCCATGCTTTTACCTTAAAGAGCAGAGCTAAGACACGCCCGCAGAGAGAGAGAGAGAGAGAGACAGAGAGAAAAGCTGAGCACGGCACACGCAGCCTGTGTGTGTGTGCGCGAGAACAAGCAGCATCACGAGATGTGGAGAGTTTTTGCTTATGCTGTGCTCGCGACTGTTCTGAGTAAAATATTTTTTATTTCGGTAGACCTATTATAGATAGATACTAGATTTTTTATAGATTTTCTTTTTATAGATTTTTTTATTTCATTTTTTTTTCCCTCAGGGGCCTCACTTACATTAAACTTTAATAATAAGGTGGGGGCAACAAAATATCGTCACGCGGGCCGCAAGTTTGAAACCCCTGCTATAGAACAAGCTATAGGATGATGCTTGTTGTACTTCTTTTTATATATTTGTGGGTTCATGTGGTAAGAGAAATAAGCACACGCAGACACAGTCGAGCTCTTGTAACTCACGCTCTTGGTTTATTACAACCACTATGCAGAACAGCATCAACTCTTTAAACACACCCTCTTAAAGCCACAGTATACTACAATGCTGCTTTGGTACATCATCTTTACCTGCTATTAAATCACTACTCAAAATCCAGCTGTTTTCAGTTGCGTTTGATGCAAATTGAGTTGACATTATTTTATCTGTCTTTTTATTTAGTGTGATTTTTATTTTTTATGAGATATTTATTATCTCATTATTTATGAGATTCTTTTACTATCTGCTGTTTTTATGTATATTATTATGTACATCACTTTGTTTTCATTTTTTTTTTCAAGTTTGTGTTTATGTACTGCATTGAACAGCACTCTGTACAATGCGTACAAAATTATTAGCTCTGTTTAAGACTAGGACTTTTTAAAATACTTTTCAAACAATGATTATTTTAGGGGGGCTAATAATTTTGTCCTCAACTGTATATGTTTACTGTATGTGGTTTGCTGAGTGTAAACACACACACTTCAGAATAAAATCCTTGATACTCTACCATTGTATTTAATCATTCATTCTTCCCGTTTATTTTTTGTTTTTTTTTTTTCTTTTAAACTCTACTGCTGGGTCTGCTGCACAATTTACTAATAACACAGGTTATTAGAGCGCGTCATCACACGAGCGCAAAAACGCATGTGGCCCTCGCGTGCGTCTTGCATCATCACACCAACGAGAGGCGCCCCAAAATACGGCAGAAGTAATGCAAGATCATCTTTTCTTTATAATATTTAAACGATCGATCGGCTGAGTTTCTCTCGATGGGCGCATGAGCAGATGAGAAGAGTGGTTTCTGTCAGACCGCTTGTCTGCGCATCAAGCGAAACTCAGCTGATCGATCAGAGAGATATAATAGGCAGAATCGTATTAATGCTGGATTAAGATCGTGAAGAGGCAGGATCGAGATTGCGATCTTTTAACAATTAATTGTGCAGCTCTAACCGGGGCTTTGAGAAACACTGAGAGAGAGTGAATCAAGCAGCTCCAAATCGTCAGATGAACCCGCTCCTTGAAAGAGCCAATGGGAAGCTTGCATGGGTTGCACGCAGTTCTTTAACTCTTTTTAAACAAAGACAGTCGACCAATGTAAGCGGACAAATTATTATCCAATAATAATCAAGCACAAAAATTCCTGCTCCATCTCACCAATTATATCCATAATTCTTTTTTTTCCACACATGATCTGAGTAACATCACTACATTCACTCCAGTCAACCCTCCCACTGACACTGATTGGCCGGTTCTGTCTCCACTCAAATTGATCTCGCAATTCGAGTTTTCGTTTGGGTTTTGATGGCTACTGCGTGTTCACGTTAAACACAAAGCAAACGCTCACTTTCATGCTGTCGTATGAATTTTGTTTGTAAAGTGGATGAATGGCTGGATTAAAGCCAGGGGTAGACAATAAGGGAAATTTTCCACCGGCCCTCCGGGCCAGTAACTTTTGAAGTTCACTGGCCCGACTATCAAAACCACTTGGCCCAGGTCGACTCTTTGTGTATTTATCTCAATAATCACAAAATAAATAAATAACTGTTTGCTTGAACAACATGAAAATCATTTGTTTAATGTAGGTTTATTGCAAAGTGCAGAAAAACTAAACAAAAACAGAACAAGTGCAATTCTCTGCCTTTTCTTTCCCTCAATTCCTTTCGTGATTTTTTTCTTTCTTTCTGAAACATGTCAGCTAGCTCAGTGGCGCCCATTGGAAAACATTTCTGTGTCTTGGGCCCAATATAAGTTAGATGCTTCTATCCAAAGCAACTTTCATGTCATTAAAAATGTAAGATTTGTAAAAATTGTACAATTTTTACTGGAAATCGAACCCATGATCTGATGTTTCCAACCCCAGCTCTACTGACTGAGCTGCTGCACGAATTATTCTGCAACCAATCTTAAAGTTTGCAATTTTTAAGTGTTTTTGGCAGTTTTGTCATATAGTTCCCCTGCAGTGTGTGGTTTGCTCTGTTCAGAATGAATCAGTATCCGTTGAAAAACATCAATAACAAAAGAACATTTATTGTCCAAAATGATTGGATGATTGTCCAATATAAAAAGAGCAGCATCACAGCAGTGACTAATCAAAGTGTCATAGTAAATATAAGTGGTGTTTTTAATATATTTCAATTTATCTTCAATTTAATTTAAACCGGAACCGAATTACACCTGCACCTTCAGAAAATTGTCAAAATATATGGTACTTGAAGTTTTTCTAATTGCCTTGTATTTTTTAAATTTATTTATTTATTTATTTTTCGCCCCTCCTCTACTGAGCGCCAAGTGTCGTACGACCGGAATCTCCTAGGAGCTTCGGGATCATCGGTGGTGCTTCCTCGACCTCTGTGGACCTCATGACGCTGTTGGTGTGGAGAAGTGGAGCCGCCTCTTTCCCCTCTGAGGAGGGAAACTTCGTTCCAGAATCATCATTTAAAATGGCGCGGAACAACCAACGCACTGATTTTGTAGTGTTAGAATGCCGGAGGAGACTGGCCCCAGTGAGCCGGGTTCTCCCCAGGGTTTTTCCTCGTTAAAAAGGTTTTTTTTTACCTTGCCACCGTCGCGTATGTGCTTGCTCGCTGGTCTTTGTCTTGTCATAACCGCAGCCACATAGTTAACACCAACAATCCATTAATAATAAAGTGTGTCGTTATTGTACAGTCGAGAAAAGCGTAAAGAAAGCCGCGTTAGCGTTTAGTGATTTAACACACTTTTCTTTTAACAAATTATCGCTAAGCAGTTGCCGCCTTTTTTCACCCGCGCTGCTTTATTTAATCTCGTTTTTTGTTTTTGATGCCAAGATTCAACGAGATTATTTGCGAGGAATTTGCTACTTGTGCATACTATATATGCCGCTGCGGCGCACGCGCACAACCGCGGGACTCGGCACTTTGGCAGGAGTGAGCACTGAGCGCGGCGCCAAAAACTCGCTGCATATTAGTCTAAGACTGTCGGGATCACATAACGCTTTATACAATTCGCGGTAGTTAGCGAGCGAAACGATTAAACAGAAATGCAGGTAAATAATGAGAAATTTGATTTTTTTCTATGAGTCATTTTTACTGGCCCACCGGACCAGCAGTTGGACTGATCTGGTGGCCTGGTTGGTTTTAAAAGTTATTACTAACTGCTATAATTATAAATAAAGGGAATGAAAAATATAATGTAATGAAAAAATTATGTTGAAAAGAAAAAAAAAATCACCATTAAACGTAATAAAAACAAACATTTACATTAACAAGTACAGTTGAGGCTTATTAGAAATGATTACAATTAACAGCACTTTTGAAATACTTTTCAAACGATGATTATCATAGGGGGACTAATAATTTTGTCCTCAACTGTATATGTTTGCTGTATATATAACCTTTATTTAACCAGGTAAAGAAAAAACCCATTGAGATCAAGATCTCTTTTACAAGGGTGACCTGGCCAAGAGGGCAGCAGCACACAAAAGAGATGTACACGGTTGCATACACTCTAGTACATTTGTACAAAGTTACAATAAAAGCAATTACACATTAAATAGACGCGCTTCATACAGTTTACAGAATACGAATGCAGTGATAGTGTTAAAATCTAAAAATACCAGTTTTAAAAGCACGTGCAGTGATCGTATGTAGTTTGCAGAGTGTAAACACACACACTTCAGAATAAAATCCTTTTTCAGGTAGTAAAATGTCGGAGTTGATACTCTACCGTTGTATTCAATCACTCATTCTCCCCGTTTATTTTTTTGTTTTTTAAACCCGACTGCTGCTGGACTCACATATACTAAGTGCAGGTAATTAGCGCGTGTGATAGCAGCTGCAAAAAAAGGTGGCCGTCACGTGCGCCTCGCGTCATCACGCCCTTGAGAGGCGCCCCAAATTAAGTAATGCAGGACCATCTTTCATTTATAATATTTAACTGATCAATTGGCTGAGTCTCACTCGATGCGCGCGCGAGCGGACGAGAAGAGTGGTTTCTGTCAGACCGCTCATCCGCTCTCGCGCGCATCAAGCGAGAGTTATAATAGGCAGAATTGTATAAATGCTGGATTCAGATCGTGAAGAGGCAGAATCAAGATCACGATCTTTTAACAATTAATCGTGCAGCTCTAATCTGTGTCAAAAACATTAAACAAAAATGCATCAGTTTGTAAGAAATCCAACAAAAATTCATCACATTTGTTATTTTTCTCTTTCTTGTAATCTTCTCATTTGGAAACTTTTTTCATGCGTTTCAGATTTTTGCATTTCAGGACTTTCCTTTTGCACTAGTTTCACGTGGGGGCGGTGCTTACTCTCACTGGCCGGTGAGTTTGTGATTGGCAGCTCCTCTCCTTGACCAGGGAGTGAAGTGGACGATGATTTCAGTGAGCGAACACAGTCTCATAGCATGCATTTTAAATGTATTTATTTATTTATTTTAATCCCCCAGCAATGAAGATGTTCTGATTCTGAATGTGTTAAAGTGCTTACTAAGCCTCATCCAATCCTGGTCAAGAACTGTTAATCACATTCTCACCAGCCAATCAGAGTAAGGGCCGCCCACCGCGAAGTCCAAATGCAAAAATCTGAAATGCATGGAAAAATCCGCAACAAAAAAAATTTCGATCAAAAATGTGAAGATTACAAAACCAAACGAAAAGACTAATCTGATTCCATACAAGCGTCAAGTGGACTGAATCAATCACTTGCGTCTTTGTCAGCAAAGTCTCTAAACTCCTTAACATAATCCATATAATTGAACATACATAATACTACGTGTTTATGCAACAGTGTGTCTAGGAGTCGGCATTCCCTCTTTGAACTTAATGAAGAAATTCAAGAATGATGATCAAATAAATAGTAATAACAATAATAAGATTAGGATGATAAACAGGTTATTATTATCATAAACATTCCTCTGGCAGGCCATGGCTCACTACAACACAAGCCATCCAGTGTCTACATCCAAGGCTAGAGGTCAAATGAACATTGAAACCGATTATTATAAGAAAGATGTGTTTGTGTACAAGCATTTAGGTCAAAGTGAAGCCCCAAATGCTGGGTGTTTACACTAAGGTCCTATGGGCCCCTGTGGGGTAGAGAAGGATATTTTGATGGTTGGGGTAACATAATAGTGTTGTAACAATTCTAGAAATTGCAACTTTGATGCTATACTTAGAAAAGTATTGATACTCAATACCATTTCCGATACTATGTTAGAGCCCATGTCATTAAGTCATTAACTATTAACCATGGCGCCGGTTAAGCTGGCCGCTTGTCACAACAGCTCTTATGTTCGAAGTTTGTATTTAATACTTCCTATGTTTTATTTAAGGATTCTTCGTTAAATTGTTTATTATTTCGCTAAAGTAAGTTATTTTTGTCGTTTGTACATAGTTTTTTTCGCTAGTTTTCGCTGATTATAAGAGGAAATGTGCCGTGGAGTGGAAACGCGCACTTTTGTTTACACAACGGAGCGGCTGTTGGAGCTGCGCAACGCGGCTTCTCTCCATGGCCACAGACACGATATCCCCGCTGAGCTGCTCGTGAAGACTCGTCGTGGACGGCGCGGTGGACAACAACGTCGGGAAAAAACGAGACGCTTTAGACCGGCTCTTCCTTCCGTCGTCATGGGAAATGTAAGATCGCTTTCCAACAAAATGGACGAGCTCGCGGCGCTCACGCGGCATCAACCGGAATATAAAACAAGCAGCGTCCTTCTGTTCACGGAGACCTGGCTAACTCCCATCATCCCGGATTCTACTGTGTCTCTGGATAACTTTCATCTGATACGAGCGGACAGAACGCAAGAGAGCGGTAAGACGAAGGGAGGGGGCCTGGCTGTGTTCGTAAACTTAAGATGGTGTAATCCGGGACACTGCACTATTAAAACAAAGTTGTGCACCAGAGACATTGAGCTGCTAGCGGTGGGCATGAGACCAGTCTACCTGCCGAGAGAGTTTACACACGTGATAATAATCGCTGTGTACGTCCCTCCCTCGGCTAATGCCAACGCAGCTTCTGAGACCCTGCTCTCTGTCACCAGCGGGCTGCAGACACAGCATCCACAGGCTCTCTTCCTGATTTCTGGGGACTTTAACCACACTCCGCCCTCTGCTGCTTTACCTACATTCACCCAGTATGTCACCTGTTCCACCAGAGACAATAAAATACTGGACTTATTTTATGCTAACACCAAGGAGGCCTACAGCGCGTCCTCTCTTCCGCCGCTGGGCAGAGCTGATCACAACATCTTGCATCTTCTGCCCGTGTATAAACCTGCGGTGCACAGGCAGCCGGTGGTGTCTCGCACAGTGAAGAAATGGACACCAGAGAGTGAGGAGGCTCTCAGAGACTGTTTCAGCACCACTGTGTGGACGGAGCTCTGTGACCCACACGGGGAGGACATTAATGCCATCACAGACTGTATTACTGAATACATCAAGTTCTGCTGTGAAAACACTGTTCCATCCAGAGTGGTACGGCATTTCGCTAATAACAAGCCGTGGGTCACCTCTGAGATTAAAGTCCTCTTAAAGGAGAAGAAGAGAGCGTTCAGATCCGGGAACAGGGAAGAACTCAGGCGTGTACAGAAGGAGCTGAGGAGGAAAATTCGAGAGGGGAAGACTAGATACAGGAGGAAGATGGAGAAGCAGCTTCAGCGAAACAACACCAGGGAAGTGTGGAAAAGCCTGAAAACCATCTCTGGCTTTAAAGCTCCGCACCCTCAGGTGGAGGGGGACATGAACTGGGCCAATGACCTGAACCATCACTTTAATAGATTCGACCAAGCAGCCCCCCCCACCCCGCAGCAGCTGCTTTCAACACCATCAGCACCTCCTGCAGAACCACCCCATCAAGACCCTCTACTAACTGATACTGCGACACCACCACAACCCCTGTCTTTCTCCAGTATACAGGTGAGAAACCAGCTCAGAAGAATCAATAGTAGGAAAGCAGCCGGACCAGATGGCATCAGCTCCAGACTCCTCAAGTCCTGCGCAGATGAACTGTGTGAAGTCCTGGAACTAGTCTTCAATCTGAGCCTCAAGCTGAGGAAGGTCCCACAGCTCTGGAAGACCTCCTGCGTGGTTCCAGTGCCTAAGACACCACAGGCCAAAGACCTCAGCAGCTTCAGACCGGTGGCTCTCACGTCCCATCTAATGAAGACACTGGAGAGACTAGTCCTGGGTCACCTCAGATCTGCTGTGGGAACCTACCTGGACCCACTGCAGTTTGCCTACAGACATGGCATGGGAGTAGAAGACGCCGTCATCTTCCTTCTGCATCGAGCTCTTTCTCACCTTGAGAAGCCCGACAGTAGCGTGAGGATCATGTTCTTTGATTTCTCCAGCGCCTTCAACACCATACAGCCGGTGCTTCTGGAACACAAACTGGAGGAGGCTGGTGTGGACCTCTATCTGACGGAGTGGATCATGGACTATCTGACAAACAGGCCACAGTTTGTGAGAGCCAAGGACTGTGTGTCTGACACTCTGAGCTGCAGTGTGGGGGCTCCACAGGGGACTGTACTGGCTCCTTTCCTCTTCACCCTCTACACCTCAAACTTCAGACACAACACGGACGGCTGTGTTCTGCAGAAGTTCTCTGATGACTCAGCAATTGTTGGCTTGATCACAGGAGGTAACGTTGCTGAGTACAGAGGACTCACTCAGGACTTTGTGGACTGGTGTCGGCGGAACCACCTCCTGATCAACGCAGGGAAAACCAAGGAGATGGTGGTGGATTTTCGCCGGCTACTGTCATCCCACCGATGCACATCCAGGGAATGGACATTGAGAGAGTGGACTCTTATAAATACCTGGGTGTGCATCTAAACAACAAACTGGACTGGACTCACAACACAGACGCACTGTACAGGAAGGGTCAGAGCAGACTCTACCTCCTGAGGAGACTGCGGTCTTTTGGAGTGAGAGGATCACTCCTGAAGATCTTCTATGACTCTGTGGTGGCATCAGCAATCCTGTACGGTGTGGTCTGCTGGACCAGCAGCATCTCAGGCAAAGAAAGGAAGAGACTGGACAGGATCATCAAAAAGTCCAGCTCTGTCCTGGGCTGCACTCTGGACACAGTGCAGGAGGTGGGTGAGAGAAGAGTCCTGGATAAACTATCATCCATCCTGGACCTGGACTCCCACTGGTGGACTCACTGTCTGCTCTGGAGAGCAGCTTCAGTGGCAGACTGATTCACCCCCGCTGTGTGAAGGAGAGATATCGCAGATCTTTCCTGCCTGCTGCGATTAGACTCTACAATTTGAATCTAAATTTGAGCTGGTAATTGGAACTGTGCTTATGACGGGCTACTTGTTCATTTATGGTCTGTGTTTGTTTGTTTGTTTGTTATGATGTGTGCAGTGCGTTATGGTGATGTTTGTTTAATTATTGTCCCGATCTGTTGTTGCTGTTGTGACGTGAAATTTCCCCGCTGTGGGACTAATAAAGGATTTTTCAATTCAATTCAATTCAATTCAACTATACTATCTCATTAAGAAAAAATATGTGAGACCAGAACATAAATATGTGTCTGAATGAGAAATCTCAAGACAATAAAGTGTCAAAATACATAAAACTGCATAATCTTTTATATTTTCCAGAAGCAAAAAAAAACGTGAAACGTAACGTAAAACTTCTTAAAAGCTAAATTTAAAACAAAATGTTTGGTAGGAGCTATTGATCTGCCCGCATCGTGCAGACAAAACATATTCTTTAGCGTTATTTTTCATGAGCGCATGCACGAAGGTGAGAGACCTGGAAGCGCGGAAAGTATTGATAGTACTTTACTTTACTTTACAGTCATTTGGCAGACGCTTTTATTCAAAGTGACTTACGAAAAGAGGAGCAATAGTAGTAGCGATAGTATCGATAGTTTTATACGATAGAATAGATAGTATCAATAGTTTTATACTATAGTATTGATAATATCAATATTTTTGGGTCAGAGTATTGTATTGTTTCAGATTTTCCAATATACTTATTCAGTATACGAATTTTAACAGTATAGGGATACTAGGGGTGTGACAAGATCTCGCGAGATATGATTTTATCTTGTGATATCGCGAGAATGTGGCGCCATCCTTGCTACAGTGTGTGGAATCAAAATTTTATAAAGATTTTGTGCATGAGCGGCCGATTTTTGTGGCATGAGCAGCTTGAGGTGAGCGCACAAATACTTGCGCTCGCGTTATAAATGACGTGTCTCGAGTGAGCGCGGACTTCTCCCTCTTCAACCATTATCGTTTGCTTTGGAACAGTAGAGAAAGAGGCCGGCCTTTTATTTTATTGTTAACTGTTTTCTCCTGTTTTCATTGGTTAGTCAGGGAGACAGTGCATAATTTTGTCGTTTATTTCTTTAGTTTGAGGAGAGTTTAGTTGGCAAAGTGACCCGCGTAGTTTTAAGGGGATTTTAGTTTATTTTATTGCCTGCCAGTCCCGAGGTATTGGTTCCGATTTTCGTTGAGTTTTCAAACCTTCCACCTGTGTTCAAATAAATTAATAAATTTCGTTACCATCTAGTTGTGTGTACTGTGTTGAGCTGTTTTCCTTGGTTGTGAGTAAAGTTATTATTTCTATGTTAATCCCCTCCTACCCCTAGACTACGAGGGGACGTAACAACAGTTACAATATTTTGTGAAATTCCTTGCCTGTCAATATATGGCATCATATTTTGTGTAATCAATATTATGTTGGTTGTATGGTTATCACTAAATGCAATTGATGAAAATAGAAAGAGTGAAATGCATCAACTGTTTTGAACGTTTTAGTTCAATACAGATAAAATACTGCTCTCCTTATGTTTTATAAAATATTTTTTTTATTTAAAAAAAATCTAAACGTTGTCTCGTCTCGTTCTCGTGAACTTCGTCTCGTGGGAAAAGTGTCTCGTCCCACCCCTATTACAGTTTTTCTCAAATGCTAAAACACATTTCACAAATGTTCACTGCATGTTACCCAATGTCTCAACACAACACCCGTTTCTAAAGCTACATTAACACAACTACACCTTCTCACTTCAAAACTCAAACGTTCGCACCAAAAGAGCAGCTCAAGCTTTCAAAACTG
>SOMO01000038.1:395452-417896 GCA_028128575.1 Paedocypris carbunculus | reverse complement strand
AGTTTTAGACTGTGGCTCACGTTGTCCCACACTACAACATAGCGGCTTCTAGTATTGTCTGCATCATTCATACGCTCGGGTGGTATGAGAATGTCGTGCAGTCTGTCCAGATATGTCAGAATATGGGCTTGTGTGGCTTTGAATTTGTCGCAATGTAAGTGCATTATTTTCTCTAACTAAGTTGACAATGGCTGCTTCCTGATCCCTTGTGAAAATTGTGCGCCTTCTTCCATCCTGGGGTCGTCTCTCAATCCTTTATATAATATGTGAATAAACGTGTATATGAAGCGTGGACAATGCAGGAATGTCATATACAGTACTATGAACTGGGGTAAACTACTGTTACGATCCGGGTCGGGTGAAGGTGCTGAGATGAAGAGCCGGGGATCGATGTGACGACAAACGGACATTTAATGACGAAGAACAAGACTAAACTCACAGAAGACTCATGGACAAGACAAAGAGCAACGTTAATGACTGACACTGATGACGGCACGGGTGAAGACTTAAATAACAAGACAGATGATGAACAGGTGAAACTGATAATAGATGGGGATGAAACACCAGACGTGAACAGAAACACAGGATCATGGGAAGTGTAGTCCATGATTGCAACAACTACACGTGTACTACATGAAATTCTGGTGACATACCCGTTGCCAGTCTAGAGGTCCGGACGACAGAGGCGACTGTGAATAGGTTTGTCTGCTCTTTCTGTTGTCTGCTCTTTCTCCAGCCTCACACATGGTCAGCCAGTGCTTGATGAAATGATCCACAAATGTGGCTTGAATTTCATTTGAAAGGGCTTGTCTTTGTCTATGGCGTCCTCTACCTCTGCCACAACCTGTCACTCTTCCTTCTCACTCTTATTCTCAATCTCACTCTTCCTCTTCCTCTCTCTGCAATGTCTTCCATTTTGTTTGTAAAAGCTTGTAATTTTAGTGTGTTAGCAATTGGAAAAAACTGTATTTACGTTATTCACACCACACACACACACACGGATGTCATCACCGGCCAGCTTCATTGCCATTAGGAGGTTCTCTCTAGTGTATGGTTGTCTGTCATAAATCTTCCATCTCCACAATGAGACGAACTCTCCTATATGGTTCAGGAAAGGGGAGTATGGTGCCAGACAGATGTTTAAAAAGCGGTTACTGTTGGTGGTGAACTGTTCTGATCGTTCTGATCACATAAATGTGAGTTGTGACTTGTGTTGTGTGTGTCCGAAAGGTCGCAAGTTCGAATCCCCCCTACAGCTGGTTCTGCAACCAAGTGCTTGTTCCACCCTGGGCAAGATGCTGAACCCCACTTGCATAGGTTGCAGCATGCTGGTGAACAAGACGCTCTGATTGCCGCACAAACAAGACCAATGAGGTTACAGCCTTTGTTTCATTGATGCCAGCCTCATCCAGGAAGAGGTACTCATGAGGTCTGGCCATCGTGTCCAATATCTTCTGTGAAAATGTGAAAGTGTAAAGGTGTTCAGAACAACAGTCAATCAGGTAGCATAGTATAGTCCAGAAGTAACGTTGACCACTGAGCCCACTAACTGTAATGTGAATATGGATGTATACTTGTGTTGCGCAGAGTTGCGCTCAAGGGGGACCCTATAGACCTGTTTCATCCCCATCTTTTGGTGCCTGAGAACTCTGTCTATTGACATCATCAATGCTCTCAACATTGACATTACGTATCTGCAATTACTTTGCTTTGTTTCTGATCTGCCGGAGTCTGATGAGGTTGTTCTCACGAACTATATCCACAATGAGGGATATAGTTGCTTTTATACATGTAGTCACAGCATTAGCAACAAATGTCTTCAATTTTGAGTTGTTGTGTGTAGTGAATGACGCCAGGCGTGTTCATTGTGTTCAAATATTACTGACTGTGTCAAGCATTTTGCATCACATGAGCCTTCATTTGAGAATATGAGCAGAGTTCTTTTGCAACTTATGTTTTAGCAAGGACAAATGTGTTTAGAGTTATGAGAACAGAAATTGTGTTTTGTGAATTGTGCCTTCATGTGAAATGTGTTTAAGGTATTGGAGAATGATGGTTAGATTTGCTAAATGTGTTTAGATGACTGGTCATTTGGTTTAGGTGATTGGCTTTTGTGGTTTAGCATTTGAGAAAAACTGTAATCAGTATACAGATTTTAACAGTATAGAGATACGTATCAATATTTTTGACAACGCTATAAAGTAATGTTTTGTATGTAAGTCAAAGGCTGGACCCCACAACATAAATACTTGTAGCAACAAAAAGCCATTTTAGCTTAAAAAAAATGACTTTTTATAACAGCCTGTTTCTTAAAAAACAGAACCGAACAAATCCTTTGGTTCTAAAGTTGCATGCAAGGTAAAGAGTGTCTGCTGGTTAGAAGATTCCTTCTGCTCCTCGTCCCTTTTAAGGCTCTGAAGCGAGCGCAGGCCTGAAGTAGACGCACAAATAGCCGTGCCAAGCAGACATGTGTTCACAATTTGTTGCAATTCCTTAGTAAACACAGTAGAAACTCAAAACCTGGATGAAACAGCGAGTACGTAGTCACTCTAATGCAAAATAAACTTGCCTTGTATTTAGGCGTTCACAAACACAAAAAGTCAATGAATAAATTCAGATGAAAACTTGATAACAAAGTCTCCTGTAAACCGTATTTGCACGAATCTACGCAACAAACCAGGTTTTTCAGGCACAAGACTTAAAAAAAATAAAAACTGAAAAATTATTCAGGCTATCTTCTTTTAACAAAACCAACTTGTGACTCGCATCACTTCGATTTTACTTTATTACATCCCGCACAGTTCACAGCATGTTACACTAGCGGATGCTGATCCATGCATTGAATGTGTTAGAGTAGATAGTTGGCTTCTTTTGGTGGGTTTTATTTTGATGCTTAGCTTAGGTGTTTAAATGCCCAAGTTAACCCATTTTGTTTTATGGCTTTCTGATTTAATTCACAAACTTTCACATAGTCATTTGTGTCTTCGCCTGGTTAGTGTGCGCTTAATTTTACTACTTGCGACCACAGTTCCCTTTTACTTCTTGGGTACTTTAATCTTTTTTTTACTTTTGTATATATTGTGTTCTCCGGGTACTTTGTTGGTTTCCTGTAGCGGCTGGCGAAGTAGAGCGTCACGTGGCTACCGGTAGTTATAATGGCCGAAAAAGAAGGAATGCATTGAGAAATGGATGAGGGTTTCTGTAAAAACCCTCCTTTAGTTGGTGTATTTTGCGTATGGTTTTTATGTTTCATTACATACTGTTGTAAATTGTGAAATTGAAGGTTTCGGTTTTGTTTGTAAAAATGATTTCCACTATAGTGGAGTGAGATAGTCCATGTCAGGGCGGGGCTTGGACTTTAAAAACATGGCAATTCAGGTGTATGGAGGTACCAGGTTAAATGCACAAAAGCTGTGTGTTGTGTGATTCAGGGACAACTGCTAAAATTGAGGGTTTTGTTTCTTTTTATCTATTATTATTATTATTTTTGTTGTGTTTTTGTTTACTACTTTGGAAATAGTTTTTTCCCACTTTGAGCAGTAATGACAATTACATTATTAATATTGAAGAAATCAGCGAGCATTGTCATATTTTTTGTTTTTGAAGTGGGATGGCATCTCATATTATTATTTTCACTATGCTCGGTGTTAGGGTTATGATTTTGGATTGACATTTAAGTTTATTTCATGATCTATTTTCCAAGTGTTGAATGTTCTCTGTTCTCATTGTATTTGATGTAAAGTGTGATCTGATAAGACCAATTGTTAAGTCATGGTTTGAGACCACATGCTGATTTGGAAGGACAGTGTCCCACGAATCAGTGAAGAGGTGTCAGGTCGAAGCCCTGTCCTTATCTGTACTGCATTCCTTTGTTTCTTTGTTCTGTAAATGAACTAAATGCATGTAGTGTGAGTTGCTCAGAGAAACTCAGACACTCAAGAGAGGAACTCAAGACAGACACTCGGACTAGGAAGATGTAGGATAAGCAGCAAGAAGGAGCTTCTCTAGCTCCTTAGCTTAGCTTAGGTTCTTAGTTAGTTCTCAACTGGAAACGAAGTAATACAAGAAGATTGGAACAGAAACAAATTGTTGTGTGTTTATTTGGTTCATCATCGAGAAAGGTCCACTCACTGGTACAAACTGAGGCTGGAGTACAAATCTCAAAACTCCAACACTCGGCTATGCTTTTCTTTTTGTATTCTCTTTTGCTTTCCCTCAATTCTTCAAGTCTTGGGCCCAATACCGCACTTGTTTTTTATTTTTACTTCATACTGTCAGTTAGATTCTTCTATGCAAAGCAACTTTTACGTCATTAAAAATGTGTTTTTACTGGAAATCGAACCCATGATCTGGTATTTCCAACATCAGTGCTACTGTCTGAGCTGCTGAAAAAATTATTCTGCACCCAATCTTAAAAAAGTGTTTTTGGCAGTTTTGTCATATAGTTCCCATGCAGTGTCTGGTTTGCTCTGTTCAGAATTAATCAGTATCAGTTGAAAAACATCAATAATAAAAGAACATTTATTGTCCAAGTGCAAATAATGTAACGTTACATATCAAAAGAGCAGCACCACAGCAGTGACTTAATCAAAGTGCCATAGAAAATATAAGTGGTGTTTTTAAATAACTGGAAATACAAAAATATATTTCAATTTATCATTTAATTAAAACAAACTCCTAGAAGGTCTGCATATTTTTATTAAAGACCATCAAATAAATTATTTCAAACGTGTGTTTAGACGTTTGAAATCTTGGACAAAAGGATCACTGTGTGATGAGACTGCGTCTGAATGTGACAGACATCACGCGTCAGATACTCTGTTCTTCACAGCGTTTGGAGGCGGAGCACCAAAAACTCACTGCATATTAGTAAGACTGTCTGCATCACATAACGCGTTAGCGCTAGTTAGCGAGCGAAACGATTAAACAGAAATGCAGGTTTTATCGAGTCATTTTTACTGACCCCACCGGGCCAGCAGCTGGACCAATCGGGTAGCCCGGTTGGTTTTAAAAGTACATCTGGGCCACCGGGCCATTTATATTGTCGACCCCAGGATATATATTATTTGGACTGTGATATGATTTTTGGACTGTGGGAGGCAATGCGAGACCTGTAGGAAACCCACGCAACGCACAAAAAAACAAAAAAAACTTTCAATCCTGGCCACATTTGCTCAAAGCAGAAAGAGACTGAGGTGACATGGCTGAATTGCAGACTCCATGTGCAGTAGCTTCACGCAGCGGCACAAAAGTGTATTCAAAATCAGAAATGGGACATGAATAAACACTCCCTGTCCACATGCAGTGGCCTGAAAATGTCTGCTTTTTCTTGCTTTCCCACTGTCTTGCAGCCTCCGACTGGCCGTGATGGTAATTTCAAGGCTAGTTAGTAAACATGGTTTCTTCAACGGATCAGCTGCCGCAAAAAAACAGCACTAATGAGACGAGCCAGAGAAATGAAAGTGTTTGCCGTCAAGCTGGGCTGAAATCATCCTTTTGCTTTCTTTTTTTTTTTTTTAAACATTTACAGGTAAAGCATCTTTGTTGAATTGTAAAAAAAAAATTCTGTTACATTTAAATGACTTACAGCAACATACAGTTTCATTGTATGAACGGCAAGTGTTAACTGAAAAAAAAATGTACTTTACAATATGTTATGGTAAACAACTGGAAGTATAAGGGTCTCAAATGGTAAATCTATGTTGTAAACTTCACCATATGAGTTGCTGTTTATTTTAAATGGTTTATTTGGAAAGCTGTATTAGGTTATAACATGGAAGTAAATGGTAGGGAATCATATTTTTAGGGATGCACCGAATATTCGGCCACCGCAGATTTTCAGCCGAAATTGGCCAAATAGTGTATTTTCGGTTTTGGCCGAAACACCTTTTTCACCGAAACAATACGGCTGAAAGTGACGAAGCAAGCAGAATAATGGCCGCATTACCGGTTAGTTTTATTTCCGTGTTGAATTGGTAAAAAAAAAAAAACATTCCGACAAATCACGGCAGTAAATGATTGTGGTTGGATGAGACGTATAAACACGTATCATCCTGACACCCTATTGGTATGTGTAAGGTCCGTCACACCTGCGCATTGCGCTTTGTCGGTGAAAGAATGACGGAGAGGAGAGGCGGCTTTATGGAGTCAGATTAGTGTCAATACGGTTAGAACACAAACAGGCGCGCACGCCTGCACGCACACACACCAACACTGTTAAAACAGACGCTATAATGCGGGTAAAACGGCAAACTAATGTTCAACATATCGTCCCAGTCAGGACAAGTGTGAGGCGCAGTGACCGTGCGTAAAGCTCAAGTTCAAGTTCTGAGCATTTGTAAGGCGCTTTTCACAGTTTTAACTGTCTCAAAGTGCACAAAAGCTCCATACGTCTCCCGAGACATCAAAGCTCACGTGAACACTGAAAAACATTTCAGTTAGCATCTTTGTGAGACTTTGAGAGATATGATTTATCCTATACTAGATATAAAGGAGATAATGTAATGTTGAAGCTAGATTTTCTAACATAAGAGTTCATATTTAGGTCATTATTTCATAACATGTATTTGACAATAATCTATTTTGTTACAAGTTTTTACAGAAGCCTGTTTGATTTAGTGTCTTGAGGCCACGCAGATTCCACTGAAGCTTTGTAATAAAATGCATTAATTTTCAATGTTTACCTCGCATTACTTTTACTTTTATACTTTAAAGTAGTTTTATCAGTATTAGTAACGCTACTTTTACTATAGTAGAATATTGGGCATTTTACTTTCACTTTCACGAAAGTGACTACTTTTGACAGCACTGTCTAAAACAAAAAGAGACACCGACGACAGAGAATAAGAAGAAGAAGAAGAAGAAGAAGAGAGAGGGTTAAAAAATTGGTAAAAAAATTAAATAAAATAAAAACAGCCTTAAAACTGTTCAATTGTTTGGATATCATCAGTTTTTTTTTACCTGCTAATAAGTTTTGAGACGAGATGTTAAAGGAAGTTAAGTTTTGAAAGCTAAGCACTTTATTTGAACATTTATTTACTCGCTTATATTTCAAAGTAGCACGGCTTTTATGTCTTAAGTTAGATAACGTTGTAAATATATGCTCCATTTGATTTTACAGAACAATACGTGTGTGAATACCATTTATTTTTACAACCTTTCAGCAGGTCAGTAGGCTTGTATATTAATGTTTATGTATTGTTTTATGTAACATTTTAGTTTGAATTATATTTTATACTCTTAATTGTTGCAATATGCTTAATAAATATTTGCATAATTTATAACACATTTTGTTTCAGTTATTCATTCATTTGAAACTTTATTATTAATGTATGCATTTGCAATGCCTTGATTTTAGTAACGTTAGTACACCATCATAGCATTAAATGCAAAGGTACTACTAACTATTGTCATGGATTCTGACGTCTGAATTCACGGACTTTTATGTGTCTTATTTCACGGACTTTTGTTGTGACACGCGCCTCGGTGCGCCGCCATGTTCCGTGTTCTGTGTCCTCATCGGTTGTCCTAGCAACCAGGTGTTTCCTGTTCTGTGTGTAATCATAACATGTATTTAAGCCTTGTTTAGCCTTTTTCTCGTCGCCAGTTTGTCTGTGCGTTTCACGTCAGTCATCCCAGCGTTTTGTTATTGCCTAGTTTCATGTTTGACCTTGCTATCGCTTCTCGACCTCGTTTACCCGCCTGCCGATTTTGGATTGTTTTGGATTTCTCGCTACCGGACTTTGCTCGTTGACCATTCTCTCGCCTAGCCCTTATTGCCCCGAACGCCTGTATTTGACCTTTGCCCGTACGACCCCGATTAAAGCCATTGCAACCGATTCTCCAAGTCTCTGATCTGTTGAATGTGGATCCGTGGACTGCCAGCTGTGTCAACTATTGCCATAATTTCTTTCAGTGTTTCGGTTTTCGGCTTTCGGCCAGGTTTTCCCCTTTTTCGGTTTTCGGTTTCGGCCAAGAATTTTCATTTCGGTGCATCACTAATATTTTTACATTTTACATTTTTACGAGAACATTTTTACAGTGTGCACTGTACATAAAAAAATAATCATTACTGCTGGTGGGGACAATCTAACTCTTTCGTGCATATGTTTTCTTCTATTTAAAAGCTGTTGTAAACACAATAGTTTGATCATTTGGTAAATGTCGATAATTCAGGGTGCTTCACTGAAAAAAACTGTGATATTTTACAGCAAAAACTGTTTAATAAGTTGCTGTTTATTTAAAGCATTCGGCTATAACGTGGAGAAAAAATGGTATGGAGCAGAGGTAGGACAAAGTCACTGTTTGGCAAGCAACAAGTAAGTCTCAAGTCAGTCCCCCCAGGATTTCGCTAGATTTTTTTGTGATTGTTGCGGCCTAAAATGCCAAACGTTGCGGGAGATTTTTCAAAAAGTTTCGGGAAAAGTTGCAGTTTTTTTTTAGACAGATTTTTCTCAACAGAATTGCATTACCAATTATGTTTAAAGTGTTCTTTGTAAGTTTACTCCCCCAAAGCACAGGAATTCAAAGATTCTGGCAATATTAATTCTATTTGCTCATCAGAAGTGCATTTTTCTTTTTTCTTTCAGGTAAACGTTGCCTAGGTATTTTTCTTGCAGATGAAATCCAGTAATGGCTCCTCCATTTGTTACATCAAAAATAAATTTACTTATCAGACACAGAGTAAACAGAACAGGCTCTGCAATAAATCGCATGCAATATTCATGCATATCTCATCAGTAAAGCTGGTGTACTATCATTTTTTGATACTTTTTTCCTAACTCGTGCTTCCTAATTGTTTTCATTTTTCCTAACTCGTGTTGTGACAGTGCGCATTAAACAATCACGTCTAGTTCTGCCTTCTTAGCGGTCGCGCCCATAAATATATCCTACAGGAATTAAAAATTCTGACAATAACTTATAATCATTTTATTAACTTTATTCAGATACAGTATACATATTTGGTTAGTGTAATCGACTTTTCAAGGAAAAATTACTAATTTTAATCAAATCATTTTGTGAAGATTAGATTAAACATATATATAACTGAGACACATAATTAGTTTAATAGTGAAGTGTGTCATTACTTCAGTCTTGAAAAACAGCGCTTTGGCATTATTTACATACAGCATTGGATGGTTGTAATGATTACGACGATTGTAACAGAGCAACCTTCGGGTACCGTCGGGTGCGCGCGGTGAATCGAACCGCGGGTTTGAGATCACATGGTGTGTTCACGCGCTGAACCGCTACGAAAGCGTTTGAAAGAGTTAAACGAGGCAAAAGAGCCGAATCTATGAAAAGAGCCGGACTTCCTATCACTACAATGAAGACCTTCTGTGCGAAAACACTGCTGCGTGCTGTGACGGACCAAACGGATTGGTTGAATTCGCAGTAAATTTGCGGCGATCGGATGAAATTGCAAGGTCGCAAATAAATAAATAAAGAGTTTCGCTGAATTTGCGTGAATTGGCGCGATCGCGAAATCCTGGAGGAACTGTCAAGTCATTGCCCTCGAGTCCCGAGTCAAGTCCCAAGTCAGGACAAGCAAGTCTTGAGTCAAGTCCAAGTCAATAGCTAACAAGTCTCAAGTCGAGTCCAAAGTCCTACGGTTTGACTTTCGAGTCTTTTCGAGTCTTTTTAACAGAAAAATAAAAGCATACATTATTTATACTTTATGTAGGTTGAATTTAAATGAAAAAAAAAACATTGCTCAGACACATAAAGCTACAAATTATATTTTCTGAAAAAGTGCTGCTCTCATATGCACTAGTGGTGGGAATTTCAATTATTTTAACTGAATCAATCTTTAACTCTCAAAAGTAAAGTGAATGTTTCATTTTGAGTCATTAGTTCATTTTAGACAGCATGCAGGCAACAATTTAGAGTACTCTCAAACAAAACACTACACAAAAGACAACATTGTTCAGCGGACTACATATAAAACACAAAATGCCATAAAGCAATTAAAATCATTTGAAAACCTACCAAATACACACCAAATGTATGTGATCTGTGTCCTGCATTTTTTGCGCTAAAAGATACGATGCCATTGTTGTGTTAACAGCGCAACAGTCCCAT
This sequence comes from Paedocypris carbunculus, assembly GCA_028128575.1. NCBI lineage: Eukaryota > Metazoa > Chordata > Actinopteri > Cypriniformes > Paedocypris > Paedocypris carbunculus. The sequence goes on along the minus strand of SOMO01000038.1, from coordinate 407,816 downwards.
GACAAATGAAAGAACGAACAACAAGAAACAAACTGGGCTGGTGCTGCTCGCTACAACGTCTGTGCGTCTCCGCAGTCACTCGACTGTAAAAAATAAAAAATGTACTTTTATTTGTTTGAATATAATTTGAATCAACTAAACAGGTCACTTTCTTTAAGTTTTCTGATTCTGTCCAAGTCTGTACAGTATTTTTATTATCACAGAATGTTCGTTATTATAAGTAGAAAACATCAAGTTACAAAATAGTTTTGCAGCCGCTTGCGTTTAATATTGATAATTTAATAAACTGTATTCACGCAAAACAGGACGCGGAATTTAATTCTCAAACACGGGACGATCGCGTATTGTAAAGGACAAGAGGCAAGTCAGCTGAGACGCTTCCTCTTTAAGTGCTCCCACATGGGCGTTATTCTTCCGTGAAAGGCAAGTTCTGTCGCGCATGTATTACACATGACAGCATTTTTGGTGTTAAGCTTTAAAACTATCCAACACCTTATTAATTCAGATTCCGTCATTATTTGCGCTGTGTTTTCTTCTGCACCGTGCAGTAATGTCGGGAGAGCTGCATTACACGTAGCGCCAGTGCGCCGTAGCGGTCAAATCGCAATATTGCAGGCTCTTACATTGGGTCATTTTGGATCACCTCGTCACCTCGTCAGCTTCAGGTGTTGAACAAAGTTGTGGAATTTGTGGCGTCTCCGTCTGCAATATTCTACTCGCATGTTTTACAAACTGCAACTCGTTGTTGTTTATCACCTCGTCATTTTACAGCCAAACAAAACTATCTTTGGTATCATTTTACAAATGGCGTGTTCACAAACTCGCATTGGACGCGATTGAATCAAAATTCAAAACACTTGCCCTTTGATTGGAAGTTGTGCCGAATGCTCGCATGCCCTGGACGGTAACACAGGTCACACAAATTAACGCAAACAGAAATAGCGTGTCACGATTGCGATCGCGAGTACGCGGAATTGACGGCTTGTGGGGTTCCGGGTTTTTAGTATGCGCGGGTTGCCTGGGGAATGATCGAGCACGTGAAAACCGTAATTGTGCTTCACCAGAAACGCATTGGATTAAGAGTATTTAAACCTCTCTCTCGCGCTCGGGTTTTGTCAGAGTCTCGTCGCTGTGCCGTTAGGTTACGTCCGTGGATTGCTTCTGGTGGAATTTGACCATTGTTTTGATTTCTCTTCCAATAAACTCTTTTCTTGGATTTCCTTGAACCTGACGTTGGTGCACGAACCAGGACTACATTTAATTTCATTAGGCCCTTTCACACAGCAATGCCGGTAAAATGCAGGAAAAATACCAGAACGACTTTACTGAGAAAGACTGTTCATACAAGCGCTGCCGTTCCTGCATTTTTACAGAAAACAACCTTTCACACGGCGGTTTTAAAATCCCGGTACTTTCTGTGACATCATCAACTGGCGACATGCTTTAAACAGCTGCGCCTTTGTAAACATGAATAACGTGGGTAATTGTTTCATAAGAGACGGCGTCACTAACTGTTCCTTTAATGTGGTGACAAATGTCTTTATCCGATTTCGCTGTTGTTTCAGTTGGAGGACTTTACCGACTGTGATTTCTGTAGCAACGAGTGAATATTTTGTGACATCATCAACCGGCGGAACCTTTTGAACGGCTAGACCCGCGAAATCTGACCACAGGAGAATTGAACACGTGACCCACGCCAGAATGTTCGGATTGGCTCAGAACAGTGGGTGACGTTTCCGGAAATGTTCCGTTTCGCTTTCACACAGAGGAGAATGCCGGCTAGGTACCGGGTACGTTACTACTATCCGTGCAACTAATTTTCCGGCATTTGTCTGTTCACACATACGTGCGTGCTGGCAAAATACCGATATTTTGCCGGAAATGTCTGTATGTGTGAAAGGGGCTAATGTGGACGCTGAGGTTTGTTCCTCTTTTCCTGGAGTTTTTGGTTGTGTTTTGGTAATAAACTTTGTGAAGCATCTTCAAGCTTCTAGGCTCATTGCATGACATAGCGACTTTTCAAGAGGCAAGTCTTTGCAAGTCAATAGGCACAAGTCCAAGTGAAAGTCCAAGATTTTTATGTTAAAGTCCAAGTCGAGTCGCAAGTCTTTTTATATTTTGTCAAGTAGAGTCTGAAGTCACTAGTCACATGACTCGAGTCTGACTCAAGTCCACACCTCTGGTACGGAGTCATATTTTTATATTTTCCGCCAGTAGATTAGTGTTTTTCATTTTAACTCTTTCATGCATACGTCATCTTCTATGTATCTTCTATACTATCTTCTATCTAAATCTTCTATTTAAAAGCTGGTGTAAACACTTCAGAGTTTGATCATTTGGTAAATGTATGTCGTAAATATAACGATAATTCAAGGGTGCTTTACTGTAAAAAGAAAGATCCCCTAAACTAGTGATATTTTACACCAAAAACAGTTTAACGAGTTGCTGTTTATTTAAAGTATTCGGCTATAATGTGGGGGGAAAAATGGTACAGGGTCATATTTCTATATTTACCAGCAGCGTTTTTTATGAGAACATTTTTACAGTGTGAACTGTACATGAAAAAATTAGCAGGGGACAATCATGCATACGTAATCTTCTATTTCAAAGTTGCTGTAAAGACTTACTCGTATGATCATTAGGTAAATCCACACATGATGTAAACACGATTATCCATTATCAGAAACAACGCTGCTGTAAGAAAGTCTACCTAGAGTAGGAGATTGTGTGTTTTATTCTGTGTTTCCCACTGTTCTATCACTTCCTTATAATCAATAACAGTACAATAACCAGTATTTAACATAGTTTATTTCAGTATCTGATGCAATTATGGAATATGCTACGTCACTGTTGTAGATATGCGTGCTTGACACCAGATCATCTCCACGGAACTCCGCGGCAACCAGACTGATGTAAACTGAATGTTTGTGTACTGTTAGTTAGTTACCTGCTTTCCATCTGAGGAGACGGAAGTCTCCTCTCTGCTCTGTTAATAAAAGGCCTTTTACTCTGGCTAATCAAGTTCTCGTGTTTCTCTGACCGGAAACCCCTTTCTGTACTGCAACCGCAAGCAAAGATCCCAACTATCCGTTTCAGCTGCGGTCCTTCTGCCTGTACAAACATCAAGCCATCAGTATCATTTGACTGTAAAGTTTCCAAATGTGCTGTCAATTTCACTTCGAATCACCGAAAACAACAGCCTTGATGGCACTTTCATCCGAGGCTAAAGTGGACGCCTGCCAAAAATGTTCAAAACGGAGAGGGTTGGGAATTTCAACCACAATGAATACAAAACGGCTGTAGAAAGACAAAAAAAGATATCTAATCTAGAAAAATATAAATGATTCAGCTCAACTCCTCTGGTAACCATCAGCTAATTTCTCATTCTGAAATTTGGTGTAGAATGGCTGCCAAGAATGAGATATGTCCATTGGCAACATGAGATATGATTTCCATTGGCAACAACCTCAGCCAAAAACAGATTTGATTGCAGAGACATTCCTAATGATTAGGAAGCTGGACATTCCTAATGACTTTCTATAAATTGATGGTCTGAAACACTGAAATGCTCAAAAGAAAACCACAGTGGTTCAATCAAATTGCACAAATGCTCCTTAGAACCATAAATTACAAGTTAAAGCCAAGTTATGTTCCTGAAGCCCAAGTGATTACTTTTGTTGAGTTTTGCTATGATGCAACACATTAAACGTTTTCTTTGTGTGTGTGTGTGTGTGTGTGTGTGTGTGTGTGTGTGTGTGTGTGTGTGTGTGTGTGTGTAACCATTTCAACCAGTAAACAAACTATGCTAAAGATTGACTAAACGAGAATAAGCGGTGAAAAAAGTACAGAAATGACACAGCTTTAATCTTTTTTCTTATCTAAAAGAGCAAACAAATGTGTAACAAAAGCCATTATATGTGTTACATGTTAATGGTGGTAAAACGACCCAATATAATAATATCCTTCATTTATCTTCTACCGCTTCATCCTTTACAGGGTCGCGGGGAGCTGGCGCCTATCTCAGCGTCTTAGGGCCGGAGTAGGATACACACTCTGGATTGGTGGCCAACCAATCGCAGAGCGGGACACACAGACACACACACACACACCTACGTATGTGGTCAATTTTCCAATTCCAATTAGCCTGAAATGCATGTCTTTTGGACTGTGGGGGAAACTGGAAAACCTGGAGGAAACCCACACAAGCACGGGGGTGAAGATGCAAACTCCACACAGAACGCCCCCGCCAATTATTATACATTACATTTAAGTCGGTTTTCGAGACCCCTTACAGAGTTCACACGCACACCAAATGCAAGCGAAAAAGTAAAACCAATTAGAAATTCGATTTCGTTCCATTCTACTATAGCCAATAGACTATTTTATAAAACTCGCGTTATCATAACTCCTCCCCTTTATGCAATTAGTAGAGAACCTCCGCCAATGAAAGATCTACGAGGTCAAAAACACTAATAAGTAAACGCATAAGGGGTAAGGCGTCATTAATTCCGAACCACGACGAAAATAGTATCTGGCCGTGCAAGATTAAAACCTCATTAAAGATGTTGAATGAAACGAAGTCCCATTTCCATCAGCAGAGCCATTTCTGTTTATTACTTACCGAACCCCGCATCTTTAGAAGCATTAAACGGCATGATGGAAAGTTCGAGCACGCCCAGGATACTCACTATTAACACCCAGCCAACCTGTAATGATGAGTAAGAGCAAAAGTGGAATGCTGCCTACACCGAGTCCTGTGGTCGAAATTACTACAGACTCTCTGCAATCAAATCACACACCTACATTCATCAGCGGGAAACTGACGCACAGGCGCGATTTTGGTAAATGATGCTGAAAATGCCCCTATTTACATCAGCTCACGTTAGTCTGGCAACTATAATGCGATGCGTACTCGGGGCTTTTGTAAACTACTTTGACCGTTCATCTCATACGATGAGGGGGAAAAATAAATGTGAAATGCTGTATGCTAAATTATTCATCCTTTTGGACACAGTTTTGTTCTGACGTTATTAACTCCTATTATTCGAATTTACTAAATTATACACATGCATTTAAAACACCACGCTTGTTTTAACATGGGAAAGCTTGACTCGGATGGAATCGCCGCAAACTCACCCATTTCTGAAGCCGCTGCGGCGCGGAAAACCAGTTGAGTAAATCCGTCCCACTCGGTAGTGACAAGCACTTTACAATCCCTCCAACTCACACAAACAGGGGTGAGATCGGCAAAAGAGGAGTCATTCGAAAGGTCGGACGAGAATTATTTTGCAACAAAAATCTGCATCCAGCGAGCGGCGCGTGTCCGTGTTCAGTCGCGATGCGGAGCGACGCGGGAATCTGCGCAGACACGCCGCGGCATCGCTTCCTCCTCCAACCTTCAGACTCGCGGGTGGTGGGAGTAAAGCACTCTGCTCCTTATATCAACCACATCCACAGAGTCCTTCTGTCACCTGCACGTGAACCGCCCTCGAGTGTTCGTGCGTGCCGGATGAGCGTCCGTTGTGGCGGGTCGCGCGGATGATTTCACTCTTGTAACTCCCGCAGTAGTTTGTGTGTGTGTGTGTGTGTGTGTGTGTGTGTGTGTGTGTGTGTGTGTGTGTGTGTGTGTGTGTGTGTGTGTGTGTGTGTGTGTGTGTGTGTGTGTGTGTGTGTGTGTGNCACCCGTTAGTCAGTGCAGTAACTTTACATAATAATACACACTTTATATTATATCTATCTGTCTGCTTGCCCCCCCCCCCTCTATCTGTCTATATGCCTGTCTGTATCTATATGTCTGTCCGTCTGTATGTCTGTCTGTCTATCTATCTATCTGGCTTCATCTAAATACTGAGTAACATACATATGATTTATTGTACTTACTATAAACCAACATTATGGAATTCATAATTTGTGATTTTGTATCTGCTAATTGTGTCAGTTATAATGTATCCAACTTTCCCAGTAGCTCAGTCTGTAGAGCGCTAGTGTAGGATAATGGGATCAAACACTGGATCATGGGTTCGATTCCCAGAGAAAGCAAGAATTTGTTAAATTGTAACAATTGTAATGAAATGTAAGTCGCTTTGGATAAAAGCTTCTGCTAAATGACTGAAAGTAAAACCTAATGTGTGTCAAGAGCAGGTGTAAAGTACTTGAGTATTTTTTTAAATATACAATATGTATACATATATATAATACAATTGATTTGTAAAAAAAATTTAAATGAAACTGAATTTTTTTTTGACATTTAAACACTGAGCATAGTATTTCAAAATTATTTCTATAGCACATTTATAGTATTTGTACTTGTATTAGTACTTGTACTTAATTGATTGCATGAATTTATTGGAACTGTTTGAATTTAAAAGTTGCCTATATTTTTGATACTCAGTACATGTACAAAGTAGCTAAAAATACTAATAAGCAAAAAAAATGTCCATTTATTCCAAAATTTACAAAAATTCCTAAAGTTTGCTCAAGTACTTTACACCTCTGATCAACAGATAACAAATGCTAGTTTAATAGTGAACTATCTTTAGACAAGCAGTGTTTACATGGGCGCGGCGTATTGATTGAGAGAAAATGTAAATGACACTCTTCATTATTGAGGTCAGCATCTGCTCTCTCCTCGACCAATCAATGCCTAAACAGTGTTAGTAAACACTTGCCATTGGATAATGTTGAAAATCATTATGTCAAGAGGTTCAATCTTTTTCTTCTTCGCACGGTTGCCATATATACACCATGTAAAGTGGTTTGAAGTGTCTGTAATGTTGATGCGCTGTGAATTGTTAGTGATGGATAGATGCTCATGTCATGTGTCGCTAAGCAATTATACACATGTATACCCACGCCATAGATCGCTTTTACAGTAAGTTCTGCACGAACACTTGGAGTCTTTTTTTGATTTCACAAGGCTGACGTGTCAAACTGCTCACATGAAACTTTAGTCTAAGCATTAAATACTTCTCGAGAACAGATATGTCACTAGTTTAGTTTCACCAGGATCTTTCCTCCAGCTTCAACTAAACGGTAACCTACTGTGGTGTAAAGTACTTGAGTAAATGGACTTGAATAAACGGACTCAAGTGTTTTGGCTACTTTGTACTTATGAACATAAAATAAAATGTTAACAACTTTTACTCTCTACTTGACTACATTTGTGATTGAGTATTTGTACTATTTACTACATTTGAATGGACACTTACCATTACTCGCTACATTGTGACAAGTCAGCATCTCTTTTTACCACGGTTAATTTCTTGGGCGGACGAGGTGATATCGCCATCTGCAGGATGCTGAAGGGCCTGGATGCTGTTTATCAGCTAAATCACCTAAACGTCAATTAGCGGTTGCAGACCGAGACTGACTTTTTTTTGACACTTGACAATTTTTACTCAAGTCTTCTTGGAATTGGTGACAAGTAACTTGTAATGAAGTAATTTTAACAGGTGGTTACAGTATTATTAATTAAATTATTATTTGTGCTTTTACTCATGTGTGGTTATCAGGTACTCTTTACTCTTCTGCCAACGAGACAGAATCAATCTTGTATTCAAATGTCTGTTAGGTTATTTTGTGTATTATTATTTCTATAAGTAGTCAAGGGCAAATAAAACTGAAAGCAGTGTTCACTAAAGACACCAAAACGTCTTTACAGTTTCAGTTAAGCTAAGCAGACTACACAGAAGTCAAATGACTCAACTAAGAGTCTTTACATTAGCTCAGGTCATGTTTTTACTGCGTGCATGTAAAGAATATTACATGTATGACTTTTTTCTCCGTCCAACATTGTAAAATTGCAATTGTAAAAAAGGAAGATTGAAATATTGGTTAAAAGGAACTTTAGAACTGAAAATTAATGCATTGTCTTGTGTTTTGGATTTGTAAAGTATGACAAATTTGTTATAGTCTCAACAATATTTTTCGGTTTGTGGTTTACTGTAAATAGTAATTAATTGATTATAATTTAAATAGTATTATGTTTTACTATTATTTTGCATTTGCTAGTTGTTTATTGATATTAACTTGTGATAAAAAAAAAAGAAAAAAAGTCATTTGGATGTTATAAATGGGAACAATGAGTTAAACAGCACTTTGGGTATTTTATTCTGATGGGGTTAGTGCAAAAAAATCCACATATAATTTATCGAAGTCAAAGGAAGTGGGTGTCTTCACAAGAACAGATCTTGTGCTAACCACTTCCTGTTGAGACGAGAAACTTACAGTAAACAAGTCATATGAAAACATTTCAAAGAGAGATGGCTTTTAGCATGTAAAAACCAATTCCTTCAAACATTGAAATAAAATAGGTAGAATAAATGTGCCTCATAAATATTGATAAATATGCACATTAAATCCTCATGTGCTTAAACAATATCAGAATCTTACAGCTCACTAGTAGTTTGTTTTACACAAAGAAAGAGAGAGTAACAGATGTTACAGATACATATTTACATAAGAATATAAAACAAATAGACACTGTTAGAAAATTATAGTGTTCATAAAGAAATTCTCAAAAGCAATACTTAAAGTTCCACATTAAAAAACAGGGCTTTAAGATAAACAGTTTTCTAATAATTTTAATACAAATACAAAGGTGCCGATACCATGAGGCTGCCCACTGCTCCGGGTTTGTTCACTGTTCAAATCGGTCAAATGTGTCACTTTTTATCATCATCATCATCATTATCGTCATCATCATCATCATTATTATTGTTTATTATTATTGTTTTATTGTTATTGTTATATTATTATTATTATTATTATTATTAGGCACTCGCCTAATACCAAAGGTGAGTGGCTATTATTTTTCGTTCTAAGCCAAAAAGGTGAAACCCCACCCACACTCCCGACACTCACCCCAGACACCGACTAACACTCCAGAACCAAATCCCAAATGATGAGACGAATCCGACAATGTAAGATCCGACTTCTATATTGTTATTGTAACTCAGGAATGTTATGAATTTGGCATAAAATGGCCCGTATCTTGGAAACGGTTTGTCGTATCAAAAAAGTCCACAGCGAAAAAGTTTACGCAACGCGAGCCGAATTCAATGCCCTTTTTTCCCAACTTTCGCCCCCTTAATGTGTTAATTCACATTATTTTATTTGACAGAAAATTCATTTAAGTGAAAAAATGTGAAAATTCAAAGGTTTTGCCACCGACCAAAATGCGGTTGCGAAGCCACGCCCCCTCAAAAATCAAAAAACATTGGGCCGATGGGAGCCCGAATAGCACATTTTTCATCGCAGACTCACAAAATTTGGTACACATATACACCATGTCGGGACAAGCAAAAAAGCCTATTGCGTCGACCTTGCCAAACCAACAGGAAGTCGGCCATCTTGGCTCAAAGTCCCACTTTATAAAATTCTGCGCTTTTGCACGACACGCATTTGAACGAACTAGTCATAGAGCGTTTGACCGAACGGGCTGAAAATTTGGCAGACACATCCAGAGACGTGGGTGACAAAAAGTTCTTTAGCGATTTATTACGGTCACGGTTTGAGTGCACAACAGCCGTGAATTTAGCGTTGACGTTTTTCAAAAACACAAATCTTAAAATTGCTCCCACTCACACACGCTATTGGACGCAATCAAAGTCTCTTAATGAAACGTAGGCCCCGGCATACTGAATCCCAAAGTTGAAAATCTTCAAATTTTCAAATCGCACCTATAGCGCCCCCTGTATAACGATTAGAATACCGGTCAACAGTGGAGAACTTTGTCACCTGGTGTGAGCTCAATCACCTGCAGCTCAATGTCAGGAAAACAAAGGAACTCGTGGTGGACTTTAGGAAGACCAGGACCACCGTGACCCCACTGTCTGTCCAAGGCGAGGCAGTCGAGATTGTCGAGAACTACAAGTACCTTGGAGTGCACATAGACAATAAACTGGACTGGACATTAAACTCAACAGCCCTCTTCAAGAAAGGCCAGAGCAGGCTGTATTTTCTAAGGCGGCTCAGGACCTTCAACGTCTGTAGCACCATGCTACGTATGTTTTATGAAGCTGTGGTGTCAAGCGTCATCTTCTATGCTGTGGTTTGCTGGGGAAGCAGCATGAAGGTGACTGACAGAAACAAACTGGACAAACTCTTCAGGAGGGCTGGCTCTGTACTGGGTGTGAAGCTGGACCATGTTCATGTGGTGGCGGAGAGGAGGATGCTGTCAAAACTCCACTCCATCCTGGACAACCCTTCTCATGCGTTAGTGATGCGCGGGTCGTCTCATAACCCGCGGGTCCCGCGGGTAACCCGCGGGTCGGGTTGGGGCGGGTAAAGAAATTGTCACTTAATTTGCGGGGCGGGTTGGGGCGGGTCATTTAAAAAATATCTATGTATGTTAAGTCACAAAAGCGCCAAGTCAGTCGCAGTCATTCGCCTTTCCTGGGCTTGCTAAGATGTCAAAAATGATCCTCTGTATCCCAGCCACAAGCGCATCAAGCGAGCGCACATTCAGCTCCGCTGGCCGGGTGCTGGAGTCGAGGCGAAATAGATTAAACCCCGGTACAGTGGATGCCATTCTTTTTCTGCACAGTGAACATAAAAGTGCTAAAAAACATTGGGTTATGTGTGTGTGTTAAATAGCAAACGTTCAGTGTTATGTTGCATAGGCTGTAATTAATGGTTTATATTCGCTGTTGCCTTACAAGGCGATGTTGCAAGCACTTTAAGTCTGAAATAAAGGCTGTTTTCATTTACGTTACAATGCCTAGTATGTCTATTTAATTTTCGCGGGTGCGGTGCGGGGCGGGTTCCAAAAGATTTCAGAAAAGCGGGACCCGCGGGTTGGAAAAAAACCTGACCCGCGCATCACTATCATCCGCTACACAGTGTGCTGCTCAATCAGAGGAGCACGTTCAGCCAGAGACTGATCGCAACGGCCAAGAACCACTATTCATTCTTAATAGCAGAAATGCACTATTCATTCTTAATGGCAGCAATTGCTCTAAATTGTGCGGAGCGGGCGTTGGGTGGGTATCAGGAGTGGCAGCAGACGGGGGCGGGCGGCGGGGCGGCGAGTGCCGGGCGTTGTCGCTTGCGGCTGCATTTATTATAAATTTTATTTTTAGTAGTAGTAGTAGTAGTAGTAGTAGTATTATTGTTATTATTATTATTATTATTATTATTATTATTATTATATTATTATTATTACATAAATTAACCCTGCAAAGACTGTAATGGACAATTAACTTCTACTACCACTACTAAAAAAAACGGTACTTTAAAACGGAATAATTTAAGCATCTTGCGCCCTCTGCAGGATAACGCTTTTAATTTAACATTTCAACAACATTTGTGAAGTCATGTCTAGCTATATCGGTATCGCGTCGAAATAAAGCGTTGCGTTTTTTTTCTTTTCCCTCATTATAACATTACCATTCTAATATTATTACATTATATCATTCCCTCATTATAATATTACAACAATTATTTATCACTGAATGACCAGTTATTACTTTACAGTACAGGAATATTTAGATGATATAATCGTGTCATTCAAAAATCGCAATATATTTATTTACAATTGACTAATTTAAAAATATCGTAAGAAAAAGTTGAAACGCCTTCAGGTGACGTTTTTTGATAATTTAGAAAAAGTGCATCTTCTCCATACAAATGCACAATAACACAATAAAAACGCAATTTTGTCGATGTTTAAAAACAATTTTCGTAAAAAAATCGCCATCCAATACCTGATTTTTTTGTTAATTTCATCACAATCTATAGTACTTTTATAGTGCGCAGAACTTTTGGAAGGGAGGTTTTTCATACCTACAACCCACACTCCGGAGCAGAGGGGGCGGTAATGCACCAGAAGTTGGATGCTAACCGCCGTAAAACTATGGCAAGCGGATTTAACATTTATCCCCTCGCGGCGACTCGTCGTAAAACATTTCTGTCTAGTCACAATTCATTTCAAGATATCTTCAAATGTATTTTGACTAGTCACAAATCGAATTAGAGATATCTTCAATTCAATTGTGACTAGTCATAAATGGCATTCGAGATATCTCTAAATACATTCTGACTAGTCACAATTCAATTGAAGATATCTTCAAATACGTCACCGACTACGTCACTTAACGCGTCACATATCCACAAACATATTTAGAGATATCTTCAATTGCATTTTGACTAGTCACAATTGGCTTTCTAGATATCTTGAATTGTCGGCGCTGACGTAAAAAAATGGGCGGTAATAATGTGTTTCGCGTCAGAAAATGGGCGGAGATACTGAAGTCAAAAAGAAGCTAAAGTGGAGGTTTTCGCAAAGTCATGGCGGCTTCTTTTTTCGACAAAAAACGGCAGAAACGTCGGATCATTGAAACAGCTTTCAGACGTTGTAGCGAAC
>SOMO01000038.1:380985-392639 GCA_028128575.1 Paedocypris carbunculus | reverse complement strand
CTTCTTTTTGACTTCAGTATCTCCGCCCATTTTCTGACGCGAAACACATTATTACCGCCCATTTTTTTACGTCAGCGCCGACAATTCAAGATATCTAGAAAGCCAATTGTGACTAGTCAAAATGCATTTGAAGATATCTCTAAATATGTTTGTGGATATGTGACGCGTTAAGTGACGTAGTCGGTGACGTATTTGAAGATATCTTCAATTGAATTGTGACTAGTCAGAATGTATTTAGAGATATCTCGAATGCCATTTATGACTAGTCACAATTGAATTGAAGATATCTCTAATTCGATTTGTGACTAGTCAAAATACATTTGAAGATATCTTGAAATGAATTGTGACTAGTCGGAAATGTTTTACGACGAGTCGCCGCGAGGGGATAAATGTTAATTCCGCTTGCCATATAAAACAAAAGAGAGGAAGAAGAAGAACTTTTATTTGACCCGGAAGTGCAAAATCTCTTTAATAAAGGCGAGAGCGTGTTCTTACAAACACCTGTTTTATACTTAGTGTTATGGCTTTGAATGTAAAGTCCAGGTCAAAGCGCTATGAAAAACTTGACTTTCTCGGAGAAGGACAGGTAAACATTCTCGCTTTGATGCGAATGCTTTATATTTTGTCAAGAGCGGCTTGCTTTCATTTTTGCGCATGCACTTCATTCTTCACACAGAGCGCGCGAGTGTGTATTAAAAGTCCGATTTTGTTCACTCGTTTCTACAGTTTGCGACAGTCTACAAGGCAAGAGATAAGAAAACAAACACAATTGTTGCGATAAAAAAGGTAAGAAATCTCAACGTTGTCATTACAATGTCACGTATGTGGATTAGACTTTTATGCGTATCGCTAAGGATAGTTAGGATAGTTTTCTTCTAACGTTAGTAATAATAATAATCATAATAAAGAAAATAATCCTTGTGCCGACTTTTTTCAGCCATTACAATTTGTTCACTAACATTTTATTTTCAGATAAAAGTGGGTCACAGATCCGAGGCCAAAGATGGTGAGAACCAAGAGATAAGTTTGTTTGTTTTGATTTGACCTAAATCAAAAAGTTAAAATATCTCGTTATTTTAACACGGTCACGATTGATGAATGGCTGTTTTAACAATTTATTTTTTATCATATTTGTGGCCCTTTGTTGTTTTTTTTGTTGTTGTTNAAAAAAAAACCCTAACAGTGTTATTTATTTGTAAAAAACATGTATAAATTTGGAGCCAAAATAAATTATTTTCAATATTTTATTATTAATTATAATAATTATATATAAATAAGTTACAATTTATATAAATAAAACAAGTAACAATGTTTCCACCAAACTGAAACCTGATCTCTGAAGAACTCTGATGTTCTAGTATTTTCTCGCCTGTATTATTTTACACATGCGGATTCAAACCATGTATTTTATCTAAAATATGTATGCTATTTACCTGTTTATGTTTGTTATCGCTTACATTTACTTGTCAGAAAATTCTACCTGTGTTTAAATTTTGAGTTGCCTGTTTTTGTAGTATTATGAACAATTAAAATTACATTTTGATCTACATATATTTTCGCTACCGGAGGTGGATAGTATAGTATATTAAGTACCGTATTTACTCGACTATAAGTCGAGGATTGTTACTCAAAATTTCAGTCTCAAAGTGGGGGCCTCGACTTAAACGCGCAGTCTACCGAAATAAAAAACATTTTACTCAGAACAGTGCGCAGATATTTCACCCTTTTTTACGAAAAAAAAAATAAACAGCAGAGACACAAGCGTGGTAATTAAATTAACATTTATGACGCAAACTAAATACATCAGGGGTCTCAAACTCGCGGCCCGCGAGACGATAGTCTGTGGCCCCCACCTTATTATTAAAGTTTAATGTTAGTGAGGCCCGCGACAAAAAAAACAATAAATAAAATAAAAAATCTATAAATAGAAAATCTATAAAAATCTATTATCTATCTATAATAGGTCTACCAAAATAAAAAATATTTTACTCAGAACAGTCGCGAGCACAGCACAAGCAAAAGCTCTCCACATCTCGTGATGCTGCTCTCTCTCTCTCGCGCGCACACACACACAGGCTGCGTGTGCCGCGCTCAGCTTTTCTCTCTCTCTTTCTCTCTCTCTCTGCGCGCGGGTCTCAGCTCTGCTCTTTAAGGTAAAAGCTGGAGCTTCACAAATGAACGAGTCACATTCACACGGTGGATTTAAAACGTATTCCCAAAACACGAGTCCGCTCTTAAAGGGGCAGGGCACTTTCCCCACAAATCTTTAAAATTATAATGCAACTGTACCAATAACAAATTAAACCTTAAACTTAAATAACAATAACTTAAATAAATGAATACAAACATAAATAAACAGGGTTACTTTGATTTTGTGATTCTTTTACCACCAAGAATGTCTGAATAGTTTTATCATTTCTATAGGCTTAAAGGGCATCTTAACAGGTTGTTTATTAAGTTGTGAAAAAATAAAGTGATGATATTTTAAGGGTTACTTCTCATCTTATTTCGGAAGGGGGTGCGTGCCTATAGCTTTAGTATCCCGATGGGCCCAAAATAACCAGAATTGACTTTATATGAAACACAAAATTTGGTTTCTACTCATTTCTATCTTTCCACTTCTCTCACTTCTTTCTCCCGACTTATAAGGTGGTCTAAACAGAATACCACAATCTCACAGCTAAACTGGGGGCGTCGACTAATAAGCGGATCGACTTATAAGCGAGTAAATCCCCCCTGCTCCCTTCTTTAGAGAGACACACTCACACGTATTGCCTTTTGCGCTCTTCCTCTCCCTCAGTTTTTACTTTTTTCGTTTTCAGCGCACCACACACAAACAGGTCGCCGTCCGGGTAGCAATACACAAACGTATTGATACTTTACAGAAAAAAAAATAGTTCTGAGCGCTTGTGGAGCCCGCAACGTGACATGAAAAAATGCCGCCCTGGGCGACTGCCCCGTTCATCCATGCCTAGAACCGCCACTTATGACGTATATTGCGGAAATGATGTACATTGCGGAAATGATGCAGAAAAACCTGATGCGGCCCAGCCTCACCCCGACTCTGCCTCCAGCGGCCCCTAAGTAAATTGAGTTTGAGACCCCTGAAATACATCTTTCAGACAGATGCAAAGGAGTAGCACTCCGCTGGTCGCTCGTCTTCCTCATGCTCCGCTCTCTCTTACACACACGCATGCACACACACACACACACACGTGTGAGCAGTTGCACACACTCTTTCGGCTCAGCTCTTATAAGAGAGCGATTCTTTTGACTCCAGTCTCTCTCTGGCGTGGGGCTTCACAAATAGACGAGTCACACAGCGGATTTCATGTCTGGCTGCCCACTGCTCCGAGTTTGTGTCTGATTGGATGGGTTAAATGCAGAGAAAAAATTTCCCCATGCGGGACTAATAAAGGTTAATAATTTTATTTTTTTATTTTTAATTCCCAAGCCGCCGCTTATTCCCAAGCTCTACTTCGGGAGAAGTAGAACTTTTAAACAATTTTTTTTAAAATATTTTTTTCACAATTTATTAAAAATGTAATGCAACCTCAATGACAAATTAAACCTTAAACATAAATGAACATTATATTAATAATCAATAATAATAACCAGAATTGGCTTTGAAATATGAAACCCAACATTCGGTTTCTACTCATTTTTATCTTCACTACTTTTCTCTCATTTCTTTCCCCCGACTTATAAGCGGGTCTAAACAAAATACCACAATCTCACAGCTGAAGTGTGTGTGTGTGTGTGTGTGTGTGTGTGTGTGGGGGGTTGACTTATAAGTGATAAGTAAATACGGTATATAGTACATTGCGCAGTTTTTGAATGTGTTAAATAAAAATTTGAACTTGCATTTGCATGCGCAATGGCAGCAGAAAAATTGATACAACCGATAAATAATATGAACATGTGTCATGGTGTGAAGATCTAGTGAACATGTTATGATGAGGCTTCTAGAATGGTTTTTATAATTTTACAAATTTTATTACAAAAATACGTTTGATGTCGAACACATGCAACGTTTAACCGGCAGATAATAATATGAATGGTAAACGAAGAATCGTATTGAAATTTGTTTGAATTCAGATGGAGAAATGGGATAGGAGGAAGCAAAAAGGAAACGCAAACAAATACCTTACAGGGATCGAAGGGAAATTTACTTTACAGTCATTTAGCAGACGCTTTACAATTCAACAAATTCATTCACTCTCCCTGGGAGTCGAACTCATGGTCTAGTGTCTTTAACACCAGCGCTCTACTGAGCTACTGGGAAACTTCAAGTATTTGGCCCAGCGGTTATTTCAAAAAAGCTTTGTGAACAAACCTTCTTTTAACAAATTATCGAGCAAATTATATAGATTCTCATCACAATGAACCTCAAGAAATTGGAGATGCTTTTTGGACGATGCGCCCTGTTGACAGACAGATGCGCTTCTTCTTATAAACACGGTTTGCCGTGTCACTGTCCGAGCGAAACTGTTTCTGTATCGGTTACGTGAACTCGACGCAGGCACCGGCGCATCGGTGTTGCCGGGCCCATCACTATTAAATAATCGTTTGTTACATTTTTGTATGATTGTAGTGCAGTTTTTGAGCACTACAATCTTTCAGTTTTAGACGTTTTATTTTGTGTTTCAACTTCATAATTTGAAATGCATGCTTTTTTTCACATTTGTGTTTAATCTATTTTTGGATCAGATTTAAAACAATATATTATTATTGACATTAAAGCAAGTATTTTTGTTCATGATCATTATTTATGTAGCAGGTTTTATTAAACAGTACAAGAGTATTTTTGTCTTTGGTCTTAATAGTACCGATATCGGTATTGTCAATACGGGACATTTACTCTGTATCATATTAATTTCAGAATTGTATTATTGTCCATCCCTACCACACGGTAGTGTTCACGGTACCGTATTTTCTGGACTATAAGCCTCTACTTTTTTCATAGGTTTTTAACCATGCGGCTTATACAAAGGTGCGGCTATTCTGCAGATTTCTTTCCACCATTAGGGTGGCTCTAAACCGGAATTAGAATCAAAACTAAGACAAAATAATTGCAAAGAAGAATACGCTACTTCCTCTTTAGCAGATATAAGTCTGTCTGTCAAACTCTATCTTGTCAAATCCTCACTCCTTCATCATGAAACCCACATGAAGAAGTTTGTGTGATGCAAGTTTTAAGTTGAAGGCCATTGATCTCGCTATACAGGTAGGAAATTGCGCTGCTGCTCGGAAGCTTAGCTTCAATAGTCACTTTCACACATACAGACATTCCCGGCAAAATACTGGTATTATAAGAGGACGGCGTCACTAACTGTTCCTTTAATGTGGTGACAAACGTCTTCATCCACCCGAATTATTTACATTATTTTACGTTACTTTACTTTATTTTGAATTATTATAAGTGCTTTGATTTTGGTGATTTTCCACTGTGATTTCTGTAAACAGTGACGAGTGACTATTCTGTGATATCATCAACTGGCGGCACCTTTTGAACGACTAGACCACAAGCACGAAATGAGCGTGCGAGATTTGAACACGTGACCTACGCCAGAATGTTCAGATTGGCTCAGAGCAGTGGGTGACGTCAGCCCGTTCGAAACTTCTCCGCAATTTTCTGGGAATCTTCGTTCCGCTTTCACAGTACACACAGCAGAATACAGGCAAGATACCGTGAACGTTACTAGTATTAGGAATTACTGGTAACTAGAAATATTCCCAAAACGAATTTCCCAACATTTGTCTGTTCACACTGTGAATGTCTGTATGTATGAAAGGGGCTATTGACACGGAGAGCGAGACAGATGGAGACAGTTGTGACGAAGCGCTGCTGAGTTTGTTCAGACGACTTTGTGGGTTTCAGCGAAGATTGTTAGACGTGATTTCACACACAGGAGAAATGAAGATAAATACTGTAGATATCGTTTATTTTCTCTTTTTTTCTGTCCCGTTTTAATCAGCAAATCAGGTGTGGCTTGTTAATCTTTTTTTTGTTTGTTTTTTTAAATCGAGCAGGTGCGGCTTATAGTCCAGAAAATACATTAATTGGAATAATCGAGCTGGAAAAATTTGATCAATTATAAGTTTAAATCAAGTCAAATACATTTTAAATAACTTTTCGATTAGTTGCCCTGCCCTAGTACATGATCATTTGCTGTACTTGTCTTCTAGGCATCAACCGGACAGCCTTGCGAGAAATTAAGCTGCTGCAGGAACTCAGTCATCCGAACATCATTGGAGTAAGTGTGTAGTAATAATTCTGTACTGAAGTTCAGCGTTTAGTCTGTCAACCTTGTTTTCTCTCACAGCTCCTTGATGCTTTTGGACATAAGTCAAATATAAGTCTCGTTTTCGACTTCATGGAGACGGATCTTGAGGTAATTGGACTTGTTAATATATCAACTTAATATATGGAAATTGTCTTTTTCTAATAGTCCTCATACAATCGACAGATACACAACGCGGCTATTGCAAAATGTGCTGGAAAGCAAAAAAAAACATGTACAGAAATGTAAAAGAAGGATAAAAGTATTAAAACAAACACTGCAATGAAATGTACTATAAACTATATACCGTATTTACGTGAATATAAGCACTCCCCTAATTTTTCAGGTACAAAATAAAAAAAAAAAAAAAATTTCACTTTTCTGGTTCAATTACGTCAATATTCTCATAAAAATACTATTTTGTCTTTATTTAACAAACCTACGTTGTGACTCATATCATTTTGATTTATTTGAATAATATAGATGGTCAGGACTTCATTTCCTAAGAGTCTTTGCTCTGCCGTCAGACTCCACATATGCACAGAGCAATTGTTTTAAGCTCAGGTCTGTTTCAAGCGACGCGTGTGAAGAGGAAGGATTATTATTCCCTGTGCAGCAACCGAGCATTGTGATTATGTCTGTTCCTTGGATTTTTTTTTTACTCCTTGAAAAAAAAAAAGTTCTGTTTTGACTCTTTCTGCGATGACACGTTGGACTCGTTTGTAGCCGGTTGCGCTAAGAGGTCGTGGTTTGTAGTTTCTGTTTGTTGTAATATTAATGATGGTATTTAGTTTGATCTTACTACTTCCAGTGTTATTTTGTCTCTGTTAAGTGTCGCGGCGTGTCTTAATGTTTTAAGTTTTAAGTTAATGTGTTTCTTTATTTCTGTAATTGAGCCAATAAAACCTTATACTGTAGCACGTCTGCCTATGAACCATTGTTTAACAGTTAAGTTAATTAACTTTTAATAGTTATTAACATTGTTTCACAGTAGGTGTGTTTGTATAATCAGTATATTTTTTCCACTGTGTAATATTTATTTATTTTTTTATTTGTTAATTTGTTTAATGGCATTGTGATTTGTTTTCAGGTCATTATAAAGGACTCCAGCCTCGTATTAACTCCAGCAAATATTAAGGCATACATATTAATGACGTTACAGGGTTTGGAATATATGCACAATCACTGGATACTGCATAGGGTGAGTCACCTGCTATTGAATTAATAATATAAATTATTTTACAATTATTGTATAAAATACAGTTTATAAATATATTTATAATAATTCCAATTAAGCACATTTTCCAATAAACCCGATGAGTAAAGGGTAGAGTAAACAATACTTAAATAAAAGTGATTCCTTACTGTAAAAATTACTTGTATTTCCCCAACAAGTCACCGATTCCTAGAAGACTTGAGTAAAACTCGTGAAGTACTGAATATAGGCTCCAAAACAGTATAGTTTCTTTTTATAATTCTGTAATTCTATAATTCTAATCACAGTTTATAATTATATTTATAATAATTCCAATTAACTGAATCTTCCATCAAAATCAGAGGTGTAAAGAGCAGCTAAAACCCATACTCAAGTAAAAGTACTGATACCTTGTAAAAATGACTTCATTACAAGTAACCAATTCTAAGAAGACTAAGTCGTGACTATTTTAAGTATTTTAAAAGAACTTAAGTATTTTACTCGTACTGAATTTAGGCTTAAAAAACACCAAGAAATGTGAAAAACAAGAAACTATTTATGAGGCTTTGTTTCCTGATATAGAAATGAAATGTAACTTCTCATTGTTTCAAAATGGCAGAACAAAATAGATTTAAAAGAAAAGTTCAAATTTATTCAAATTTAAATCAAGTGTCATTGCCAATTCACATAGTGAGTAAAGTGAGCGTTTATTCACTGTAGTGAGTAAAGAGTCCAGATACTCAAAAATGTCGTCAAGTAGAGCGTAAAAGTTGCTCATATTTTTGATACTCTGTACAAGTAGCCAAATGATACTTACAAATTTTATTAACTCAAGTTCTTTACTACATCGTTCAAAGCACAATATTCTTTTGTTTTTTAGGATTTAAAACCTAATAATTTGCTTCTGGATGAAAATGGCATCTTGAAGCTGGCAGATTTTGGCTTGGCTAAAGCTTTCGGGAGCCCAAACAGAGCCTACACACATCAAGTGGTCACCAGGTTTGATGCGTTTTGTGCTGTTGTCGGCTCGTATAATTTAGTTTAAATTAATTTAGTTTTAGTCATTGATTCATCATCAGTGTTGTGTAAGCTACTTCGAAATAGTAATGCATTACACATGACTTATTACAGGATTCCTGCGGGTGCTTGAAATCCTTGAAATTCAATTGTGTGTTTTTATGGCTTTGAAAATACTTACATTTTAAATTAAGTGAATGCTTAAATTTAGTTACACTTAATCCACAACATTCAAATACAGTGGTACTCCGAATTGCAAAGTTTATTTTAATTAACTTAACCGGGCAATTAAAATAAACCGTGACACTATTATTATGTAAAGGCCCTAAGCTGTTCCAAGCCCCCGTAAGTTCAGACACTTCTTTTTATAATATGATAAAATATCATAATAACTGTAGTTAATAATTGTTACAAAAAAGTTATTGAAAAAAACTATACAAATAGAAAAAGAAAAAAAAACTTAAACACAAAAAAGCAACAAAAATGAGTACTGAGGTACTAAAGAAAAATAATACAAAATCCTTGTGTTCCCTCCTATTACAGTTAAACAAAAATACACCAAAGTTTGACTCAAATCTTTAACTCGTGAGCGAATCATTTTGAGTCATTCATGCATTTCGTTTGTTTGTTTTATATTTACTGCACATAAACTAATATTGACTGTCGACTTATGTAGAAAGCACAACTTGGTTGTTTGTTTGTTTTCGCAAATAATCTCCTTAAATATGATTTAAAATGGCAAAGTTTGATGGACTGTGAAAATGCTTGAAAAGTACTTGAATTTTACTTTTCTGTAACTGTAGAATCCCTGATATTACTGTTTGTAAGAAAAAAAACAATAAGTTATATTACAGTATTACTGTCAGAATTGTAATATGCTACATTTAATATGTTACTTTCACAAAAACACAGAAGTAGAAATTAACACCCTAAACCAGGGGTCGGGAACCTATGACTTGCGAGTCATATATGGCTCTTTTGTTGGCTGCCCATAACTCTTAGACAAAGCTTTAAAAGTACATAATAACTTAAAAAAATTTTAAACGATCTCCGGTATTTCAATCCATTTATTTCCTGGTTGCCGTCGATGGAGCCAATCACAGCTCAGATTTAAAAAATATCGAATGTAGATTAATAAAAACGAACAGATCATTTTTGTTTCGTTTTTAATTTTACGCTTGCATTTTCCTGCGTCCTGCTTTTCATATTGGTTTTACAAAAATGCATAGATTTACTTGTATTTAGTTTTAAACAGGTATGGCTCTTTTGGACTTTATTTTTACCAATATGCCGTGTTTATAGCTCTCTCAGCCAAAAGGTTCCCGCACCTGGTGACACCAATCACAGGGGGTGACACCAAATGAAAAAAAATGCGAATTTGTCATGCCACACGCGTTACGCGACGTTGTATTGACGCGGACAGAACGCGCTAGGACATGCTACGAGAGCGGTTGAGACGTGGTTACACACGGTCAGACGGCGGGGGGTAACTTTACCGCACCGGGTGACACCAACCCTATCGACGCCACTGGGTTCCCGACCCCTGCCCTAAACTAACAAAATGCACGTTTTACTTGTATTTTATTTTACATCCAGTAGAAGGCGCTATTATGTCACCTAATGACTGTGGCCTATACAAGCTACCAATAACAATATACTTGGTTTATAATTGAATAATAATTAATTAATAAATTAATTAATACTTTTAACACTTTGCCTATTATTTAAGTATAAAACAGTTTCTCTTCCTCGGTCGAGCAAACCTATTTAGGCCTTCACCAACAGGAAATACGCATTAAATGTTTGATTTGTTGTATTGAGGGTGAAAAGTAACAAAACATTTTAAAGAACATTTTTTCAAAACAGTGTAAAGCAAAACATTACACTACTGCGTGACAGCAATAATTAATATATTATTGTAATATTTACCTTTTGTAACACGTTACTCCCAACACTGTTTGTCGTGTTATATTGCGGGGGTGCTGAATGTTGACTTGTGTTTCTCAGGTGGTACCGTTCCCCGGAGCTGCTGTTTGGGGCCAGGATGTACGGCGTGGGAGTGGACATGTGGGCAGTGGGATGCATTCTTGCTGAACTTCTACTACGAGTGGGTGTTTTTTTTTTTTTTTACTTTTTGATTGAAATAAAGACTTATCTAGAGCTGCACGATTCTGGGTAAAATGAGAATCACGATTTTTTTTTTGCTTGGAATAAAGATCACGATTCTGGGTTTTTTTTTTTATTTTATTCTAAAGATTTAACCCTGACCAACAGCTGTCAAACACCAGTAAATCAACATCTATATACTCTTTAAAATTAAATTTAAATAAAGTACTTAATGTGATGTAAAAGTAGAGCTGCATGATTCTGGTTAAAATGAGAATCACAATTTTTTTTTGCTTAGAATAGATATTAGACACCTTTTTTAAATTTTAAAATCACCATTAAGCGTAATAAAAAGAAACATTCCAAGGTACAGTATTATGTACAGTTGAGGACAAAATGATTAGCTCTGTTTAAAAGCACTTTTGAAAAACTTTATCAAACAATGATTATTTTGTAGGGGGGGGGGTCATGGGGGGAATCAGATTGTGAAGGGGTAGAATCGAGATTGCGATCATTTAAATGTAAAAGTAAGGATGTAAAGAAAAACACATGGACGTCGCCTGTTGCTCGCACAAAAATCTTTTTGCCACTAATTTGATCCCATAGAAACACTGGAGTGTGTGTTATCTCCAGTTTGGCAGAATCGTATAAATGCTGGAGAACAGAGATCGCAATCTTTTAACGATTATTTGTGCTGCTCTACTATTATCACATAATTAGCATTCTGTCTCCATTGGCCTCAGGTACCGTTTTTGGCAGGAGATTCGGACTTGGATCAGCTGACAAAAATATTTGAAGCTTTGGGAACACCAACAGAAGAAACCTGGCCTGTGAGTTTCTTTTTTTATTTTTAGTTTGTCCTTCATTTAGTTTTTAGTTCCATGGTTGTAAGTCTTCACAGATAAAATCACAAAGAGCTTTACAAGGTGCAAAGTTCAAAGTTTAAAAATATGACTTAAGTGTTTAAATGTTTTTTTTTTTACTTTGAAACTTCTCCTGCTTGGCTTATTTGGTGTAATCATTATATAAAAATATAATAATTCAGTTCACAT
>SOMO01000038.1:367103-377258 GCA_028128575.1 Paedocypris carbunculus | reverse complement strand
TTTTTTTTTATTGTAATATTCAATATTAAATCAGCAATTGGTAAAGTGATTGTCTGTTCGCAGTTTATGCCGTTGATGATGTGGATAATTTAGGATGGATGAGACTGAAAAAAAAAAGATCCAACGCTGTTGTGTGAAGACCAACATGTTTTTACTGAAGTAAGATAGAAAACTAAGCTTCACTTTTTGGGTTCTGGGGCTCTTGTAGAAGAAATGATTGTTCTAATTAGAAGTGTTATAGATATGAAATGTTTGTAACGTAAAACGCTCTTATGTCTGTAAAGTAAACGCTTTTTCAATTCTAATGACAGCAGAGCTTCCAGGAATTTCTTTAGTTTGAGTAGTATGTACTAAATTACTAAACTGGGTTTTAATTGGGTCATTTAATGGAAATGTACATTTTTAAGGTACATATTTGGCAGGGATTGTACAGTCTGTTGATTTACGCTTACAGTACAGAGTGAGCAACAATTGGGTTTTGCACAATGGAGGTTTACATCCTAGCTTTGTGATCCATTGTGCAAAACCCAATTGGCACTAATGGACCAACACAATCGACTTGGGACTTTAGAGAGATCTTGAGGTGGTGAACATATGTATTATCGCATGGGTGGCCAACCCATGGCTCTTAAGCCTTCATGCGGCTCTTCAGAAGCTTTCACATGACATCAGTCAAATATGCACACCATGTTAACTGTTGAAAAATAACTATCATGTTGGTGTGATTGTTTTTATTTAATCTGGCTGATCAGAGGTCGGTCTGCGTGTGTGTGTGTGTGTGTTTGTGTGTGTGTGTGTGTGTGTGTGCGCATGCGCGCATGCTAGATTAAGGAATGGGATATGTTTATTATTTGTGCACATGTGTACGATGTGGCTCTTTGCAATAAAATATAAAAAACAGTGGCTCTTAGTCTCTGACAAGTTGGCCCTCCTGTATTATCGTTTTGTTGAAGATCGAGTTATAGAGTGGACTCTGCTTATAGAGTGGACTTCAATTCTCAATTACGTCATGTTTTGCCTTCGTAGCTGGCCCGCAGTGTTGGGCAAGCTACTTAGAATTGAGTTGAATTGAAAAAGCCATTAATAGTCCCACAACGGGGAAATTTCATGTCACAACAGCAGCAACAAATCCAAACAAACAAACATGACCATAACGCACACGTCATAGTATCATAAAAAAAACAAACAAACCATAAATGAATATGTAGCACTGCCCGTCATAGACACAGTTCCAGTCACAAATTTAATTTGTGAAGTCTAATCGCAGCAGGTAGGAAATATCTGCGAAATCTCTCCGTCACTCATCGGGGTGGATCAGTCACCCACTTCCTGCACTGTGTCCAGGGAGCATGCCAGGATAGAGCTGCACTTTTTGATTATCCTGTCCAGTCTCTTCCTGTCTTTGCCTGAGATGCTGCTGCTCCAGAAAACGTAGTAAGCTAAGCTACTCGCTAACCTGCAATAAATGTAGCTTTCACTACAACAACATGGCAAATGTAGCTTAACTACATTCAAACTACTTCAATAAATTTATAAATTGACCTTCCTTCCAAGTCAATGCTTCAGTAATCACTAAAACTGCCAATGAAACAACAGGAATAACCATTCCATTTCATTATTAACTGTATTTAATAACTCCAAACTGTTCAAATAAATTGTATCAAATATGACAAAAAAAACAACAGCAATAAACATGTTCCACACATTTAAACAGGTGTAAATGGAAACACTTAGGCATCGCCGCAGTTCGGTATAAATGCATAAATAAAATAGATGGCATTTTATATTTTTACTGACACTAAAGTACTTGGAAATTTCAGATATTTCTTTCCTCACACGTAATTGGCCGAATCATGCGCCCATAAAACTTTGTGACCAATAGCAACCGATGACCTCTTATGGGAGTCCCGTTTTTTTCATTTGCTACAAAGCATTGACGCTTAAAGCATCGGCTATCTAGGGCAGTGCCGCGAATGTGAAACTTCAACGTAAATGTAGCTTTTAGCCTGTGCGGACGCTACTTGAGCAAAAAAATAGCTTCGCTACTGAAAAGCTATTTGAATCAGAAAATAGCTTCGCTACCACCAAGCTACTGAAAAATGTAGTTAAGCTTAGCTACGAAGCTTCTGCCCAACACTGCTGGCCCTCGCTTAAATGTGGGGGTAGGAAAAAATGTCAGAACAGTTAATTAAGGGTCCACTTAAGTGGGATAAATCCGAAAGTTCAAATCATATCTCATAACGCTAATTTATGCCGCTTTATTTGAGGCAAAACGGTCGAATCTAAATTAACAGGAGGCTACTGTATACTGCCCAGATGGGGGAGGTGTTTTCTCAAGTGTGAGCTTCTGAGTAACTCAACCCAGGTTTACATTACCTCAGATTTTACCATGTCTGGTGTTATAAATATAGTTTTGGAAAATCTGTAAAACATCCAAAGACTAAAATCCAATTCAGTTACCGGAAAACTCAAATACTATGAAAATGTTTTTGAAGAAACTGGAGACGTTTTGATTTACTAAAACTTTGAGTTGAGGTTAGTGTTGGCCATTTTTTTAAACAAACCATGTTATCACTTAAAAGGTAAACTATACCTCGTGGTAAAACTATATTTCACTTAAAAGGTAACTGTAGCCTAGCGAAATTCGAAACTCAATGTTATGACGACAGCGGAAGTGCCGGGATGGGTAATTTGATCTGATTTGAAAATATGTAAATGATGTTTTTTCTAAAACGGGAAACAACTGTAAAACTAAAATGAGATTCTTTTCGTGTGTGGGGGGGATCTTTATTCAACCCTCGAGACTAAGAAAGTGTCTTTCTCCGTGATTTCTGCCGCTCGCTCACGTCGCGACGTCACTGCCTATTGTTCGCGATGATGCGCGTGCAAGGGAGATAGCGGGAGCGCGTGCGCGAGCCCACGGACGACACGATCTACGAGCTGCTGTGTTTTATGTTTTCCTGAATTTCAGCACTGTGACATACTCGTGTGTTTTATAGCAAGTGAAACGGGAGATTTTCCTTCGTGGCGGAATGTGCACCCCGTGTTGTGTTTCGCAGGTAAGGCTTTCATTGATTCTACGTGGTGTTTAAACATCGTGTGTTTTGAATCAACTCGCATCTTTTTTGTTTTGTTTCCTCCGCTCCATAAACACACGGCACGTGCATTTGAAAAATACACAATGATACCAATAATACGAACCTGTCCGTTTTTGATCTCTAAGCGTCGACTCTTGTTTTGCCTCACACGAGACCGTGGATTCTAAAAATATCAATAAACCACTGTAATATTCACGTCGCCCCTGTCATATTTTAGTGTGAATTGTGTAAAAATGATCTACGAGGTATTTTGGTGGCGTCTTCCAGTCGAAGACGTCTAACATCTGGTTGGCTTTGGTTTTGTATGTGGTTTGAAGTGTTTGTAGTACTTGGAACAAAAAAACGACTTGAGTAGAAACTAAGACGGTGAATATTGTCATAGAATGAATGGAATCATTTGACAAAACACGACGACAGTTGTGATTTCGATGGTTTGTGCTTTGCTTCTTGTGTCACAGTGTTGTTTTCTTTGATCTCCATCTATATAAAGAGTAAGAGGAACCTGGAAATGAAAGTAATGTGATGAAAGGAAAGGAGAAGAGAAAGGAGAGTAAAAGGGAAAGGAGAGAGGAAAGGAAATGAGAAAGGGGAGAAAAGAAAGGAAAGGAGAAAGAAAAGGAACAGAGGAGAGGGGAAGAAAGAAAAGGAGAAAGGAACTGAGAGGAGAGAGAAAAGTAACGAAGGTGAGAAAATAAAGGGAATTAAATGAAAAAGGGAAGGAAAGGCAAAGAGAAAAGAAAAATGAGAAGGGAAAGGAAATATTTTATTGTCATTGTATCACTGACTTGGAATGAAATTAGTAACCCTACTCCGGTTGGTGCAAAGAGATTAAGGGTGCTTTCACACCTGTAGTTCGGTTCATTTGGTCCGGACCAAGGGACTATAATGATACATTGTTGCATCTCTCTGGCATTTTAGTCCCCTTTCACACCACACTTTTTGCTCTCATCCGAACCGAACCAAAATTCAGTCATGTGACAACATTCACGTCACTCATTGGCCAGATGTGTCCTTTTAATATTTCTACTTCTTTTCAACGAATCAGAATTAGTTATTTAGCGGGTAAATTCCATAAATAAAGCAAATAGACAACATGCCGTTATTTAGTCTGGAGAGACGACTGCGCTGGCTTTATGCCTGTATTAAACTATATAAGTATCGTATGTAGTTTGTATTGATCGCTTGAGACAAACGTTTATTATATACACACATTTATTTAGAGAATGTAGCGCGGATTCGACTGCAAAAAAGGTTTGAATGCTGCACGCGCGAAGGCGCTTCGCACTTGCGTGAGACGGACATTTACCGGGGTTATTCCTCAGCGCAGCGTCACTACGGCAGCGGAATTTTTAGTCAAAATGCGCAGTCGTTTTTGCATTTGGTGCGGTTCAAGTTCAAGCGCTCCGAGACTGCTTTCACACCAAAGGCGAACCGTAGCAGAGTTCGTTTGGAAGCGTACAGAGACCAGCTTTTTTCTTGGTCTCGGTGCGCTTGTTTGGTCCGCTTTTGGTGCGGAACAGAGTTCGATCGCCACTTTCACACCTGCCCAAACCAACCTTACCAAACAGGGAAACGAACTCTGGTGCGATTCAATCGAACTAAAAAAGGCAGGTGTGAAAGCACCCTAAGTAAGATAATACTAAAACAATACAGGCCTTAGGGTGCTTTCACACCTGTAGTTCGGTTCATTTGGTCCGGACCAAAAGACTATAATGATACATTGTTGCATTTCTCTGGCATTTTAGTCCCCTTTCACACCACACTTTTTGCTCTCATCCGAACCGAACCAAAATTCAGTCATGTGACAACATTCACGTCACTCATTGGCCAGATGTGTCTTTTAAATTTTTCTTAAACTGTTTTTCAACTAATCAGAATTGCGGGTAAATTCCATAAATAAAGCAAATAGACAACATGCCGTTATTTAGTCTGGAGAGACGACTGCGTTGGCTTTGTGCCTGTATTAAACTATAGAACTATCGTATATAGTTTGTATTGATCGCTTGAGGCAAACGTTTATTATATACACACATTTATATTCAGGGAATGTAGCGCGGATTCGACTGCAAAAAATTGTTTGAATGCTGCACGCACAAAGACACTTCGCACTTCACTTTAGGAGTAAGCATGACACTGACATTTAACGGGGTTTTTCCCTCAGTGCAGCGTCACTACGGCAGCGTAATTTAGTCAAAATGCGCAGCCGTTTATGCATTTGGTGCGGTTCAAGTTCAAGCGCTCCGGGACCGCTTTCACACCACAATCGAACCGTAACAGAGTTCGTTTGGAAGCGTACCGAGACCAGCTTTTTTTCTTGGTCTTGGTACGCTTGTTTGGTCCGCTTTTGGTGCGGATCAGAGTTCGATTGCCGCTTGCCCTTAGTTCTTCTGTAGCGAGGATTAAAATGCTCTCACTTTAACACATTAAAATGCTAAGAACACTCTCCTGTTCGGCTGCTTTTTGGTGAAACATGTTATCAATCAAGCACTGAAGCATAACATAAAAGTAGAAATGACAGAATAAAGCATAAACTCTGTCATCACGGACTGTCCTGCTCTTCTGTGTAGTGTATTTTTTTATTTAGACTTGTGTAAAGTATTTATAGTCCTTTATAAACAAACGAATATCTTGCTTTTGTAGGTCTCTTTGGATAAAGGTGTCGGCCAAATGACTGTAAAGTACAATTTTGTGACATTAAGGACTCGTAGAAAATTGTAAAATAAGAAGCGGTTTTCTGATCGCTGTTGATTTATGCAGCTCTTCTCATTCAGATGATGGAAATCTTAAAGACTTTGTGTCACTATCCAAATATAGGTCACAAGTTAGATAACATTGCAAATATACAGAATGCTCAGTTTGGTGTTACAAAACGATACATTTATCAAAAGGTTTCTGAATTGTACCGAATTAATTTGATTCGACAGTCAAGTATTGATTACGAAGTAGTATAAGTATTGGTAAGCTAATTAAGAAGAATGAAGACATTTTATATCTAATATATATATATTAATAAAATACATTGATAATAGTTAATATAATCTTCTGGGTCGTTGCTTCCAAAACTATTGTGTAACCTCTTTTAGTCGAAGACTCTTATGATAAAGTGTTTGAATTTCAGTTATAAAAAAGGTTTTTTCTTTCTTTTTTTTTCCCGAGCAAAGTGAAATAGTTTCTGTGTTGACTCTGCGGGGAAACATTCTCTCTTTTGTGTACGTGTTACTCTGACACTTTCACTTTGTCTTCCTCCACTACTCCAATGGTGTTTACTTCTGGTTCTTAAGCGTTCAGTAGCCACCAGAAACCGTTCGAGAACACGACGTCTATTTAATGACGTGGTTCTTTTCTTGGAGGGAGTGTTTGACTTTTTTTCTCCGTTTGCTCTTCACACTTAGCAATAGAGCACATTTCGGGGCACTTTTCAATGATGAAGTAATGCTTTTTGCTAGTGGCTAACAGACCCACAAAGTGGCTATTCAGCGCACAGAAACAATAGATAAATTGTTTTCAGGGTATCTGCCGAGTAATTGAGCTCAGTGAGGTGGTTACGTGGTGAATCGTTAAAAAATGTGTTAAATAAGTCAAATTCAAGGCGTATAGATGGAGAATATTGATCAGAATACGTATTCCGTTCGTTTGAGGCCCACACAATTTTTTTTTGTTTTGACACTGAGCATAAACTTATTTCAAGCTGTTTTATTTGTTTTATTCATATAGGGCTCCACCTATCAATTATTTTGGTAATCGACTGATTTATTATTACTATTATTTGTATTATTATTATTTTTTTTTAACCAGGACCCCTCCTGATTANCAATAAATATTAAAAGTTCTTAGTCATCTTTTGTGTTTTATTATTCACTACTAATGATAATATTTACAAAAATGTAGTGAATTTGACAGGTGTCTCTCACTTTGTCCCACAGCAATATTAACAGGGTTAGACAATAAGCGAAATTTTCCACTGGCCCTCCGGGTCAGTAACTTTTGAAGTTCACTGGCCCGACTATCAAAACCACTGGCCCAGGTTGACGCGTTGAGTATTTATCCCAATAATCGTTGAGTAATTCAACCCAAAAAAAAAAAAAAAAAACCTTCTTTCTTGAACAACATGAAAATCTTTTAATTTGGTAAATGTAGGTTTAGTGCAAAGTGCAGCAATACTGAGCAAAAACAGAACAAGTGTAATTCTATTCCTTTTCTTTTCGTATTCTTTCGTGATTTTTTTTTTTTTACTTCTTTCCTGAAACTTATCTTAGTGGCGACCATTGGGAAACATTTTTGTGTCTTGGGACCAATACCACACCTATTTTTTTTTACATTTGTTTTACATTATACTGTCAGTTCAATGCTTCTATCCAAAGCAACTTTCATTTAATTAAAAATGTGTTAATATTTGTAAAATATTATATATTTGTACAGTTTTTCCTTGGAATCGAACCCATATTGTACCCAATCTTAAAAAGTTTTTTTAAGTGTTGTTGGCAGTTTTGTCATATAGTTCCACGCAGTGTCTGGTTTGCTCTGTTCAGAATGAATCAGTGTCAGTTGAAAAACATCAATAATAAAAGAACATTAATCGTCCAAGTGCAAGAGTAACAGTAAAAGTAAAAGAGTGATTCAAACTGATATTAGTTTGGCTATTATATTATGGTTTAATAGTAAAGTGTGACGTTATTGCGTCGGAAAAGCGTAAATAAAGCCATTTAGTGATTTTCGTGAACTTCTAAAACTTACAAACTTTAACAAATGATCACTGAGCAGTTGCCGCCTTTATTTACCCGCTCTGCTTAATTTAATCTCGCTTTTCTTTTTTCATGCCCAGTTTTAACGAGATTATTTGCAAGGAAGTTGCTACTTTTGCAAGGTGCTTCTGCCGAGTGCAGCCGCGGAGGCGGAACACCAAAAACTCGCTGCATATTAGTAAGACTCTTGTGATCACATAACGCGTTAGCGGCTGGATTACGATCTTTTTAACGATTTGTCGTGTAGCTCTAATTCTGACCATTTATCAAAAACCGTGAACATGGATTGATGGCAGTTTTTGTAGTATGGCTAAATGCTTTCTGTTGTTGTTGGTAACACTGGAGTGTGTGTTATCTCCAGATCAGAGTTTGGCAGAATTGTATAAATGCTGGGTTAAGACCGTGAGGGAGGTGGAATCGAGATTGCGAACTTTTAACGATTTATCATGCGTCTCTAATTCTGACGATATCAGATATTCTGATTTTTGTATGGTGGCTAAATGCTTTGTGTTGTGTTGTGTTGTGTAGCTGGCCTGCTGCTGTAGCTCCTCAGCCTGTTCGCTGTGTTGCAACTGCTGTCCTAAGATCAAGCAGTCCACCTCCACCCGCTTCATGTACGCCCTCTTCTTCATCCTGGGGTCAGCGACCTGTGTCATCATGATGTCTCCCACGGTGGAGGAAGCCATGCGAGAAAACGTAAGTTTTATGCTTTGTTTATCAGTCAAGCTGAGCAAGAAATGTTGCAATATCTCTTAACTCTGATTAGTATTTACAATACAGTGGGACCCCGACTTACGAAATTATTACCATATTTACCCGCTTATTAGTCGACCCCCCCAGCTCAGCTGTGGTATTCTGTTTAGACCCCCTTATAAGTCAGGGGAAAGAAATGAGAGAAAAGTGAAAAGATACACAAAGATCACAACCTGATTCACCTATCCCCCTGCTACGAGCCTCTAGTAAAACGTCTGCCCACAACATCAAAGACCGTGAGGAAATGGACAAATCAAGCAAATGAGACACTGCAGAGCTGCTTTGAGGTGACTGACTGGCAAGCACTCTATGAACCACACAATCAGGACATTGATGGCCTAACTGAATGCATTACAGGATACATACACTTCTGTGTAGACAACACTGTTCCAATGAAGACAGTTAAATGTTATCCTAACAACAAATCATGGGTGACTAAGGAAATTAAAACCATACTAAACAAAAAGAAGATGGCGTTCAGAAATGGTAACAGAGATGAGGTGAAGGCTGTTCAAAGAGAACTGAAAGTTAAGATCAGAGGAGCCAAAGTCATTTATTTTGGGGCCCATCTGAATACTAAAGCGCCGGGCACACACCGCCTTCCGAAATAAGACGAGAAGTAACCCTTAAAATATCATTACTTTATTTTTTCACAACTTAATAAACGACCTGTTCAGATACTCTTTAAGCCTATAGAAATGATAAAACTATTCAGACATTCTTGGTGGTAAAAGAAGCACAAAATCAAAGTAACCCTGTTTATTTAGGTTTGTATTAATTTATTTAAGTTATTGTTATTTATGTTTAAGAGTCTCAGACAGGGTGATGAGCTTGAAGCTGGAAGTTGAAGGGGTGATGTTGAATGTAGTCAGTGGGTATGCTCCACAAGTGGGCTGTGAGTTAGAAGAGAAGAAGAGATTCTGGAGTGAGTTTGATGAGGTCATAGAGAGTATTCCCAGAGGGGAGAGACTGGTTGTTGGAGCAGACTTCAATGGTCATGTTGGTGAGGGGAACAGAGGTGATGAGGAGGTGATGGGCAGGTTTGGTGTGAAAGAAAGGAATCTAGAAGGACAGATGGTGGTAGACTTTGCTAAGAGGATGGAAATGGCTGTAGTCAACACTTACTTTCAGAAGAGAGAGGAACACAGAGTGACATACAAGAGTGGAGGTAGGAGTACACAGGTGGACTACATCCTATGTAGACGAGGCCATTTGAGAGAGGTTAGTGACTGCAAAGTGGTGGTAGGAGAGAGTGTAGCCAGACAGCACCGCATGGTGGTGTGTAAGATGACGCTGGTGGTCAGGAGGAAGAAGAATAGAGGGAAGACAGAACAGAAGACCAAGTGGTGGAAGTTAAAGGATGAAGGATCTTGCGAGGAGTTCAGGCAGAGATTGAGACAGGCTCTGGAAAATCAGGAAGAGCTGCCTGATGACTGGGATACTGCAGCAGAGGTTATCAGGGAAACAGGTAGGAAGGTGCTGGGTGTTTCATCTGGTAGGAGGATAGAAGACAAGGACACTTGGTGGTGGAATAAGGAAGTACAGGACTGCATCCAGAGGAA
>SOMO01000038.1:347875-358917 GCA_028128575.1 Paedocypris carbunculus | reverse complement strand
AGGTATTAGGTAATATTTGGTAAAAATTGGGTAATATTATAACTATTTTAAAAGGTAACATTGATAAAGAATTTGGATAAAATATTGGTCATTGTTTGCAGTGACAACTATCCCAACATGGAAACAACACACACAGAAGAGCTACAAACATTAGCTAGTAAAGTTTCTACAGCCTATTTCTAATGTAAAAATATAGAAAGTTTCACTTTAAATAATTAGGATATGTTCTGCACACATGGGTATGGTGTTGTTTATTAATGTATTAAATGTAAGGTTTCATAAAGTGGTAATAAATAAATAAAATGTAATACATTAGTGTTTATGTGTCTGACTTAACACGCAAGTCATAGTATTACATTATAATGTGATGCACTTTTACTTTGTGTGAAAACCAGACCAGTTTGTTTTGATATTGATACAAAACACGACGCGCAATTTAATTCTCAAACGCGGGACGAGTGAGTATTGTAAAGGACGAGTGGCGAATCAGTCTCGGAGACGCTCGAGTCTCCAACATGCGCGTTATTCTCTCGTGAAAGGCAAGTTCCGCCGCGCATGTATTGCACACGACAGCATTTTTGATGTTGAGTTGTAAAACTTTCCAACACCTTAATAATTCGGATTTGTTTGCACTCCGTCATTATTTGCGCTGTTTTCTTCTGCCGCTGAGAGCAGTAATACCGGGAGCGCTGCATTACACTTAGCGCCACTGCGCCGTAGTGGTCATATCGCAATATTGCAGCCGCTTTCACTAGGTCACATGACACCAACGATTTATTGACAACACAAATATTTGTCGACACATTTTTATTGTCGACATTGTCGATAATGTCGATTAATCGTTGCAGCCCTAATTGGTATGCATTATAATTTTAAAGAATTGTGGGAAAAGTGTCCTGCCCCTTTAAGAGAAAAAGAAACAAAAAGTGTTCTCCCGAGAAGCGACGGCTAATGCCAACTCGTGGTTTGAGAATAAGTACTACGTTCGAAATCCACCGTGTGACTGGTTTATTTGTGAAGCCCCAAGCCAAAGAGCGATCCATGAGTCAGAAGAGTCGCTCTTTTATGAGAGTGCGTTTGAGAGTTTTACGCGACTGCGCGTGTGTGTATGTAAGAGAGAGCGGAGCGGCCAGCGGAGTGCTACTCCTTTGCACGGCTTGTGCCGTTTTCTGAAAGATTTATTTAGTTTACGTTATAAATGTTAAATTAATTACCGCACTTGTGTCTCTGCTGTTTTTTTTTTGTGAAAGGGTGAAATATCTGCGCACTGTTCTGAGTAAAATATTTTCGGTAGACCGCGCGTATAAGTCGATATAGGATATTGATGTAGGTTGGCGCCGGTGTGTGTGGCTCGCCGTCAGTGCTCTTCATGTCTGCTGTTCTTGTTATTTGTCTTGCTGCTCACTCTTTGTTTACCTCCGCCTAATAATGCCAGCATATCCTATGATCGACAAATGGTACTCGACATGGGACATGCAATGTTCGGCCGCAGCGTTCATGAAGGTGTTCAACATACTCGCTCCTGCCACCATCACCATGTATACACTCACCTTCCCGAGCCTAATCCCAACGGACCGCCTCCCTATCCTCTTCGGAAATGCAAACGAAGACGGCATGGCACTCGCGGACCCGCCTAAAAGGGATGTTAAAGCTGAATTTCGATTCCATCCTGCGAACTGAACGAGGCCCAAGTTCTCAGCCGGCGCTACACTCTGGCAGTACAAAATCAGTGCGTTGGTTGTTTCGCGCCATTTTCAATTAAATTCAATTAAATTAAAAAAAAAACTTTATTCATCCCCAGGGGGAAATTGCTTTTTCGGTTACATTTGCTCACACAAAAGAGAAATATAATAATAATAAAAGAAGAAGCAAAAAAACAGAAATGTACATCTGCATAAAAAAATCTCGGTACAATACAAATAAGTAAAAAGAGACTTACAATAAATAGTAGTGTGAAGATATTGCACATAACAAGAAAAAAATACAGGTTGAACCAATAATGCTCATAGAAGGTGAAAGAAAAAGTAAAAGTAAAAGTCCCTGCACTTTTGGAGAGGAGTTGTACGGTCTGATGGCCACAGGTATGAAGGATCTCCTGAAGCGTTCTGTGGAACACTTAGCAGCGATCAGTCTCTGGCTGAACGTGCTTCTCTGGTTGAGCAGCACACTGTGTAGCAGATGAGAAGGGTTGTCCAGGATTGAGTGGAGTTTTGACAGCATCCTCTCAGCCACCACATGAACAGGGTCCAGCTTCACACCGAGTACAGAGCCAGCCCTCCTCATGAGTTTGTCCAGTTTGTTTCTGTCAGTCACCTTCATGCTGCTTCCCCAGCAAACCACAGCATAGAAGATGATGCTTGACACGACAGCTTCATAAAACATTTGTAGCATGGTGCTACAGACGTTGAAAGTCCTGAGCCACCTTAGAAAATACAGCCTGCTCTGACCTTTCTTGAAGAGTGCTGTTGAGTTTAATGTCCAGTCCAGTTTATTGTCTATTTGCACTCCAAGGTACTTGTAGTTCTCGACAATCTTGACTGCCTCGCCTTGGACAGACAATGGTGTCACAGTGGTCCTGGTCTTCCTAAAGTCCACCACGAGTTTCTTTGTTTTCCTGACATTGAGCTGCAGGTGATTGAGCTCACACCAGGTGACAAAGTTATCCACTGTTGACCGGTACTCTGAGAGGTCATCACTCCGAATACATCCAACAATCACAGTCATCGGAGAACTTTTAGAGGTGGCAGGATTCAGTATTTTAACTGAAGTCTGATGTATATAAGGTAAAAAGGAAGGGGGAGAGAACTGTCCCTCGAGGGGCCCTGGTGCTGCAGATCACGGTGTTTGACACACTGTTCTGTATACGGACATACTGAGGGCGGTTAGTGAGGTAGTCCGTAATCCAGTAGACCAGACATGCATGTTCTTCAACCTCTCCTGCAGTAGGGTGGGCCTGTTGATGATGGCACACTCCAAGTTGTGGCTGATAGGCAAATTGCAATGGATCCAGAAAGGGTTTTACAAGTGGACGAACGAATCTGAGAATCAATCTCTCAAAAACCTTCATTATGTGAGGTCAGTGCAACTGGACTCTAGTCATTGGAGACACGGGGTCGGGGTACCGGTACAATACACAAGGTTTTCCATAGCACCGGGACCCTCTCCAGGTGTATGCTGAGGTTGTAGATGTGTTTTATTACACCACAGAGTTGTGGGGCGCATGTTTTCAGTATTTTTGGGCTGATTCCATCGGGGCCTACAGCCTTTGTGGGGCTGAGCTTGCTCAATTCTCTTTTAACTTGATCCTCTGAGATGATGATGGTTTCACTGATTCCTGGTGTGTTGGTCACTCCACGTGGGGGATGGGCCGATGAATGTGTAATGTAGCTGTAAGTGGTTGGCATTTGCGTATTTACTTCAAATCTATTTTAAGGATGTTTCCGGAATATGTTCTCCTCAGTGGGGAAAGAACTCAATTTCTCCATGTAAACCGCGTCATCAGGTCTACAGAGGTCCAGGAGGCATCACACAGAAGATACACTCGAAGCTCCTAGGAGATTCAAGTCGTACGGCACTCGGCGCTCAGGAGAGGAGTGAAAACACAGAAAAAACAAAGCAATTAGGAAAAACATAAAATACCATTATTAAAGCTCTACTCCTCCAACTGGTCAGATTTTGTTCCCCTAACCGCCGACTCATCGCCGACTCGCAAGGATATCGTCAACCATCTCAAGCCTACCTCCTGCCACTCTGACCCCATTCCCGCTACCCCCCTGAAGCAGTTAACCGACATTGCTGGTCCAGGCTTTTGTACTTGTGATCAACAAATGCTTACTCACTGGCTCGGTTCCACCCGTCCTCAAACATGCAGCTGTGATCTCAAAAAACCAAACCTCGACCCAACTATTCTATACAATTACCACCCCATCTCTAACCTCCCTTTCATATAAAACATTATGGAAAAAACTAGATTGACCTAACTCAAATTGCATCGCTTCAATAATGCAATCTTTGAAAAGCTCCAATCTGGCTTTAAAACACATCATAGCACAGAATCTGCTTCTTCTCAAAGTGACCAACTTCATGGCCACCGACTCTGGGAAATGTTTGATACTCATCCTTTTGGACCTGAGCGCCGCCTTTGATCTCATCAACCACAACACTCTCCTGCATCAAAGCTAATGTACTAAGCTGGTTCCATTCCTGCCTGTCTAAGCGTTGGTTTACCATCATCATTGAGAACTGTTGTTCTCCCAAAACACCACTCAATTGCGGCGTTCCCCAGGGGTCAATCCTCAGCCCTTTTTTCAATCTATCTTCTGCCACTTGCTTTCATCCTTACAACATTCGGCGTTGCTTATCACTTTGCGGACGACACACAGATCTACCTGCCCTTCTCCCTGGCTTTCGATGTGCCATTATAAGTACTATCCCTCAATGCACTGCTACTGTCACATAATGCACTATGTTTACTGTGTCTTAATGTCTATCTTTTAATTTACTACCTGTACCCTTTATTAATGGACTACCCTATTTTTTATCGGCCTACCTCCTTGTTTACTATATTGCCTTTTTTTACCTCTCCTCTGGTCCACCCTGGTGATTTTTAAATGTGCTATATAAATAAACTTTGATTTGATTTGATAAGTTGAGCCCCCCACTTTGAGCCCGAAATTGTGGAAATTTGAGGAAATCCTCGACTTATAGTTGAGTAAATACGCTATGTTATTTATTTATTACCGTATTTTCTGGACTTTAAGCCGCACCTGTATATAAGCCGCATCCGCTCTTTTTTCGGAAAAAAAAAAAAAAAACATAAACAAGCCGCACCTGCATACAAGCCGCATCCACTCTATTAAAAAAAGTTCCCTTTCCAGTTGTTCACTTGACACTACTGAGGACAACATTACCTGACAGGGAGCAAGGGTTTCAGTCGAAAGTCGAAACCTGGAGAGTTTTGCAAGCCATAGATATGCATGTTTTTGGATTAGATTTATTTTCTTTATTACACATGTTCGCGGATTCACGGCTTCACGGATTTTTTTAATTAGGTATGCATAAATTATAAAAGAAATATAAATAATCGTGCACGACTGCGCGCGCATCCTACGCGTCTGGTAGCGGCAAGAGAATGATATTCCCCCATTCAAACACTTTGAAAATTAATATCTCCACGGCGACGCGTGCTACGTATATTATTAATGAATATTTCGTTCCGTTACTGTACGCATAACAATTTTTAGTTTTTACGTGGTGCAAATTTTTTTTTTTTTTTTTTTTGCTTGCATTCGTTAAATGAATGAAATTTTATAGTATTGGTAGCATGATCATTTTTCGTTTTTTACGTGATGAATAAAATGAATAAAACACTTACTGTTTTATTGCTTGACATTCGTTCCGTTATACTGTCTGCTTAACAATCTTTCATTTTTTATGTTATGTTAAGTATGTATGTGATGAAGCACGAGAGCGATTGCAATGGCTGTTTTTTAACGAAGCAGTTGGTTGAAAAACAATATCCAGTACACCAAAGTCAAAGTTAGGGGCCAGGCTTAGCGTGGTCCAAAATCAGGCGTCAGGGTCCGAGGCAGGCAGCGAGAATCAAGGTCCAAAGAACAGGCAGGGGGGTCAGGGCAACAAGCAGTCAAACAAGAAAATACAGTCCAAAGCGAAGGTCAATAACACAGGGCAAATAGTAATCCAAAACGCTCGGTATGTCAGGCTAGGCAGAACAATACTTTGCACTGGTCCTCATTTTGTGCTTGTCTTATATACGGTAGTTAACAGGCTTCAGCTGTGTTGTTTAGGTGCTGAGTGAGGACTTCCGGTAAAAGGTGCAAAGCCTTCTGGGAGATGTGGTCCCTCTCGGTCGCGGTCATGACAATGTACACTTACTTGCCATTATTACTAGACATCTGTTCCTGTGATTTTTGTACTGACGTTTGAGTACAAATGTTGTAAGATGTTTGTTAACATTAATAAAGAACTATGTGAAAAAATAGTTTTAAAAGTCTGAATATGTGTTAAATAAATACGTAAATGCGGATTTTCACCTATTGCGGTCTGGCTTGGAACTTATCTACCGCGATAAACCTGCATTCATTGTATTTACAGGAACGGAATGATGAATTGTAAATGTACATGTATGTAACTAAATAGATCCTTTCCTAACCTGTATTTTAACACCAGCAACTTTGCTGATTAAAACTTATAAAAATTATATCTGCTTAGAGCGGCGGTGGTGAAAAAAATCAGCAGAATAGCCGCACCTTTGTATAAGCCGCATGATTCAAAACATATGAAAAAAGTAGCGGCTTATAGTCCGGAAAATACGGTAAATTGTTTTGCACTCAGTTCTCTAACATGTTTTGTTCTATAAATATGCTCACATTTAAAGTGAGAGATTTTTGAATAAAGTGTGCATTACTTGATTTTAAAATAATTGAAGGAAACACGCACACACGACAGATGTATTATATTATTATTTATTGAACATCAACAACTGAAACACAGTCAAACATCCTTTGTTTATCAAAAAAGTAAAAAAAATAACTTGCACATTTGTGAACAGAATACAGTGGTACCCCGACTTATGAATGTCCTTACTAACAAAAAACCTGAGTAACGAAAATTTTGTCCCGAGTTACGAAAATAATTATTAGTATTCTACTACAATGGCTTCTGCGCGTCTGGCGTTGGTATAAATAGAGCCACGCAGGAGCTCCTAGAGCACCTAGGAGTGGACAGCACAATTACTCACTCACTTACTCAGTGGGAGTTTGAAGCACTTTCAAACCCACTAACACAAAATAAATTTCCCTACATAAACTTTCAAATAAGCTGATAGAAATTTAACGCAAGTGCGCTAATCTCGCTGGGTGTTACACTCTATATCAGGGGTGGGCAATTAATTTTTCCAAGGGGCCACATGAGAAACAGAAAATATTGCGGAGGGCCGGACCAAAAAAACTAAACTCAATTCTGCTCAATATTAATAATGTTTCTTATGGTTTGAGCCTCAAAACGAGCTGACTTTGTACATCATCCTTACCTGCTTTTAAATCACTAAACAAAATCCATTTGTTTTCATTGCAAATTTTCAGATGCAAATTGAGTTGTGACATTATTTTATGTATCTTTTTATTTAGTTTGTGATGTGGTTTTTCTTTTACTATCTGCTGTTTTTATGTATATTGTCATCTGTTTTACCTTAAAACTTGTATTTTCCTTAAATATAAGGTAAAGCAGAAGTGCACTTTT
Organism: Paedocypris carbunculus; assembly: GCA_028128575.1. NCBI lineage: Eukaryota > Metazoa > Chordata > Actinopteri > Cypriniformes > Paedocypris > Paedocypris carbunculus. The sequence goes on along the minus strand of SOMO01000038.1, from coordinate 351,657 downwards.
TTATATTAAATTTGTGTAAAAGGGCTTATAAATAAAATTAGTTTCAGTTAAAAAAAAGCAGGGGTGCCACATTGGGGTCTAAAAATGCACATTTTGAGATATGGAGAAATACAGATTCACAAACGCAATTCATTAAAATACACTAACCGGAGGCACGTTCATTTGATGTTATTTTCAGGTTTTCTGTTTCTTTCCTACTCTTCGCGATCTGAAAGTACTGTAGTGCGAGTAGTGTGAAGACTCATTAGATTTTTTTTTTTTTTTGCACAAAAATCCACCCGTTTGAGCGATTGCTGAACTGAATTCAATCCAGTGCGGATTTGCAGAAAATGAATGAAGGTGTGCAGAAACCAATGTGACAAAGCAAAGTTTTAAAATTAAATAATCATTGAGCTAAAGAAGGCAATTGTAGAGAAGCAGGATTTGTCTGCTCTTAGCGAAAGATCTGCGCGTGTTCTTTAACAGCGCTGGGAGAGAGAGAGAGAGGTTGGAGAACTGAGCGGGCACGCGCATAAACAGATGCGCAAACTTTTTTTGTGACTGGCAGAGTAAAAATAAATGTTAAAATATACTAGTACAATTATTTCACGTACATTTTGTGTATATGATTCTGCTTTTTAAAATCTGTTCATAAACAAATGAATAAATAAATATATAAAATTTCATAACGAATTAACCAGTTGGAAAACAAAATGTTCGGCGAATTGTTTAACGGGCTGCAGTTTGCCCAGGTCTGCTCTATATGGTCCGGGCGGAACATTCTGATGACGTTAGTTTCGTGTCAGTGTGACGTCATTTCAAGATGGCGGTCACCGTTCGTGTGAGATTCACCTGTATTATTATATACTGTACCTTTATAAATAAGTGCCAATGGGCAATTTAAACAATCACTTTGTAACATGTTTTTATTACATTTATTAACAATAGTTTATCACTTGTAAAAACAATGTTTGTTTGAATTCACAAACTTATGGCACGGATTAGACGAATTGAATTGCAGCTCAGCTAATGAAATTCTCGCCTAACAAAATGGCCGTCAGAACGGATTAATTTAGTGAGTCGAGGTACCACTGTACATTATTTTTAATATTTTATTATTTATATGCACAATGAGCAGTTACAAAATTAAATTTGTCTTGCTTAAGATCTTGTTTATAAGATATATTATGTGCGTTTCTTGCATCTCCTGTAAACTTACATTTTAATATGCAATGTATCACCTCACTTTCCTCTCAATGTAAACAACAGATTGTCGTAATGAAAATCAAACTCTGTTAAACAACTTGCAGGAGGTGATCTTAGTGATCATATTATTTCACTATTTAAAAATGAATGTACTCATCAGCTCAGAAGTGCGAGCGCGTCAGCGTGTTTAACGATTTTATGTTTCTACTGAGACTAAAAAGCAGTGCAGCTCTGATGCGGAGCTACACCTTTGTCGCGTACTTTTTTCTGCAGTATTTACACAGGATTTCACTCTGTGTCCAAAGGACGGAGACCACGTTTTTTTTTGGTACAAGTTAAGCTGTTTATTCACTCTATGAGCGGAGCACGGTCACGTGACTCCACGGAAAGTAATCTAAATAATCGATCTGGATAAATTTGAACGATTTTAAGTGTTGAATTTCAATTTGGATTATTTTTCGATTAATCGTCCAGCTCTACTTAAACCTAGTTTCTGAGAGTTTAAGCCACCGTCTCGTCATAAACAAGTTTCCGCCGGTGAAACGCAGCACTGAGAGGAGCTCTACAGACCACCGTGTGTTGTTTGGCTTTGCTCTCCCCTTACAATGGGTTATGCTCCCACAACCTCCTCCGTGAATAGGAGTGTTAAATTAAAGCTGTCCAGATGAATTGCCATTTAAAGGCACGCTGTGCGGCCACACGTGAGATGTTTTAATCCCACCGTAGAACAATAGTGACATCGGTGGCTCCAATGCTAGTGTGGAAGTGTTGAAAGAGTGTGTGTAAGTCCTCTCTTTGCACTACACGTGTCTTAATAAAAGATGTAATGTGGTGATATTCAACCTACACACAGATGATGAGACGCTCAAGAGCGAAACAGAATTTTTTTTAATAAATTTCCTTGTTTAAAAAAAGCTGTGGCGTTTTTTTTTCAAGGCCCATAAACTCAAATAAAGTATCTAGAAACCCCCAAAAAAATCATAAAATAGTGTGTGTTATATCATTAATTATATTCTAACTGGTTAAAATAAAGAGAGAAACTCGGCTGAACAGGCTCAAACTTTTCTTTCTTTCTTTCCTTTTTTCTTTCTTTCTCACTTTCTTTCTTTCCTTATTTCTTTCTTTTTTCTTTTTCTTTTTTTTTGCTTTTATTTCTCTCTTTTTCTATTTTCTTTCATTTTTACTTTCTCTCAGTTTCTTTCTTTTTTTTACTCTCACTTTTCTTTTTTCTTTCTTCTTTCTTTCTCTCTTTCTCTCGCTCTCTTTTTTTCTTTCTGCCTCTATATTTCTTCTTTCTATAGCAATTTTGTATAACTTTAAATGTATTGCCTTGGAAAAGAAAAATTGAATAATTTGTGAAAATAAGCGGAAATTTTCTCTTTCTATTGTTTTGTTGCAGTTTCTGGTTTTTTAAGTTCGTGGCGTTGGTGGCCTGCTGTGCTGGAGCCTTTTTCCTACCAAATCAGGACAAGTTTCTAGAAGGTTCCGTATCCATTTTCTCCTCATGCTTCTTTTCACACTACTACAAATTGCGTTTTTCAAAAATTATTTTCTTCTTGTAGAATTCTTTGAAAATGTTGAAATGTTCTGCTTTTTAATTATACAAGTGTAAAAGCGTAAGCCTTCTGGAGATTAAAGGTTATTTATAAAAGACGTTTGTCTCTTTCAGTGTGGCGTATTGTGGGGGCTTCAGGGGGCTTCATCTTCCTCCTCATTCAGCTGATGCTTCTGGTTCAATTTGCCCATAGATGGAATCAAAACTGGTGAGTTTGGTTGTAGTTCAGACAAATCAAATATTGCTTTTTATTATAACAAAAAAAGTCACACTTCAAGTAGTACTGGGCGAATAATAAAAAATCGTAATCGAAATTCAGAACATAATCGTTTAAAATGTTCCAAGTCAATAATCTATATAATTAAATTAAATACCGGTATTTGTTTATAGAAGATGCAAGAAATGCACAGGACATACTATGAATATCTTATTATTAGGGATGCACTGAATTAGAGGTCGACCGATATGGGTTTTTCTATAGCCGATGCCGATTCTTAGAGGTCAGGGTCGGCCGATGGCCGATGTGCTGCCGATTTTTGGGTGCCTATATCTTTAAGTTTTCCCCTTCATTTTGCATACTAAAATGTCAAGCTAATAATAAGAAGATACACAATGTTTCCAAATATAACATTTTTTATTAAATAAACCACTCGTGTAAAAAAATAAACAAAGCAAAAAATGAAGAAATAAGGCATCTGTATAAATTATACAACTGTAAAAAAAACTGAAATTTAAACTACTGATTAGAAATCAGTAGTGCCAGTTCAGAAGGGGCAGGTTGTCGTGAAGGAAACAAAGGTGTTCAGCATGTTCCCCTGTCATGCTCACTAGTCCACTGCAGATTTTGCATTGGGCCTTCCCCGGAGTTGTCTCTGTGAAGTGCTCCCACACTGGATTCTTTTTTTCAGCCATTAGTCCACTAACTAAACAGAAGAAACATTAATGATTAGAATTAAAATGTGATTAGATTAGTATAATGTCATTTAATCACACATAAATACTTCCCTCACAAAACATACAAACATATACAAACCGTTTTTTC
>SOMO01000038.1:327148-339812 GCA_028128575.1 Paedocypris carbunculus | reverse complement strand
GAAATGCCGTACCACTCTGGATGGAACAGTCTTTTCACAGCAGAACTTGATGTATTCAGTAATACAGTCTGTGATGGCATTAATGTCCTCCCCGTGTGGGTCACAGAGCTCCGTTCACACAGTGGTGCTGAAACAGTCTCTGAGAGCCTCCTCAGGGAGCCTCAAATCAGGAAGAGAGCCTGTGGATGCTGTGTCTGCAGCCCGCTGGTGACAGAGAGCAGGGTCTCAGAAGCTGCGTTGGCATTAGCCGAGGTGTGTAAACTCTCTCGGCAGGTAGACTGGTCTCATGCCCACCGCTAGCAGCTCAATGTCTCTGTTGCACAACTTTGTTTTAATAGTGCAGTGTCCCGGATTACACCATCTTAAGTTTACGAACACAGCCAGGCCCCCTCCCACCGCTCTCTTGCGTTCTGTCCGCTCGTATCAGATGAAAGTTATCCAGAGACACAGTAGAATCCGGGATGAAGGGAGTTAGCCAGGTCTCCGTAAACAGAAGGACGCTGCTTGTTTTATATTCTGGTTGATGCCGCGTGAGCGCCGCGAGCTCGTCCATTTTGTTGGAAAGCAATCTTACATTTCCCATGACGACGGAAGGAAGAGCCGGTCTAAAGCGTCTCGTTTTTTCCCGACGTTGTTGTCCACCGCGCCGTCCACGACGAGTCTTCACGAGCAGCTCAGTGGGGATATCGTGTCTGTGGCCGTGGAGAGAAGCCGCGTTGCGCAGCTCCAACAGCCGCTCCGTTGTGTAAACAAAAGTGCGCGTTTCCACACCACGGCACATTTCCTCTTATAATCAGCGAAAACTAGCGAAAAAAACTATGTACAAACGACAAAAATAACTTACTTTAACGAAATAATAAACAATTTAACGAAGAATCCTTAAATAAAACATAGGAATTGTTAAATACAAACTTCAAACATAAGAGCTGTTGTGACAAGCAGCCAGCTTAACCGGCGCCATGGTAACCTTGGATCAAAATTTCAAAATCTCTCAATTTTCATTCAACTTTCTCCCGTTCTCATCACAACTTTTCAAATGTGTTCGCGTTTCTCCCAAACGAAAACAAACATGGCCGCCACCAGTCCGTGTTCCATGCGGTTGGGCTGGACTTCCGTTCAGATCAAATTCTGATTGGATACGAATTGCACGTCAATCATTTCAAACCGAAATTATTTATGCATTATTTCTAACGATCTCTTATTTATTTCTTTTTTAGTTTTAGCTTCCATTCAGATAATTAAAGAACCTCTAATTATTAAAATTATATTTATATAATAAATATAATTATTTAAAGCTAATAATTTTATTACTTTTTCTAATAATTTTAACAGGGTTACATGAGCAAGTGAAGCAATTTGTCTACAATAGGCTACAGTAGATATTTACACAGGCTATATAAGGAAACTTACTAGTTCAAGTTCATTTGTATAGTGCTTTTCTTAGTCCGAGACCAACGCAAAGACGCTAAAACGGTTCAAAACAACGTCCTTCCTCCGGCAGGGATGTGGTATGTGGCGTTGACTCCTCCGGGAGTAAACGGCGTCCTCCTCTCCGGCGGGTAAGCGCCCTCATCTCCTCTGGCGGGGATGCGGCCTCGTTTCCTCTGGCGGGGATGCGGCCTCGTCTCCTTCGGCAGGGGTGTGGATTAGATTAGATTAGATTCAAGTTTATTGTCATTACACATGTACAGGTACAAGGCAACGAAATGGAAGGCAACGAAATGGATCACGCAGGACCTCAGCAGGGGAGTGAAACGAGCAAGAACAAAAGTTATTAAAAGCTTTTTCTCTAAGAGAAAAAAAATTGCAGTGATGCTACGATGCAGGTGAGGTTCGATTCCGGGCTACTACCTAGTGCAGCCTTCCTAATCGTTAATGTTAGTAATTGAATATTTTGCTATTACAGTCTTAAATATGCGTCATTGAAGAGGTGTGTTTTTAGTCTAGATTTAAACTAACTGATTCTGATTTACGGATTGTGCTTGGCAGAATGCTCCAATATTTTGGTGATAGATAAGCGAACGATCTTCCCTCTGTGAAGGTTTTAGGATTTTTGGTATTACGAGCTGAGCTGAGCTCTGAGAGCCCAGAGGTCTCCTTGGCTCGTAACACGTGATGAGCTCACTGAGATACAGAGGAGCTAGACCGTTTAATGCTTTAAGTTGTTAGGAGAATTTTAAATATAATTCTATATTTTACGAGTAACATTTTAAACATACGGGTTTCATTGGGCCTTGTGGAAATATAGATTTGCGTATCATCTGCATAGCAATGAAAGTGTCCAGAGACCCCAACATAATTTTCTAGGCGATCTTTTAAAATATTGTGGTCTATAGTGTCAAATGCGGCACTAAGATCCAGCAGAACTAATAATGAAATGTTTCCTTCATCCGAGGCCAGTAGGAGATCATTTGTAACTCTAATGAGTGCCGTTTCTGTGCTATGTTTAGGCCTAAAACCTGATTGAAATTTTTCGAATTTGTCATTCTGTTCCAGGAACATACAAAGTTGACCTGAAACCTCCTTTTCAAGATTTTTTGACAGAAATGGAAGATTTGATATCAGTCTATAATTGGTTAATTCATCCTTGTCGAGATGTGGCTTCTTAAGCAGCGGCTTTATTACGGCCTGTTTGAACAGCTGTGGTATGTGACTCAATGCTAGCCACGAGTTTATGAGGGTTAATATCGGTTCTATAACCACCGGCAGAACTTCTTTGAGTAGTTTGGTCGGTATTGGATCGAGTAAACAGGAAGTAGTTTTAGTCCTAGCTATAATTTTAGTGAGCTCATCATAGCCTATCTGAGCGAATGTATCAAGTGTGATAACGGGTGGTTTTCATTTTGGAGTATCTAATTTTGTGCTAGTTGGTAGGGATGCAATTTTCATTCTGATGTTACTAATTTTATTATTGACTGAACTAGTGAGTTGTGCGGGGTTTACAGAATCTATTGTGCCTTTTTTTCTTTGTTAGCTGAGCTACAGTTCTAAACAGATAACGAGGATTATGTTGATTTTCTGAGATAAGTTTACTAAAATACATTGTTCTTGCATATTTTAGGGCCTGTTTATACGTGACTATACTGTCATTCCAAGCGCAGCGAAAATCTTCTAGCTTTGTTTTCTTCCATTTTCGTTCTAAGTTCCTTGTGAGACGGAGTTAGAACAGCATGACAGAACTAGACAGAACAGCATGACAGTCAACAACAACAGTGAACACAAGACAAATAATTTTTTATTTTTTTTTTATCGGTGTTAAGGTGCTGGTGAAAGCACCTTAACACCTTAACCAAGTCTGTCATGATTACTCTTGTCAGCGAGTGAAGTGTTCGCGAGCATTTTAAATTGAAAAAGCACAAAAGACGTAGTTTTGTCTGGAACTTTTTCAGCTTCAAGCCAAATTAGCTCAAGAAGCCGATGGAGCGGCAGATCATTGTACCAGCGCTGCTACTAAACCGCTCTAACACCTCATGTACTGAGACGCAGACGTGTAGAAATAATTTAGAGAAGTTGGTAACTGTTTTCATTATTAACACAAGGGTTTTGAAGTCCCGTATTGCCCCGCTAACGCAGTGAAATACAATCTGCCCCAGAGTGGGAAACATCAGACCAATTAATCTGACAAGAAATGATAATAATATTAATTATAGAAATTTTAAATGTTAGAAATATTTGTATGAATTAATCCTAGTAATCTCAGTGATTGTGTGATGTACGTTTGCACTTATTTCTGTATTTCCGGAATTACATATTTACGTAGATGTCTATTTGCTGATCAGTGATGATGTTTAATTAAACCCCAAATCTAAATCAGTATATCTATAGACTGCTGTTCAACTCTGGTTCATTAAATGTTTTAAGCAGATCTCCGCCACAATATACCAACAGTAGATTACAGATGACCAGTCATCTAAACACATTTACCAAGTCTAGCCATCTTTCTCCAATAAAATAAACACATTTCACATGACGACACAATTCACAAAACACGATCCTCCGTTCTCATAACTCTCATAACACATTTTCACAACAACCTCATCAGACTCCGGGAGATCAGAGACAAAGTAATTGCAGATACGTAATGTCAATGTTGAGAGCATTGATGATGTCAGCTTGGCCACAATAGACAAGAGTTCTCCGGCGCCAAAAGATGCGGATGAAACTGGTCTATAGGGTTCCCTTTGAGCGCAACTCTGTGCAACACAAGTATATATCCATATTTACAGTACAGTTAGTGGGCTCAGTGGTTTACGTTACTTCTGAACAATACTACGCTACCTGATTGACTGTTGTTCTGAACACTTTCACAGAGGATATTACCACCAGCATGCTGAACCCAGAGCAGTGGGGCAATTGGGGTTCAGCGTCTTGCCCTATAGCTGAACTATAGCTTGGCCCCTATAGCTGTTGCAGAACCAGCTATAGGGGGATTCAAACCTGCAACCTCTCGGACACGAGTCCATGTCCCCTACTACTGGAGCACAACTCCATTTATGTGATCATTTGGGACAATATCCGCTTCCACAGAACGAACAAAGTCACAGTGGTTCACCACCAACAGTAACGACTGGAGTGTCGTTTTAAACGTCTGTCTGCCACCCTACTCCCCTTTCCTGAACCGTATAGAGGAGTTCGTCTCATCGTGGAGATGGAAGGTTTATGACAAACAACCTAGAGAGAACCTCTTAAGGGCAATAGAGTTGGCCGGTGATGACATCCCATTGGAGGCCTTCCAAGTATGGATTTGCTATTCCAGGCATTCTCATGATGCCTGGCAAGAAACAATATGGATGAGGAAAGGAAAGTGAGGTTATGGCAATATGTCCACTAGGGACCATACTGAATTGGTGCTCTGCATTTTACCCATCCAAGTGAAAGTGCACATACACACAGTGAAGTGAACACACACAAACCCGGAGCAGTGGGCAGCCTAAGCCCTGGCGCCATGTGGGGTTCAGTGTCTTGCCCAAGGACACTTAGTTTCAGAACCAGCTGTAGGGAATTCGAACCTGCAACGAAAACAAGCCCATGTTCCCTACCACTGTGATGTGGCCCGATGCAGTTCAGCGACATGATGCCGCACAGTGATTGTGGTGTGTGTGTGGTGTGAATAACGTAAATAAAAGGACTTCACACCCCGATCATGTTTTCAAGAGTACTGTTGTGCGCATAAATTCTGTTTTTGCAATGAGTTGTTACAGTAGTGTACATGCAGTATTTTCTATAGACATATACTCTTCATGTCAAACTCAAAAATCTAAATGCCTAATCCTCTGCAGAAATCAAAGATTTCTAACTTGCCATTACTGTAAAATTTCTACGACTATACATTGGCGGTTATGAATCAAGGAACCTTCTCAGGATTGTTGTAATGTAAGAGGATTGTTGCTTTTATTAATTTGATTGTCTGGTTGGTGGTGTTAAGTAAATGGCTGGGAATATGCAAAGACAAAGACCAGTGAGCAAGCACAAATGCGACAGTGGCCAGGTAAAAAACCTCTCTAACAAAGAGAAAAAACCCTGGGGAGAACCCGGCTCACTCCTAGGAGATTTCGGTCGTTGGCGCTCAAGAGAGAAGTGCTAGTTGGTAGGGATGCAGTTTTCATTCTGATGTTACTAATTTTATTATTGACTGAACTAATGAGTTGTGCGGGGTTTACAGAATCTATTGTGCCTTTTTTCTTTGTTAGCTGAGCTAACCAATGACGAATTTATAAAATTCGGGATTGGTTCGATAACTAATAGTAGGATTTCTAAGTAAAGTAAAAAAGTTTGTATAGGGTCAAGTAAGTAGGAAGTCGTCTTGGTCTTAGTTATAATCTTAGTGAGCTCATCAGGGCTTACCTGTTTGAATGTGCTGAGCAATTTTCAGTCTGATATTAGTAATTTTGTCATTAAAGAAGTTGATAAAGTCAATACTAGTGAGCTGTGGAAGGATTGCGGAGTCTACCGTGCCTTTTTTCTTTGTAAACTGAGTTACCTTTTTAAACAGATAACGAGGATTATTTTGATTTACAGAGATAGGTTTACTAAAATATGTAGATCTTGTGGATTTAGGGCCTGTTTTAATGAGAGTACACTGTCATTCCAGGCACTGCAAAAAACTTAAAGTTTAGTTTTTCTAAAAAAACTAGCTTCCCACTCAAGGATTTTAATGCTTTTAGTTCATTTGTGTACCAGTAGAACTTTGTTTTTTGTGTTTGATCTTTTTTTTGTGAATGCGCGGGGCCGGGGCTCAGCTGAACCAACTAAACCGAGACGGACTGAAGCTCTTATTACATTTAGACAGATTACCGACACGGACAATCTTTCTGTTGAATTCTACTTACGCGATTAAAAAATAGACATTCTCAGCTTTATGTAGACATGCGTTTCACGTTTGTGTGATACATATTTATTTAGTTACAACTGTTATCAGACGCATTTCTGAACGGACTCCTCTTAACAACGGGAAAGAAAAAACGCGCTTCACGTTTTAGTTTTATTTTTTATGACAAACCCAACATTCTGTATTCATCAAGAAAAATATAGAAAAATAATAGACACTCTAAACTTTCAATTGATGTATACTACTTGTTTGTAAGCCCAAAACTGACGCAGTATTTTTAGTGTGATTTACACTGATCTTAAAAAAGTGCCGAACCCTTTTTCGGCTTCCAGGCAAATGAGCACGAGATGTAGAAAGACGTGTAGACGCAGACGTGTAGAAAGAATTTCGAGAAGTTAGTAACTTTTTACTATTAATACGCAAGTCCCGTTTTGAAGTTTTGTTTCGTTCTTCCAGTTTTGAAGTCCCGTTTTGCCCCGTTAACGCAGTGAAATACTGAACAATCCGCCTCAGAGCGAGAAACGTCTGATCAACACGACTGACGAGAGATTATAATATTACTAGAAATGTATGTAAAAAATGAATCCTCTTAGTGATGGTGTGAAGCACGTTTGAATTTATTTACAGTAGTGTAAATGTATATGCGCTGATCAAAAATGGTGTTTAATTAAATCCCGAATCTAAATCAGTTTATATAAATACTGCTTTAGATACGAACTGCTTAAATACCAACTTTGTCAGATTTAAGCAGATCCCTACCACAATATACCAACAGGTGTATATTAATACAAGTTGACAAGTAAGCTTATTAATTTTGAAACATTCATCAAGCAATAAAAACATACAAAAATGTTTCTAAATTTGTAATATTTCTTTTAAAGCACCACTTTTCTGCAGTCAAAACTCACTCAGATCCGTTTACCACAATACTACTACTACTACTACTACTACTACTAAACAAAACAAAAAAAAAGCAAATAAAATATTGTACTCTTTTACTTTTAGAGTTCCTACCAAATTCATTAATTTTAATTTAATCTTTTAAAAAAGCTTTTAAGTCGAGAATATTTTTTTCTTCTAGACAATTTAAATGTATAGCAGTTTTATTTATTTAAGCACTTTTTTTTTCTTGAGATTCCTCATTCAGACACATGTTCATGTTTCAGTCTTGTTATGTATTTTTTCATAACGAAAAAAGAAAAAAAAAGGCCCAAAAATTGTTACGTTGTTTCCCCGTGGTCGAAAATGGTATCGAGTATCGATACTTTTTTCAAGTATCGTATCGAAGTTGAATTTCCAGTATCGTGACAACACTATTATCCAAAATCATTTTGTTTATACAAAGGGATTTTTGTGCTAAGGATCTGATGTTTAAGAGACCTAGCTTTAATTTTTTAATAGTAAAAGTCTTGCTGTTTAATATGATTAAGCACCTTTCTTGTTTTGTCTAATGATCGGTTTCTAGGTTTCTGAGATTGTGATACAGTTTCTATGTTGTGTCTGTTTTTATTTTTAGCATTTTTAGTATCAAAAACAATGTTATTGGTTTTAAAAGAGCTATTATTGTTGTTATTATTAGGGTTGTATCTAAATGCACTGGGTGACTGTGGGCAGTAAGCAGACATCTGCTCTCTGACCTGGGCAATGGTGGCGAGTCACGATCTAGATGCTAGACTATAGGCTATATTATAAGATAAACGACCGGCCCCTTTCCACGAGGGATGGAGGCCGTCGGGCTTAAACAGGTCAGGTCTTCCCCGAAAAGATCTCCAATTGTCTATAAAACCTATGCCATTCGAAGGACACCACTTTGACGCCCAGCCATGCAGAGCCCACAGCCTACTGTGGGTCTCATCACCCCGGTAAGCGGGGAGGGGGCCAGAGTAAAGTACTTTGTCTGATATCTTTTCGGCAGCTTCAACCTCACAGTCACCCAGCTGTCCCGCTGCAGGACGTCTTCGCTCGGAATCGAGGAATGTGCCTCCGCGCTAGTGCTAATGCTAACGGCATCTAAGACCGTCTCACTACTCTCACGTTGTCTGTCCTTCTTTAATGCTTGGTTGAGTGTTTGTAACTGCTCGATTCTATCGATCAGCCTTAAAACCTCTCTGCACTTATCACAAATAAAACCCTCATCGCCGACCGATAGAGCTAAACTATATATGTAGCATGAGGTGCAGGCTACAGCCACAGGCGTAGACATCTTACACTTAGGGTGTACTCACATTGCTCGATCTGTGCTTTGTTACGATTGCCCCCCCCCCTACTCCCCCGCTGGCCCGCACTCTCATTAGGTTTTGGCAATCGCGCTTCAGTACGCTTACTTTGCGATGTATTGATGTAATACTAGTAGTTGCCGGTAGATGTCGTAGGTTTTCATCATACTTTGTCACTTATATAATGTTGGAAAAGTTAGTAAAAATACGAATGAAACCAAAACAGGTTTGTGCGTTTTCTTGGAATCCAAATGAGTCTAAATGTATATGTTATTAAGCATATAGGTGGGGACAAAACATTCATTATTATGGTGCAACGGTTTCAATATAAACAGGAAGAGCTGCGCTTTCATATTTGGGAGCACTCACACTGTCAAACTAATCGTGCTTTGGTACCCGGGCACGGATCCGAGTACCTCGTGTGAGTAAGCCCTTAGAGTTTTCCGGAGTGTGAAGACGCTGAAAACTCGTTGTAACCGCTGCTTTTCTCCAGGAGTTGAATGAAAAGTTGTGGATCTAAGATCGCGGATTAGATTAATTTCACTACAATTTTCAAAATGAATGTAATGATTATTTAGTAACGATCTCAGTTTAGCAACAATGCTACAAACACAATGCGCAACAGTGACGATCCAACAGGAAGTGACAGAAGGTTTGAGTTTTGAAGTGATAAGGTGTGGTTGTGTTTATGTAGCTTTAGAAACGGGTGTTGTGTTTAGACATTGGGGAACATGCAGGGAGCATTTGTGAAATGTGTTTTAGCATTTGAGAAAAACTGTAATATAAGTTTGAGAAGTAAGCTTGTTAATTTTAAATAATATAATAAAAACATACAAAATTATTCTGAATTTCTTTTAAAGTATCAGAAGAAATCTGAGGACCAACAATCTGCAGTGAAAACTCAATCACTACTAACGTTTTTTTAAAACAAAGAAAATGTACCCTTCTACTTTTAGAGCTCCTACCAAAGTCATTTTGTTTTAATTTAGTCCTTTAAAAAGTTTTGAGTATTTTTTTCTGTAATATTTAAAGCTAATGCAGTTTTATTAATTTTTGCACTTTATTTTCTTGACATTCCTCATACAGACACATTCATGTTGCTCTCAAAGTATTTTTGTTTGCAAAAAAATGGGCTCTAACATTGTTGCCGTATTACCCCGTGGTATCGAGTATCGACACTTTTCCAAGTATCTAAGTTGCTATTTCCAGTATTGTGACAACTCTAGTAGGAAAAGATTTGCAAGGCAAAATTGTGAAACACCGAACAGTGTTTTCACAAGCATTAGTGACATAACGTCAATAATTGATTTTATTACTCACTCTGATATGGATTAAGTTCAAGTTCAAGTTCATTTGTATAGCGCTTTTCTTGGTCCGAGACCAACGCAAAGACGCTGATTGTTCGAACAACGTCGACACCGTCCTGGTGAAATGACACTCCTCCAAACGATGCGGCCTCGTCTCCTACGGCGGTGATGCGGCCTCGTCTCCTCCGGCGGTGATGCGGCCTCGTCCCCTACGGCGGTGATGCGGCCTCGTCTCCTACGGCTGTGATGCGGCCTCGTGTCCTACGGCTGTGATGCGGCCTCGTGTCCTACGGCTGTGATGCGGCCTCGTGTCCTACGGCTGTGATGTGACCTCGTCTCCTACGGCTGTGATGCGGGATTAGAGCGTGTACTCACGTGGTACTTTATTGACCGAAGCGTTAATCTACCGCCTTAGACTCTCATAGTGATTTAGAGCGAGTTTCGCCTTTGCAGTGTGTTTACAACAGCAATCAAGACTTAAAAAGGAAGAAAGTATTTACCTCCAAGAAAATAAAAAATATTTTGTCCACACAATGTTTGTCCACAATAAGGATAATATTTATGTCAATATGACCAAATTTGGGAATGTTTATATTTTCTTTACATTCCTTTAACCTTTCTATTTTTTGTTATGTTTTAGGGGAACATAAATAATGTTCGCGGGTCAATTTTACATGGGGCCTTTTTTTATGCCTTTTTTTTTTCAGAAACCGAAAAGTTCCCCAAAACAGAGTGTGTGTGTGTGTGTGTGTGCGTGTGTGTGTGAGAGCGGTGTATTTAGTCTCATTGTTGCAAACACAAATAAACATAGTATTTGATCTTTCTACTCTTTTTAGCTTCGTTTGGTCTGAAGGCTCAATTTGACTGAACAGTATTTTTGTAACATAAACATGTAGCATGTTGTTACAAATATGTCAACTGAACCATTATATTTTTTATATGATGATTACACTAAATAAAACTGTGGTTGAAAAATGTATGAGTCGAGAGAATATTAAGTTAAACGCAAGAACTTTTTACCAAAATCGAACGACGAGAGAGCAAAAGATGTTATAGCAGAAGTACTTCTGTATCAACCTGCAGGCCAATGCTCTCCCCTCGGTTTCCACTGGGTCACTTATATACCCCCTAACATGACAAAGCATAGCAGATGGTCAAGAGGCAAAATGTTACTCCCCACTAGTCAAGCAGAAAACTTCTAATCTTGAACTACTCACAAATAGTCACACATTCTAACCTTTTAGAAACACCACTGGTTAAACAAAACACTCTAATCTTGTACCACTGAAAACCTTTGACCTACAACCTTTTTTCCATGGTTAAAATGGGTACAATCTTTATTCCATGGTTACAAATGAGTTAACACATTTCTGCACACTTTAATTGACTAATACGTACCAAGAAACATTTTCATGTATATAAATTTACTCACAAGACAAGCAGGAGACGTTTCAAAGTGTAAAAATACTTTTAAGTGCTTTACACTGTACAGTTACACATTTTTAATGAGCTAATAATTATATTTAAAATATAATTTTATCTAAACATTTTATTAGTTGTTCTTGATATAGGACGGAGAGTGTAAATTTATGGACTTGCCGATTCCTTATGTAAATTACCATGAGATATTAACGTTCGAAGCCAATACAGAAATCAGACATTTCAATAGAAGATAATAATATTTGCAGTTATGATAATAATGATCAATTTAGATGTTCAAAAATTGGAGCCCATTTTTCTACATTTAAAGTCAGCAACCACTGATAAACCACGTCGCCTTTATGTAGCGGACGCCAACGCGAGTACTTTCTCTTACACTTATTTCAATACTCACCACTAGCAATTCCAAGTACTTAATAAAATGTACTTGATTTAAATGTACAGGTAACAGTTTAGTCATACAATTATAAAAAAAAAAAAAAACAAGGGGCTAGTTTGGAATTAAGACAATTTATTTAAAACAAAAAGCATGTTTTCTGCAACATGTTACAGAACAAATAATATTAAAAAAATGTAAACAGTGACCGCGCAACTCAAGTATTTTATTTTTTTTTCAATTTGTTGACATCATTAAATATCTTTGACATTTAGTGCACAATATTTGAATGAACGAACAACTGTTCATGCTACAACTCGTTGTACTCATTGTCGTGTAGGGATTTATGCGCTTGATTCAATGACTTGCATTCAATGTGCTACATTTTGATCGTCTGGACAATTTCGCCGAGCACGATTTGTGGTCCGCCGTTTTGTCGTCTTCATTTCATTTTGAAATACACGCAACTGACGTGTTTCGCGGTCTCTTAAACCTCTTACCTGCGGCTTAAACAGATGTTTCTCATACGGTGGTATCGGTTTCCGGTTCCGTCATCAATGCATCCATAACTTCAACAAATGTTTTTTTTTCAGTTTACACAAGAAACAAGTCTGAACAAAACCGCCCACAGACATTTAGTGCAGTTTAAACATGAGTAAATTACAACGTAGTAAAAAATACCAATAATAAAAAAAGAACAAAATTCCACAATGATATGTATGTACATACAATTGTATTTTTTAGTGAATTATTTTATAATGAAAAATACAAGCATGTACTAGGATTTGCAGGGTTGAATTCCGTACTTTGTAATGATCAACATTAGAGCTGCATGATTCTGGATAAAATGAGAATCACAATATTTTAGCTCAGAAGATCACGATTCTTAATATTTTAAGCGGGGCTGATAATTTTGTCCTTAACTGTAGATGTTTGCTGTATGTGGTTTGCCAAGTGTTGTCTTCTGGTTTGAAACCACAGTAAACACACACACACA
>SOMO01000038.1:310692-326614 GCA_028128575.1 Paedocypris carbunculus | reverse complement strand
CACCCTTTCATACTTTCCTTTTAGTAACTTCCATCCATGCATCTTTCGTCTCTCTTTTTGTCCGTTCATGAAATCCTCTTACTTTTTGTCCATCCATTCATCCATCCATTCGTCCGTCCATCCATCCATTCGTTTATCCATCATCTATCCATTGATCTGTCTTTTCTGACTGTCTGTAGGTGTTCATGCATTCCTCTGTCTAACATATTATCTGTTCATCCGTCCATTCATCCACATTGTCTTTATACTGTTTGTATGTTCTTCCTTCCTTCCATTCATTCATTAATCTTACATCAATTCATTTATTTGCCCATCCATTCATCCATCCATCCGTCCACCCTTCCATCTATCCTTGCATCCATTCATTCACACTTCCATTCATTCTTGCATCCATCCATTCATGAAGCCATTCAGCCATTCATTCATTTGCTCGTTCGTTCATTCATTCATTCGTTCATTCATTCATTCATTAATCCATTCGTTTGCCCTTTCATTCGTTCATTCATCATTAATCCCCATCCATGTATCTCTCCATCCATTAAAATGTTCTCAAAAATCAATTAGCTTATATTCTTTTTGAAAAAATCCAAGTATGAATGATCTAACCCAATGCATGCTCAAGTGTATCTGGTTCCTCGCATATTGGACTGTATTTGGCACTAGAAATTCATCGGTGGCTTATTTATTATGTGTGGTTGTGGCCTATTTAAAAAGCGTAAAAAACTGCTTGTTACAAAAGTCTCCAGAATGTCTGGTTGGGCCCTTGTTCCGTCATAATAATAGACAGGAGAGTTGAACCATCTGGCCCTCACGCTCGTGTCTGCTCGGCTCTGCCATTTCCCTGGCATTGAGGTGTTTGTGATTTAGCTTTCTGCTGAGACTGGACTGGTCATTGTTAATCTGCTGTTGAAGCTGAGAACAGAACATCTCTAGAGAAAAGCACAGCAACTGCTGCTGTCAGAATGGCAATTCCTCCACTCCCTGATCTGCTTCCTGTGTGTATATGCAAGGATTTGCTCATAATTAGCTTGAAAATGACAACAAAGAGAACTAGTCAGCGCAGTCAGAGCAAACTGAGGCGGGAAGCTGCATAATGTAGAGAGACGGAGAGACTGAAAGGTCATTCTGTGAATGGAGAGAGTGGATGGCAAACTCTGCCAGGGATGAACGATAAAGAGTGTCACAAGAGTGTGTGTGTGTGTGTGTGTGTGTGTGTGTGTGTGTGTGTGTGTGTGTGTTAGAGTGTGTATTTCATGCAGAAAGCAGAGATTTGTAACAACTGACTGGCGAGGAATCAGATTTGTGACAACACAATATAACAATGCTAAAATAATTATGTTGAAAATCTAAAGAAGAAAATAAAAATAAGAATAATACTAAATTAATCAAAAACACACAATCTTCCCAAACGGTGTATATATTTCCATATAAATAGAGCTAATCAATCAATATCTCACTAACCAATCAGAAAACAGAGCTCTATGGCCTGCCCTCCTGTGAGAAATATTTTAATTTAATGCTCTAGTAATGCTTTGTAGTTATGATTTAAGTATTGTTTTTTCCTAAATCGAAATTGATTGTTGACAGTAATTCTCGATTTTTCCTACTTGAACTTGAATTGGACTCAAACTTTGCCAAGCTTTCTCAAAAGCATGTGAGCTCCTTTGCGTCAAGACAATCTTGAAATCATCTGCTGTGCCATTTGTCGTCTGATGACATGAAAAGGGATTTTGTGCATTTCCTCAAACTCATAATCTCACAGAAACTGGGTTGGATAATCCATAAAAGCAGCATTTGCTACATAGATTGGAATGCTTGGAATTGAGGTTGAGTGTTTGAAACCCATCAAGCCAACACCATGTGGAATTTCCGGAACTATTTTCCGACCAAATCTCTGTGCTTTAAACAGAAGCAGGAGCATCTTTTGTGTTCTCTAATTCCTCTCCGAACAACAGACCCACTTCTGTGTTTCATCTCCTGGCACGATCTCACAGGTTTAATTATGAAAGAGCGACACATCCAGTTTTGAAGCTCTGGGTGAGTCTGATCTCATCAGCTGATCTGACCTCTCAAGATTTCAACGCTTTCGACAACGTCTCATAAGACCCTTGAAGGAGACACCAGGAGATTCTGTGTCTTCTTAAACCCCAGAAGAGCCACTTAAGCAGTTAGTCTGTGCTGATCCGTCTCTCGGAGGAGTCCACGCAAACACACTACCGTTCTAGTCTTTACACATTTCAGCTTAGCATTAATTAAAGTCAAAACTCATCCTCGCATGCAACTTCCCATCTGAAATACCGCGATCCGGGATGCAAAGATGGAGCACAAATCTCTCGACGCGGAGCTCGTTCAATCCTGGGAACTTGGTGACAAGTTTTGCCATCAAGTAATTTGATACAAGAGGTTTCGTTTGTGAGTTTGGTTAAACTTTATTCGCACATGTCAATAATTGACTCTTATTTAGAGGGGTGACAGGTTGTACATTATATATTTGTTATAGCTTTATGGTCAATACACACACACACGCACACGCACACACACACACACACACACGCGTGTGCCTGAATACAATTAGGTTTATAAAATGAAGGCGACAAAAATGGAGTAAGGATAGAATAAGGAAGGAAGGAAATTCACCGTTTGCAGGACATTATTTTAGGATGAACCAGAATGTTTTGCAAAAATAAATAAATTGTGTGTGTGTGATTCCTCTTTAATTATGGCATGACACGAAAAGGTATTACACACAGACAAAAAGTACAACAGACCTAGTTGGTAACAAATTTCACTGTCAAGTAACATTTTACTTTTGTTAAGTAACATGGAGTCAAAATTTAAAAAGATTAAGTAAGCGTAGCGTGAAAAATGGTGCTTTTTGAAAGGTTTTCCCCATTACTTTAAATAGAACCAGTGTAAGAGGATAATGCACTGTATTAAATATGCATTGACTTGATTAAATTCACCAAAAGTGGCCAGTCTCTCGAAGCTATTGCTCTTAAACGTGTATATTTTGAAAGCGTGTCTTCTGGCATCCTCAGAGAAAAATCCTCCACATGATATACTGGCCCTATAAACTTCTGACAGCACAAATTTACCTCATTTGTCTTGAAGGCAGCTAAAGCTGTGTGGCTTTTTTGGTTGCTGAGCACTTTTTCCCATGGCGCATTCAACAAACTGAATATTGTTGTGGTGTTGACAAAATGAGCACTGTTTATGAACCAGCCAGATACGTACATCCATTTCAAGGTACACGGGAGATGTAGGCCATTTAATTTGTTAGCACCTGATGCTAACAGGCCTTGACATCTAACACACATGCGGTTTAGCTTTTCCAGTCCCATGTCTCCATAACCATATCGTTTGCCATGAGCAACAGAACACACACACACACACANTGCCTCCTCTCCTGCTTTGACCAACAGTAGCCCAATTTCCACCCGCACCCTGTAAGTCAACAGTACTGGTGGCGGTCGTTGTTAACCCTGGCCTCGACCGATCCGGTATGAAGTTTCTTTGAACGACTCGCATGGTTCACGTTGACTAGTTTTACGCCGGATGTCCTTCCTGACGCAACCCTCTCTATTTATCCGGGCTTGGGACCGTCACAGAAGTAACTGGCTTGCAACCCCTGTGGCTAGATTACATTACCCTTGTGTTTACTTGCTTTTTTTTCAGTTTTTTTTTTATACTCGACTGTCGCCTGACTCACATCCACTGTTCTAGTGAAGGTAATTAGTGCACGAAATCGCAGGTGTCCGTCATGTGCGTCCGGCGTCATCAAGCCCTTGACAGGCGCCCCAAAATACGACAGAAGTAATGCAAGATCATTTTTTTTATGGAATGAGATTAGTGTCAAAAATATCAAACATAATATTCGAAGAAACGGACGACAAACGTTTGTTTTTATTTTGCTCGCAATCTTCCCGTTTTCGTTAGAAACTTTTTTTGTTTTTACGTTTGGATTTTTGACCCAAGCTTCATGTGGGGGCGGCCGTTCCCTGATTGGATGGTGAGAATGTGATTGACTGGAAAAGGGGGAGGAGTTTAATGTGAAACAGTGTCAAAAATGTGATATTCTAGACACTAATCTGATTCCATAATCTTTCCTTTATAATATTTAAATGATTGTGCACGACTGATTTCCCTTCACGACTGAGTTTCCCTGTCCACTTCTGACACTACATATGGGGAACAACGTTTCCTGACAAAGCATATGAAGCAATAGAATGACGCATTAATAACTGCAGCCAATGGCGTCGGAGCACCGCCACCTGGTCTTGGCCCACGAACTCAAGCGCGTGGTCCGACCGCCATTTCCTCAGTACAATTTTCTTCACGAGCAAGTGAGCATAGTCTAGACTTTGTTAGTCTTTTCCTAGCCTTTTTTGTAGTTTTTTCACCGCCGATTAGCTATGGATAGCGCTAACAGAGGCCCCGGGCTGGAGTCGTTCATCCCCAGTGGGCGAGCGGCACGACCCGGTGGGTGGCGGTGTGTGCGGTGTTCGGGGCCCGTCGAGTCCGACGACACCCACGCGGAGTGTATTTCGTGTTTGGAGCCCGACCATGCCACTCTGGCCCTCGACAGGTCCGCCGCGTGTCGTGACTGTCGGGAACTACCGGTGGGCACCCTGTGGCGTCGAATCGAGCTGGCCAAGCAGACGGATGGCCGCCCTTCCTCCCCTCCTCTCCCATGCACCCAGGCGAGGGAGCCGCGCCTCAGCTCGTGGGGCTCTCAGATGGACTTGGCGGGTGTTGGAGTGTTTTTACTTTTGCTATATTATGCTTTGCTGCATACCATGATTATTGATAGTTATCATTTAAAAGAAGCTTAAAGTAAATATGTGTACTCATATGTTGCTTTACCATGATGTTTTACTGCTTAAAGTTAAATCTAGCTTCGGAAATGGAATGTTTCTCAGAAAGAGAAGGGAGGGCTGAGTCTCTCACTCCGAAAGTGGTGAAGTCAGAGGTCGGGATGACCGTACCATTAGCTCTGGCGTAAACAGCCAATTAAAGATAGCCAGCTCTTTTGATGTGATATGAAAGCATTTTTGAAGTGTTGCGAAACCACCTGGATATTACTGTGTGAAAATGTGTGAGAGGAGCGCAGAACAGAAAGAAAACGCAAGTTGAGCAGAACGAGAACGAAAGTAGAACAGAACGGAAGACAAACAGACAGAAAGAAGTCAGACACGCATCGCGCTGCCGCTCCACTACGAATTTTGCTGATCTTTCTCTTTGCAATAAAATAAAAGGCTTTGGACTTTGCAAGTGCTGTGGCTTATCTTCTGTGATGAAATAAGGTCCATCTTAAGAATAAGAAGAAAAAGAACCCAACAGCGGGAGAATCACATCAGGTGAGTGGAGAGCTTTTTCCGTCTGCTGTAGGCCACGCTTTTCGGCGACGACGACGCCCTCTCCACGACGACATCTCAGTCAGGGTTTCCTGAGTACGCGGCGCCAAGTGCCGACCGCGTGCTCGCCAATGAAGACCTAACAGCGTGCCTGGCAGAGGCCGTGGCCCTCATGGGGATTGAGTGGCAGGCCCCGGAACTGCCGTCAGACTCCTGGTTGGACGGCAGCAAAACCAGGCTGGGCGCCCAGGCCACGCGGCTTCGGGCGGCCCCGTTTTTCTCTGAGGTCCACAAGGAGCTGACGCGCTCGTGGGGGGCCCTGTTCTCTGCCCGCACGCGCCCGCCTGGCTCTCCCATGTTGACGGTCGACAGGGCGTAGGAGTCGGTATACACGTGCATCCCATGGGGGGACTCTGCGATGGCCTCTCAGCTCTGCCCCAACGCGCACTGGGGCAACACTCAGCTCCCGTCTAAGCCTTGCCGCGCCACCGCGGCGGTCACGGCAGCGATCCACTCGCAAGCAGCCTTGCTGGTGTTGGCGGCCAGCTTCGCCAGGAGGCTTCAGGGTGGTGAGGAGGAACCCCGGCTTCTTCAGAGGTTGCTGCGCGTCCTGGACCTCGCCCTGGAGGCCTAGCGCAAGGCCTGCCAAGGCCTGGGATGGAGTATGGGCGGCCTGGTGGTGCTACATTGACACCTCTGGCTCAACTTGGCGGAGGTAAGAGACGAGCACAGAAAAAAGCTGTTGGATGCGCCCATTGTGCCAGACAGCCTGTTTGGCGACGCGCCCGAGTCTATGGTGGAGGGCGTGGATGCGGCCATGAAGAAGGCCAGGACCTTCAGCCGCATTTTTCAGCAGCGGAAGCTGTGGCAGCAGCCATGCCCCGCCGAGAGAAGGCGCTCCAGAATTTCGGCTTGTCGCACAGAACCGTGGACCAGGGTCGAGCAGCTTCCGGCGAGAGCCACCCAGGAGCCGCCAGTTCGTCAGCCACTGGGCGCCCAACCACAAAAGAGGCGCGGCTCTGCCCCCCAGCAACGCAGAGACCGTCGCCCCTACCCCAGCGCCGGACAGCTGCAGCAGCAATCCTGACTTGCGGCTGGGCGCCAAGAGGGCCGCGCCTCCCGCCACGCCGTTCCCGGCGAAGAGGCGCCAAGTTCATGCTGCAGTTCGGGTCTGTTTGATTCCGCTGGCTGTAGTAAACACTGTGAAAGCATGTGTGTGTGTCTCAATGCATTGCAGCTGTTTATTAAAAAGTGTTGCAGTGGAGAACATGTGTGTCAGTCTTTCCCCCCCGGTAAGGGTAAGTGTCCAACGGCCTCTTCGTCAGGCCTTAGACCCGAGCAGCACTATGAGCGCGACTATCGCGACACGCTGCGGTGCATGCACACATTCACACCTTCCGGCGTCGGCCGCGAGCGGCCAGCAGGTGAGGCTCTCTCCAGCGGATTGCGTGCAGCATTGGAAGGCCCTCGGGTCTCGCGGTGGGTGCTGGGCATCGTCGAGAGGAGCTACACGCTCCAGTTCAAATGCAGACCCCCTCGATTTAGGGGCGTGCTGGAGACGCAGGTGAGCAAGAGAGACACCCCGCTGATGTGGAAGGAAATCGCTTACCTGCTGCGCAAGGAGGCGGTGGAGCCGGTTCCAGACGCAGAGAGGGAGAGTGGCCTGTAACAGCCGTTATTTCCTGGTCCCAAAGAAGGGGGGCACTATGAGGCCGATTTTGGATTTGCGGCCGTTCAAAATGCTGACACTGAAGCAGATGGTTCAGCCTGGCGACTACTTTGTCACCGTCGACCTGCGCAACGCTTATTTTCACGCTTGGATCGTCCCAAGGCACCGGAAGTTCCTCCGTTTCTTCTTTCAGGGCAAAGCTTTTCAAATCAAGGTTTTGCCTTTCGGTCTCTCGCTCGCGCCGAGGACCTTCTCCCTTTGCGTGGAGGCCTTGAAGCCGCTAAGGGAGCAGGGAATGAGAATTTTCTGCTATTTAGACATTTGGATGATTATGGCTCAATCTCCAGACTGGGGAGTTCTGAAGGAGCAAACGTGTCAACTCAGGTCCCATTTGGAGAGGTTGGGTTTAAATGTGAACCTCGAGAAGAGCAGTCTGATCCCCACCCAGGCTATTCGTTTTCTTGGCGTGGAGTTGGATTTGCACGCTATGAGAGCGCAATTCTTGGAGCCCAGGAGGGACGCGATTCGATGTGCACTATCGGTGTTCAGTCTGGGGCAGCATGTGTCGGTAAAGCAGTGCCAGAGGCTCTGTGTGGCTTTGTGTCAGGACGCTCGCCCATTAGAGCGAGAAACAGATGTTCGAGAGGGGCATGCCGCTGGGCCGTGTGCCCATGAGGACCGTCGTCTCCACAGACGCCTCCCTTCCGGGGTGGGGCGGAGTTTGCGACGGAGTCCTTGCTTGGGGACGCTGGCTGGAGCATCTGATTGGGCGGCACATCAATCAGTTGGAACTGAGGGCGGTGTCCCTTGCGCTGAGGGCGTTCCTGCCTCAAGTGGACGGGAGGCACGTCCTCGTCAGATCAGACAGTACTACGGTGGTGTCTTATTTGAACCGCCAGGGCGCGGCGCCAGGGAGCTCTTGCTGTGGGTGGACAGGGAGCTCCTTTTGTTGAGGGCCATCCACATTCCAGGGAAGTCGAACGTGGGGCCGGACCTTCTATCAAGGGGAGGCATTGTCCGCGGGGAGTGGAGGCTCCATCCTCAGACGGTGCGTCTCATCTGGGAGCGTTTCGGGGAAGCTCAGGTGGATCTGTTTGCTTCAAAGGAGAACGCTCACTGCGCGATGTTCTTCACGCTGACAGAGGCTCCGTTGGAGGGGGATGCGCTCTCCTCGGTATGGCCGAGCGGTCTGAAGTTCGCTTTTCCGCCGGTGAAGGTGATCCCGGTTCTTTTGGAGCGAATCAGGCAGCAGACGGATGTGGTTCTGCTGGTTGCGCCTTATTGGACGAGGCAGGTCTGGTTTCCAGAGCTGGTGGGGATGTCGAGTGGCCCCCCGTGGGAAGTGCCGATCAGAGCGGATCTTCTTACGCAGGCGGGGGGGTCGATACAGCACCCTCAACCCGGGCTGTGGAAGCTTCACGTGTGGAAGGTGGTCCCGGGCTAGTGCCCACTTTGGAGCGCCGTGCGCTCGAGACCGTCGAGGCAGCAAGGGCATCTTCCACGCGCCGACTGTATGATTGCAAGTGGCGAGTGTTCGTCAGATGGTGAGAGACGACTGGCGTGTTCCCGCGGGCTTGCGGTGTCTTTCTTGCAGCAGCGGCTGGAGGATGGCAGTAGTTCGTCCACGCTGAAAGTGTATGTTGCCGCCATAGAGGCGAGATGGATGGTCGTCCGTGGGACGACACAGGTTAGTGGCTGGTTTTCTTAAGGGCGCAAGGCGGCTGATGTCCCCAAGGTTTTGTCTACGCCTTTTATGGATCAGGTCGTTACCGATCGAGCTTTCGGTGCGGCGGGATCGCCCTTCTGTCCGGTACGCGCGTTGTGTATGTATGTGAACAGAACGGCTGCATTTTGTACTACCGATCAGTTGTTTGTCTGTCACTCCGGTGCTAATAAAGGGGGTCCGTTGTCGAAGCAACGGCTTTCACATTGGATTGTTGATGCTATAAAGCGGGCGTATGTGTTGCAGGGTCAACAATGCCCGGAGGGCGTCTGGGCTCATTCTATGCGGGCGCTGGCGGCGTCGTGGGGATGGGTGAAAGGCATGTCATTGCAGGACATTTGCAAGGCGGCCGGCTGGGCGTCGGAGGACACCTTTGCAATGTTTTATAACTTGGATGCCGTCTCTTTGGCGCCGCATGTGCTGCTGCAGGGGGAAGATAACGGATCTGCTTCGGTGGAACTGGAGCAGTGCTTGGGCCAGGTCACATGAGTAACTGTTGTTGTGTGACGTGCTTGGTTGCGACTCTACGGGGGTCGTTGTGTCGCCGTTGCGCCGGGTTCCCCTGCGGCGGGGATTGTATTCGTCCCCATATGTAGTGTCAGAAGTGGACAGCTCGAAAGGGAACTATCTCGTTATGTATGTAACTCCGGTTCCCTGAGAGATGGGAACGGATGACACTACATAGGTTGCCGCAAGGGGAACGATATGGCCACAATGGGAGTAGGGGTGGATGGGGAGGCTCTCCTGTCGTTCAGTCATTGTACCTAGGAAATGGCGGTCGGAGCACGTGCTTGAGTGCGTGGGCCACACCCAGGGGGCGGTGCTCCGACGCCATTGGCTGCAGTTATTACTGCGTCATTCTATTGCTTCATTTGCTTTGTCAGGAAACGTTGTTCCCCATATGTAGTGTCATTCGTTCCCATCTCTCAGGGAACCGGAGTTACATACGTAACTAGATAGTTTTGCTCTATGCACGCGTGTGAGGTCTAACAGAAACCGCTTGTCGTAGATCAGAGAGTTTGACAGAAACGTATAAATGCTGGATTCAGATCGTGACAGGGCAGAATTGAGATTGCCATCTTTAAACGATTCATCGTGCAGCTGTTATCAACATCAATAAATGTTTAGAGCTGCATATGTGCAAATTGCTTACAGAAGTGTTCCCTGCTTTTGTGCTCGACATTCTCTGGTTTTCTTTTGGATATTCTGTATTGCATCTGAAAATCTTATTTATAATATAATCACAGCTTTCTGCTTCGTCTCTCCACAGGTACTCGGGGTCCAAGTACAACAAAGTGTGGTTTGCAGCTCTGTGCTTGGCCACGCTGATCCTCTACTCTGTAGCGGTGGGAGCCATGGTCTTCATGATCGCGTTCTACACGCATGCGGGGGCTTGTTACCTCAACAAGGTTTTCCTGGGGGTCAATGGCGGAATCTGCTTTATCGTATCTATGCTGGCCATCTCACCCTGCATTCAGAACGGTGGGTTTACTGGGACGCCTGGATTCTCTCCCTGATGTGTGTTTGTCTATTGAGAGCGAGAGAGAGAGAATAAGTTTTATAATTTGAAAAACATCTGTTGACTTTATTCAAAAAGTCTAGAGAAATCTTTGGAAAGTCAGAGAAACCTTTTGCACCAAAGCTGGAAACAGCCAAACTGTCATTGTTTTTTTACAAATGACTTTCAGAAACGTTTCTTTGATGATTGTTCTCGGTTTCTAAAAGTGTCTTTCTTAACTCGTCTTTTAGCCATTTGGCAAATGCAATCATTATTTGTTCAAAGATGAAACGGAAAAAAAAGTTAAACGCCTTGTAAACACACTACGATATAACTGTAATAACTGATTTTTTTCTCCGCAGCCAATCCAGCCTCTGGTCTTCTGCAGTCTGCGGTCATCAGCGTCTACGTCATGTACCTGACCTTCTCAGCTCTGTCCAGCAAACCGGTTGAAAGTGAGTTTCCTGCAGAGGAGTAAAGAGTACCGTATTTACTCGATTACAAGTTGAGGATTTACGTGCCGGTCCGCGGACCGGGGTTTGGGGACCATGGCTTTACACCACTTATTCAGTGTTTATCTCACCTGATTTATCATCCCGTTTCTCACTTTGACTGGACTACATGGTTTCTTTAGAGAGAATTCTATTCCTGGAAACCGTATTTACGACACCCTGTATTTATTAAATTCTGTCACTTTTCTCTTTCAGTCGTGGAGGAAGATGGAGTCAACAAAACCGTTTGCGTCTTTCCCTTCAAGTCGGGACTGAAGAGCGATGCTAACATCGTCACCGGGGTGGGAACGGCCATACTGTTCGCCTGCATATTCTACTCCTGGTATGAGAAACATCTGCTTGAAGACGGACACTAAAATCATCAAGAAAAAAGACGAACGTAACATCTACGACTTTAAATTTCAAGCAAATCTGCTGTTTAGGGGGAAACCTGGAACATTTATTATTCATTTTTTTTTTTTTATTAATTAATTAATTAACTAATAAATATCTAACACGTTTATTAATAATTTGGCAAACATATACATTTGTATTATATAATTTATTATATATTATATAATACACATTGTTGTGTATTATATAATATATATAATACACAACATAATACACTACACAAATGTAGTATACATTTTTACTAATTTACTATTGAAATATTGTACTATGTATTATATAAGTATACATTTTTATTATAGAATGATTATATAACCGATAGACGCAACGTCTACGGTTTTAGATTTCAAGCAGACCTGCTGTTTAGGGAGAAACCTGGAGACATTTATTCATCAATTGTTTTGTTTATTAATTTATTCATTATGTAAAGATTAATAAATAGGTTCGTTAAACAAAATGTCAAAAGTATACATTTTTGTTGTATAATTTATTATATAAATATTATATAGTATAAGTATACATTTTAATATTTTAATACTATATTATAATATAAATCATACAAGTATACATGTTTATTGTATATAAATAAGTACCGTATTTTTCGCCATATAAGACGCACCCAATTTTAAAGGTAAAAGGAGGAAAACCTAGAAAAAAAAGATTCTGAATCGAATACTGTAGTAAAATATTTTATATCAACTGTATAAAGTTAACAGCAGTTTAAGAACAATTGTACATGTAAACATGTAACATGAACAGTCAGTAAAGTCAGTAAACAGTGAAAGTGGGCTATAATAAGGCTATACAGTAATCCCTCGCTACTTCGCGGTTCGACTATCGCGGATTCACTGTTTCGCTGATTTTTTTTCTTTATTACGTATATTCACGGATTAATTTCTTCCCGATCGTATCTCGGCGGAGGATGCTCGCAGTTCCTCGAGACGGACCGCCGCCGGACGCGTCTCACCACGGTATCGCTATATCGGCCGACTCCCCGCAACCACTACCGGGCCGCCAGCTGTGGAAAACACCGCCCGTGTCTGCGCGCGCACTCCTGCCCGATCATCCCGTTCACACCCTTTGAAAATTAATATTTCCGCAAGGACGACGCGTGCGGCGGGCAGATGTTTGTTAACATTACTTTAATAAAGAATACTTCTTGATAAAAGTGTTTTAAAAGTGGTAAAAGTGATACTACTTGATAAAAGTGTCCCCAGGCCAGCCCCGAGCTGGCCTGGGGACCCAAGACAACGACCGGTTATGAATAAAATGCAGCGGCAAACTGCGTGAGCGCCCGCCCCATTGATAGTGAATGCAGTAAAGTGCAATGACACTGTTCTCGGGATCCCCCTCAAGGGACCCCTCTCACTGACAGCAGCCAGCCAACAACAAGCTCGATTGTAGGCGAGATGTACCATAAATGTTAAATGTTCCATTCTGATGAACTGCATAAAATAATAAAATGTTCTTTGTCTAAAATAAACACAGTAACTGCACAAATAGAGATACCTGTACTTGACTTAAACTTCCTCAGTCGCTTACCTCTGTGTGTTTGCTTCTCTGTGACAAAGTTAACAATTAGAGAGAGAGAGAGCGCACGCAGCCAGCACGAGATGTGGAGAGCGTTTGCTTGTGCTGTGCTCGCGCACTGTTCTGAGTAAAATATTTTCTATTTCGGTAGACCACGCGTATAAACCGAGCTTTCCTATGGCGGTGACCGCGCTCCGATCCACGGATTTCTGCATTCGCCGTATAAGACGCACCAACTTTCCCCCTCAGTTTTGTGGAAGAAAAAGTGCGTCTTATACGGCGAAAAATGCGGTATATAAATAGTCGTAACATCTACAATTTTTAATTTCAAGCAGACCTGCTGTTTAGGGAGAAACCTGGAGACATTTATTCATCAATTGTTTTGTTTATTAATTTATTCATTATGTAAAGATTAATAAATAGGTTCGTTAAACAAAATGTCAAAAGTATACATTTTTGTTGTATAATTTATNAATCTCGGTCCTGCCTCCTCACTAATTGAATCCAGCATTTATACTTTTACTCTACTTTACAGTAATTTAGCAGACGCTTTTATCGACTTACAATAAAATTTAAAAGCGACTTACAATAAGAGGAGCAAGTGAAGCAATTTGTCTACAATAGGCCACAGTAGATGTATACACAGGCTATATAAGGAAACTTACTAGACAGAACAGCATGACAGTCAACAACAACAGTAAACACAAGACAAAAAACTTTTTTCAAAAGACAAAGAATTTTTTTTTCAGTGTTAAGGTGCTGGTGAAAGAGTTCAGTTTTTATAAATTTTTCTAAATGTTAAGAAGGGTGCAGACTTTCTAAGAAGAATGGGTAGATTGTTCCATCAGACAGCCGCCGAACAAGTGAAGGTTTTTGCGAGAGATTTCAAGCCGCGTTGCAGAGGGACGACTAGCCGACGTTCGTTCTCAGATCGTAGACTACGTGAGTATTCTTGTATCAGGGAGTTGAGGTAGCATGGTGCCGTACCAGTGATGGTCTTGAAGGTCAGTGACAGAGCTTTGAATTTGATCCTGGCAGCAATCGGCAGCCAGTGCAGAGGGACGAGCAGTGGAGTGACATGAGTCCTTTTCGGTTGTTTAAAGACCAGTCGTGCTGCAGCATTCTGGATTCTTTGCAGAGGCTGTGTTGCGGTGACGGTCAGACCTGCCAAAATAGAGTTGCAATAATCCAGCCTTGAGATCACCAGAGCCTGAACTAGAAGCTGAGTGGTGTATTGTGAGAGGTAGGGTCGTATCTTGGTGATGTTGTAGAGAGCAAATCTACATGACCTGGCTGTCGCACAGATGTGTGCAGAGAAAGTAAGCTGATCATCAAACATAACCCCAAGGATTCGGGCAGTCTTGACTGGTGTTAACGTGGT
Organism: Paedocypris carbunculus; assembly: GCA_028128575.1. Lineage (NCBI taxonomy): Eukaryota > Metazoa > Chordata > Actinopteri > Cypriniformes > Paedocypris > Paedocypris carbunculus. Next base: position 312,557 of record SOMO01000038.1, on the reverse strand, counting down.
TGAGCCAAGCTGAACAGTAATGTTGTGGTGCATAGCTGGATGAGCAGGAAATACTAAGAGTTCGGTCTTGTCAAGGTTGAGTTGTAGGTGATGTTCTGTCATCCAGTTGGAGATATCTGTGAGACAGGATGACATTCGGCTGGAGACGGTCTGGTTGAAAAGACGTGAAGGGCTGTGTGTCATCTGCGTAGGAGTGGTAAGAGAATCCATGTTTGTTAATGACTTTGCTTAAAGAAGTTGTATAGATAGAGAAGAGTAGAGGTCCAAGCACTGATCCTTGGGGAACACCAGTAGGTACAGGTAATGGATCCGATACTGTACCTTTCCAGGAGACGGTGAAGGTTTTCTCAGATAGGTATGACCGAATGCAGATAGTAGAATCTGGTGGTTCACTGTGTCAAAGGCGGCTGATAAGCAGGCCCGTTTGGAGGAATTTGGGGGCCCCAAGCAAAATGACGTCATGGCGTAATTTACATATTGATTTGCATACGTATTACATATAACATTTGTAAAATGTTGCTGATATATGTGTGTGTGTGTGTGTGTGTGTGTGTGTNATATATATATACAATATAAAAATAAAATATAATATTTTTGTGTATATATAATTTAATTGTTCACTTTGTCACAGAGAAGCAAACACACAGAGGTAAGCGACTGAGGACGTTTAAGTCAAGTACTTTATGTGTGTAGTTACTGTGTTTATTTTAGACAATGAACATTTTATTATTGTATGCAGTTCATCAGAATGGAACATTTAACATTTATGGTACATCTCGCCTACAAGCCAGGGTTAGCGAGCTTGTAACTTGCGAATGCGCGATTCATTCGCAGTCGGGAGACAGATGTGAACATGTGAGAGACTCGCCTGTCACTGCTTTGGACGTCGTTTAACTATCGCTGCGGCGGCAAGTTGAAAAGTGTAAGAATAATACGGACACACAAAAGTCTCCAAAAGTCGCTAGTAACAGCAGAAAATTAGCTAGATTTGTCGCTAGTCGCATTTTTTAAAAATGTATCGCTAGAGGAGTCTGAAAAGTCGCTAAGTTGCCAACGCGTGGTTGGCCGGCTGCTGTCAGTGGGAGGGGCCCTGTGAGGGGGATCCCGAGAACAGTGTCATTGCACTTTACCGCATTCACTATCAATGGGGCGCTCACGCAGTTTGTCAACACTACAGTTCCTCTTGACAGTCAAATGCTTCTCCATAGACGAATCTGCCTATTATAACTCTTTGATCGATTGGGTGAGTTTCCCTTGGTGCCCGTGCGAGCGGACACATGCGTTTTTGCGCAGCTGCGATCATGAGATGAGCAGCGGTCGAGTTTAAATAAATAAATACGTAAATGAAAACGGTTGAGTATCAAACTCTACTACCTGAAATCAAACATTTTACTACCTGAAAAAGGATTTTATTCTGAAGTGTGTGTGTTTACACTCAGCAAACCTCATAAAGCAAACATCTACAGTTGAGGAAAAAATTATTAGTCTCCCTAAAATAATCATTGTTTGATAAGTATTTCAAAAGTGCTTTTAAACAGAGCTAATAATTTCAATCAATTCTAATAATCCTCAGCCGGACTTAATACAATTTTACTTTTTAATTCAAATTCAAATTTTATTTGTCACATACATATATTTACTCAATGGTACACAATGTAGTGAAATGTATTTTCTACATTTGACCCATCCGAAATAAACTCGAAGCAGTGGGCAGCCACGGGGCAGCCCGGGGGGCATGTGGGGTTCAGTGTCTTAATAATATAATATAATAATAATAATGAGTATTTGTAGGGCGCTTTTCACAGTTTTAACTGTCTCAAAGCGCACAGACACTTAGTTGAAGAACCAGTAGTGGGGGGGGGGGG
>SOMO01000038.1:292732-305771 GCA_028128575.1 Paedocypris carbunculus | reverse complement strand
TCTCTCACTCTTTCTCACTCTCACTGTTAAGATTGAAATTAAGGTATTTATAAGTTTGACTATTTTACACTCGACTCATAGTTATTAATATCAGACCAGTTCCATATGCCATGGTTATTTTTATTTTGTTGTATTTGACAAGCACCAGATTTTATGCACTAACAGGTTCATCAACTTCCTGTCTGTGAAGCTAATGGAGTCGTGGAGTTAATGCATGGCTAATTTAGTGTGAATTGGTGGAACAGAAGGCAGCGCTGTTTTTGTTTCCGTCTCTTGTGTTAAATTATTGTGTTTCATATGGAGACAGACGCTGATGAACACCTGACATCAGTTGTCTTTTACTTCCTGTAATTATAACGTCCAATCACCCGCCTGCGTGAGTGATGTCACTCAACAATATACATTTCATTTGGAAGGACACATCCATTCATAGTCCTACAACATTATCATCAACATCTGGAGATTGACTGAGACACAATGCTGCAAGAAGTCTTTTGATTCGCCAAGAAGAGTGTTCATTTGTCTTTTCTCTCTTTCTCCATTAAACATTTTCCATTGTTGTTCTTGCTGTAGCTCGCAGCTTTGATTTTTCTTCTTCAGAAAATAAACAGTTCAACATTGTACATTTTTTTACAAAATTGTATTTTAGTTTTAGTATTAAAGAGCACAATTTTTCAATTTAAATTGTAGAGTTTACAAAAACTTGTACAAAAACAAGTGGCTGCATAATGCTGTCATCATGAGCGAGTGCGGTTTTTATGTTATTTTTACGTATACTAAATAATCGGTTCTATTATATTTAATTTGTTATTATAAATATATTAAAATGTATCTAAACTTAGATCAGATGTATAGTGGTGATTGTGGTCCAGTGTAATCACTGTAATCTACTGATCAGTAGAATCATGGCCTGGTGGATTCTACAGACACTGCACAGGTATCATGGCTTAACGCTGCCCACGGCTCAGAGTTTGGGTGTGTTTGCTTTACTGTGTGTGTCTAACTTCACTGGATGCTGAATTCAATTTTATTATGGTCCCTAGAGGCAATATTGACAAACTCACTCACTTTGTAAGCTGGATTTGGAACCATTTATACAGTTTTTCACACTTCTCTGCCGCTTTTCACACCAGACAGAACAGAAGCAAAGTGTAACTGACATGACATGACCACAAACTGGATTCTAAAAAAAATTCCTGCTGCATGGACAATCACGTCGAAGCTCTTGCCCAAGCCATCAATGCATCCAATGCATCGTGAATATAAATAAATCAGCCAGTGCATCTCTTCAAATCGTGCGTTCAGCTCAGGTCCTGCAGGTAACACACGCTTTCATTACAGGCTAATGCGGAGTGCGATGAGGTCACGGTTGAAGTGCACAACCTTTTAAGTGTTGGATTGCAATCTCCATTAATCCCAAAGCGTAAAGGAGTCCACTAGCAGTCCACTGGTTTTCTACCGAGCGAGTGTGTGTGCTTTCTCACTTAATCACCACCTCCTCTTTCTCACTTTCTCTTCACGAGCTTTACCTGGCATATTTCAAATGGAACAAGAGTGAATTTAGCAGGGATCCAGACAGCCTCTGGGCTCTTTGGCTTGTTTGCATCCTTCTCTCTTCTCATCAGCCTGTGGCTAAAGCACATTGCTGCCGGTGCCAATTGATTTTCTCTGTTGTTTGTATCGAGAGTGGTGTCTATAATTTATTTTGTAGTGTTATGATGTGCTGTGTTATGGTGGGCATGTCTTGCCTTCTAGTCAGAAAGTGAATTCTTATTGTTAGTAGCTAGGGTTTTTTTTTCCCCCTTTCCTTATTTCAGCAAGGGCTTTATAAGTTCTGGGTCTGATTAGGGCGAGTGGCTGCGTTTGTTTTGTAATTGCCCTTTTCTTCCCCGCTCTTCTTCATCTTTCCTCACTGGAAAGCCATTCTGTGTTTGTTCGGCGTCCGCAGAGACTGGATTCTCTCTTGCATCTATCGAGCTTTTGGCCGCCCAGTATTTCCTATAAGCCCCTGGAATCATCACCATAGACCCCCTGCAGTATAATGCCCTTTCATTCCCACCTCCCATGTGCCACACACTCTTTGCGGTCGATCTGTAATCTCTGGTCTTGTCTTGAGTGAAGCATGAAAGAGATTATGAGCAAAATCCATGTGCCGTGACACCGGGACACCTGTTTCTCTATTGTTTTACATTATACATGAAAAATAAGACATTTCAATTTAAATTAAATGACATAAGGGGGTATGTCATGGTAAACAAATGTTCAAATTGTATATAGATGGTTAGATGAATGGATGGATGGATAGATAGATAGTTGCACACACTATTGCCCAAGTATTTACCTGCATTTTATATTTTTAACATATACGCACAGACAAATGCTTAAGGTAACTGAAATTATTTTCTGTTTTATCTACGTAATACATAAAATATAATATGGTAGATAACAATATATATATATTTTTACATTTGTTCAAATATAAGACATTTAATAAAGTTTTGAGTGAACTTATGGATCTATAATAAAGTACATAGATGCTACAATGCAAACCAGACAAACTTCTACCCTGTTTACAAAATGAAGGTTTGTTATAAGTTTGTAATACTCTTTCTAGCTAATTACTGTGTAATGTGACGGGTTTGTTCAATCCGTTAAAGAGTGTGTGTTGTAGGAATCTCTGCAGGACGCGACTGAAGCAGATGGCGGAGGCTGTTGGTGATGGTGATTGGTGGATGAGGGAATCAGATCCCTCCTCCCAGGCTCTGCCTCTGAGACCAGCTGGAGACCCAAATAACAGGAGACGACCACCGAGAGCATCTTAATTACTGCACAGGTCATAACAGTCCTCCACCACTGGCTTCAGATATCAGAAGCATGCATCTAACACACTACACTAAATAGCACACATAATGAATGTTTAGAGCATATATTGAAATGCAGACTGACAAAGAAAGAGCTGGATGGATAGACTGATGAGAGGACATAATGTCAGATCAATAAAAAGGGATGAAAAGAGTTTAAAAGAACGAAAGTCAAGCAGATAGATAGATAGATAGATAGATAGATAGATAGATAGATGGATGGATGGATGGATGGATGGATGGATGGATGGATGAATGGATGGATGGATGGATGATGGACGGACGGACCATCCACCTATCGAGCTTTTCAACCAATGGATGGATGGATGGATGGATAGATATATAGATTGTTTTTTTCAGCCATTCGTACAATGATAGATAGATAGATAGATAGATAGATAGATAGATAGATAGATAGATAGATAGATAGATAGATAGATAGATAGATAGATAGATAGATTGATTGATAGATAGATCTAACAAGATCAAAGATCTCAGATTAAACAACAAGCATACAGCTGGCCTTATGGCATAAAGACAGTATATTTAGCGACGATGTTCTTAATATGAATTCGGCATCTAATCTCCATCTTTTCTCCTCTAATCTTATGCTAAATACAAGAATGCCTTCTCTGCGTGTTTGTGGGTAAATACAGTGCTGTTGTACAGTGCCCGGCCCATCATAAATCTCCCCCGTGACGCCGCACTCCATTAGTTCCAGATCTGTCTTCTTACAAAAGAGCTCGCCAGTCTCTTGAGAAAACCAATCTAATTTTCAGATCAAAATATATTTAATCTGCGCGTGAGAGTGGTATGAAGGAAGTCATTAGTCTTCTGTTCCCCATATCCCACATACAAAATCTAATGCATTTCAAATAGATATTCTTAATTGATTCCGGAAGCTTTCGACTAAATCTGGATCAGTTTTCTACCCTCATTTACTGTCACTCGAGCCTTTTATCTTCTGGATGTGTCTCCATCTCATGAGAGTGACATTAGGAATATGATCATTCGGCGATTGACAGCAATGGAAACCTTCATCGTCTTGCTGGTTTTATCACTGAGGTTTATTTCAGCAGATGAACAGGATTAGGTTGGATTCTCACCATGCCGTTCTTCCCTTCACGACCTCTGAGACTCTGTAAAGTTAATTCAATTTGTTTAATAAGCGGGATGAAAATGCCTTCGAAACAGACTGAACTCTTGAACCGGTGGCCAGAAGCATGCGAGATCCAGAAATTCTGCTGTCTCAGCGGAACGTTCTGCTCATCTGAATGAGACAGGAAGGGGAAGTCAGTGCTGTGAAAGACAGTTTGAAGTACAAATGATTAACTAAACGAATTTAGAATTACCTATGAATTGATGTGTCTCTGTGTACCGCTCTGTGATTGGTTGGCCAATAATTCCACTTACAGGTCCAGAGTTTCTGGGATTGGCTCCAGCTACCCATTTTTCAGACATAAAAAAGCAAATCAGAAGATGAATGTATAGAAGGGTGGCGGAAGCTTTGCTATTCTTTACTTTACTTTACAGTCAATTTGGCAGACGCTTTTATCCAAAGTGACCTACATATTTTACAATTGTGATGGTATGTAGCTGTTTACGAATTTGCAACAATTTACGCTTAAGTTTTACAAGACATTACAAACTAACCATAATTTACACAATTTACAAGCTGTGACGGAAGCTGTTTGTTTAGATTTAAGAATATGTGATAGTGTTGCATTTTTATTACTTACGCATTCTTCCGGTTTGATATGGAAACAAAGTGTTTGGTAATTCGTTTTTCTTGTCAGAACACAAAAGAAAACATTCTAACGAGTATCTATGAAAATGTTATGGTTCACAAGCCAGTGTATTGTTCGGCCAGCCGACAGTTTGACCGACCGAGTGTATCCAAGTGTTTTATTGACCCAAAACTCCCACCCAACTGGAGAGTGATGGAAAGCACTTTTACTTCTGTCTCTCTCATTGCTTTTCTCAGGTGATGCATTTGTTGTGAAGTGATTATGTTCTGTCCAAGCTGGTGTCCATTTCCCCAGCAAACTATAATCAATACAGATGATTGGTTTGTAACAGCCTGGGCCGGTTTAGTCTTCTGCCTCTCATTTGACTTTTGGCGGGTGTCCTTCAGGAGTGATGTGTGAGTATTTCCCACCAGCATTGCTCAATCTATAGAATTTGACGAATCTGTTTGTCTAAGAGTTTACTTAAAAACGTAAGTAAATGTAACAAAAAATGAAAACACGGAGCGGTCGTGTTTGAAATTTGTATTTTAAAATTTTAATTATAAACAATTAAGCCACTTTATTGAACAACAAATTGTCTACATAGTTAACAAAAGTCAAAAAGCGTGTGTGTGTTTGCATAATAAAAAAAAAAAAAACATTTTTATTCAAAACCGACCTTGTGAATAAATGGCCCGTATACAAATTAAGCTGTTTTTATTTGGATTTTGAGGTTAATTCAGAACATTTACCTGCAAGTGTGGTTTTCTCAAACCTTGCGGTCACGCGTGGGTGTTTCTGTTTGAAGAAGAATTAGAAAACACTGCCGTCGGAGAATGAGCAAAGACAGAGAGCGGAAGGATGCGAGTGGAAGCAGTGTGAAGAGAGACGGAATGAGTTCATTAGTAACGGCACAGAGATTTTGCAGTTTGAACGGAAATTCAATAAGAGTAGAGAAAAATACACGGCATGACTGTCTTTGTCCAATTACACTGTGAAATAAACATTTGCTCATATATTGTAATGAACATATCACCTTAAGTGCTCCATAAACAACGGATTAATTTAAGAGATTTTTGACTATACTCCATTATATTACACATTCATAATTATTTATTAGGTGAAAATAAAACACTGTCATTTGTGAATGTATTGTCTATGGAGCATATTTTATTGAACTACTGTAAATCGATTGGGGGATATTTATTCAGAAAGTATTTGAATAGATGTTTTTAAGAATGTTTTACCACAAAGGTATTTACAATTTAATTTAATATTTGTGTTTATTACTATTCATTGTCTTTGTCTTTGATTGAATTTTGTTTTGTTTGAATTTTTCTGAAATTTTAAAATTTAAATAAGAACCATATTGCCATTAATAGAGTTATTGGTGCCATTAATATTTAAAGATGGCTTAAAACAAATAAATGCATACATAAATAAATACTCTACTATATTATACTAAACTGTGCTATACTATACTATACTATACTATACTATACTATACTATACTATACTATACTATACTATACTGTATAGATAAATACTTTTTTGCCAAATGAATATACATTAAAAAACATTTTATTAGTACACACATATTTAAAAATTTGATTTATAGCTAAAATTACAACATATATGTTTTATAACAAAGACGTTTTGTGGCTCAAGTGTGTTAGCATCAACAAAACTTGTAGATATAATCCACAAGCTGTGTCCACAGTAAATAAAATATTTACTATTTCTGCAGATGTTAGTGAAATTTTATTTTTAAAGTAGATATTTTTCATTATTGTTAATACAATATAATTATATTAAAATGTAATTATTGGAGATATACAATAAACAGTACTACTCTTGTTGTGCCAATTGCACTGTATGTTCAGAAGAGCTGGATTGGAGGCGAGAATGGATTCAGTGTGAAGGTCATCATCGTCCATGGTACCATTGCCCAGAGTGATGATGATTCTGGGTCCAACCTTCTTGTACCCTCGCGTGGGCATGTGTAGTTATCATGACCTCGTGGACTTGTGTTATAGATTTTATTTCCCTGGACACAATGAGCATTCCAACCTCCACATAGCATCTCTGCATCACTCCATTTCATAACTTATTGATTATTCAGTAGCATTACATTATAGCTATTTCTTTGGTCATCAAATTAGTCAAAATATTAACTTAAGTCTTAAGGGTTAATGGACGTGTACAGGTTTAAGGGAAGTATACTTATTTTCTCTTTAATACACGCATACACACACAACAGTAAATCACTTTATTGCCATTTTGACTTGAACACGTCCTATTTGTTTTTATATAGCACAACATTTCCAAAACAGCCTGATTGAGATTTTTTTTAATCCTTACCCGTCTTTTAATGGTATAATATTAACCCAACTGTTTTTCTCATCAGTAGAAAAAAAGAACCCCTCAGAATAAGAGAGTAAAAGTGTGTGTGTGACTGGAGTATCAAGCCTCACAGTAGGAGATCGATAGTATGGATCTGTTTCAGCTGAAGTACGCTGACACATAAAAGCATGAAGCTGAGACTGGTCTTTCCCTGAAGTGCTTGTGTTTGGATGTGTGCTCGTGCCCTCTGGGCTGACTTTCGTTGCCTTTTGGCCATTTCTCTGAATAGTGTGGATGGACGAAGCTCTTAAACCTTGAACCCCATTCAACAAGAACACATATGTTAAAGAAAAAGAAAAAAACAAACACACGCTCACTCTTCCTGCACTTATCCCGATCAATGGTCTTCATCCTGAGAGTGAGAAGGATCAAGAGTGGACTAGAAAAAAGAGAGACCCTTGGTCATGCCTTTGAGTTATGATTTTAATCTCTGGCACTAGGTTGCTTTTAAGATTGCTACGACATATCACATTCCCCTACAGAAAAGCCAGCTAATGGGGGTGAATATTGATTCTAATACAATATAAATTGCATTCTGTATTTACCTCTGCATTACATTTGTGCATTTGGCAGGCGCATTAATCCAAAGCGACTTAGGATGGAACGCATTCAATTTGATTGTTTCCTTGGGTTCAGACCCTCATCCTTTGCCTTCTTTACTCTATTCACCAATGACCGAGTTATGCTTTTCTTTATAAGGCAGGAGGTCTGCTTTTTATTTCTTAGGGTAAAAACATTTTTATTTTACTCAGTCTCAAAATCTACAATTAAAAGGGAGTTTAATTAAACACTAAATTTAGTGTTTAAATTTAACACTAAACAGTTACGTTTGCAATAACAGCAGGGAATTCACAAAACATATTTTTCTGTTCAATGAAGAAAATATCCAGGTGATACTTTCTTTAAATGAGCAAAATTATTGCCTACACTTTAAAGCATTGCATCAAAACAAAATCAGTGTTTGCTTTTACGTCTGCTATGTTATACACTGTTAAAAAATTGCATTCATGCTCATTTGTATATTACTTTATTTGATCACAGTGTGAACACGACTATTTAAGTCTACACAATGTCTACAAAAGTCTATTTACGAGAGAGCACCCCCTGCTTTTACAAGTACAAAATATTAATTCAAAAAGATAAAAAGACTTAATTATTGTGATGTCAGCAAACGTGGTTGAAACTCCATCTCCCAGAAACCCTGGCAGGTCATCTCCAATGAGTCAGTGCTGCAGGTGGAACAACTTAGCCAGTCTTTATCAGACGCTTTACAATGATGATTATTGCAAAGTATTGTTTTGCCCTGTGGAGCAGACAGAGCGTTTTGATTGTGTTTGGTTCTTTCTTTTCTGTTCTCTTACTGTCACGGCCATTTTGCCTGGCTATGGACTTCGTTTCTAGCCGTTAGCTCTGATCTACATCTACTATTTGGTTTGTCGTGCATATTTGAAATATGTTCCTTTAAGCACTAGTTTTAGAGCTTCTAAAATAAAAAAGAGAGTTGTGAAGATGTTATATTCATGAAAATACGGTAAGTGAAGTCTTTTGTGCATTGTACGAGGTCATTTGATCATTGCGTGCATACTGATGAAACCGGTTTGGACAATTGGCTCCTTCTCCTTTAAATTCAGCATGCAAGCGTTTGTTTGACTCCCCGCCTTTTCTCCTTCCATCACCTTTGATTGCGGCTATTCCTGTCCAACCTGGAGCGTCTCAAATCAGGAACAGTGACATTAGCCAGACGTCTAGCCTCTTCATGCCTCGCAGGCACCATGTTTGCCCAGTGTTGACGGGTGCGATGGGAGTTTCAAAGACCAGTGGCAACGAGCCAGATGTCCACATGGTTGGAGTCGCCTCGTGAAGCAACAACCCTGCGGTTTAGATCTCTGTGTGAGCGCGTACCACTCGCCGACAGCCGGACGTGGTGCGGTCACACTTGCCAATCTGTCATCGTACGATTTCACGCTATTCTGTGACCCTTGTGTTATAATGTTAGCTCATTTACATTGACCTGGGGTTGTTGACTTTCACATTCCCAATTTCTCCCTCCGGTCATTTGATTACACGGCCCGTTCTGTTTCCAGGTCATTAGATTAAGGTGTGTCAACACATCAGTACCATGCTATAATATCTTGCCAAGATAATGTAATCGCCTGAACTCCATCTGTTGTCCGTCAGCAAGCCTGGGGTTCTGCCACTTCCTATCTTTATTTTTTGTTTGATCACATTGAAGTTTAATGCTGTTTAACAGTCCTGATGCGCAGTCATTCCATTCAAATAGGGTTTTATAATACAATGAAGAGTAAAGAAATGGAATGTTGCTTCTCATTATCTTTGAGGGGTGATGTGTCGGAGCTTGCGGCTTATGTCGTGTTACAGGAGAGGACTGTGGCTTAGACTACATGACCTGGGTGGGAGAAAGGTTTAGGAAGGTGTCAGCAGGTTCAGCTTGAAGCTTACTCTCCAATGATGCCATAGCGAGAGAAGCTATAGGTCTTAACCTTTTGCTTCTGTCTGCCGAATAATCAGGAAACTACTGGTTCGGATGTTTGAATCCCACTGAAAAGAGACTGTTAGGAATGGCTGGAAGTTGTGGTGAATATTTTTCAGGCATTGGCTAGGTTCCGTCAGGCATGGAAAACCATCTTTAAGTTCAAACTTATAATCCAACAACCCTACCCTTGCAAGTTTCATTTATCCATTTTTGGAAACGCCTAAATATTCCTTGGTCAAAGAAAGCTGAAGAAAATCTCCAGGCCTGAATTATGTCAAAAGATATGTTTTCAACACATACCGGTACTTTGAAATGACTGACTGGGACACATAAACACACATTTACATTCTCACTCACATCTTTTAAAAAAAGTTGGATTAAAACCCACTCTAACACGCAGAGAATGGGCAAATTCCATACAGAAAGATGCCGACTGGGCCTTTAACTTACATCCTAAATGTAATTTTAAGTTCAGATTCACGATAAAAAACAATTAGGAAGGAAGTGATGCAGTGACCATCTGTGTCCAGATTAGAGCTTTTCTCCAAAACCATTACATGTCTTCCTTTAGTAGCCGCTTTTATCAACGCAAAATCGAATTGCAATCTGATCACAAGTTCAGATTAACTCCTTTGTTGTTGTCCCGGGGAATCAAACCAACAATCATTACTCTGTCAGCAACAATCACAAATAATGCCAATGAGTATTGATTTTCATAGAGTGGACATTAAAGTTGATGTATCAGTGTTACAATCAGGATCAATATGTCTTAAGACAAAGTGATGCCAATCGTGTCTGGAGTCAAAAGTTTCAAACAAACTTTTAGTTTTTCCATTACAAGCAAGTTTTTTACCAAACTTTCAGAGTGGATGGATGATTGGAGGGGCTTTGTACTTTTCGACCTCATCATATAATTTATCAGGCTTAAGGATTCATATATTCATATGCTGCATATGGAATCAGCGAGTATAACGCATTATACATGCACAAAATAGAGATAGAAGCCTATCGCGAATGCATTTCAGGTGTTTGCTAAAGAACGTAGCAACCAAATGCAGATTGTGGGAAACTCTCGACCTGGGTTACATCAATATATACATGTTTTCCTCTCAGTCTGTTTAAATATATTCAATGATGCAGAGGTGTAAAAGCAGCTATTGTGTGGCACTGCACCAGTTGGTTTTATTGACAGAAGCAGCCTTGGCGTGTCTTTTAGAGTCTGACTCATTTAAATTGTAGAAAGAACAGCGATGCTGTGACAAAATATGTGCATTTTCCTAAACATTTCTTGGCCTGGGCCGTCGAGCAAGTTATTGTGGTAGGAGTAGGAGTCAAGAAAAGTTTGCCTCATTCAGTCCTGAAAACCAGGGCCTGTCAATCAAACGCTGAGCTGCCGAGATTTGTGGATTTCAATCTTCTAAATCCAAACTCTGACACACATTCAACATGTTTCGTAAGTAAATTCTCGAATTATCCCAACATTTTCTCCAGGATTCCTACTAGTCCTGAGGTGGTTCGGATGCAGGGATGATGTAAGTGCGCTGAAGGTTCTGGTCGGTGTGCAAATGAGAGTCGAGTCCTCGGAACAGTTAGGAGCAGTCATTCCACATTATCCCACAAATAATACTCTGTGTGAAACCTGTCAGATGGAGCGGAGCGCAATATGATAAAAGATGCCCATTTTGGGTTTGTTTTGCAGCTGGGTACAGAGAGGCTGTAACACTTTAAATGATGAATGGCACTATTGACCAGTCCATAAAATTGAGATTGTTTTTTCTGAAGGTTGCTGCATGCAGCTTTCATTAGTTGTTTATACAGCAAAAGCAACTTCTATCAATACCTGTCTGTGTGTGTTTATATACTTGCGTTATTGGATCATGTAAATAAAGGAATTTCCTAATATAGTATGTTAAAAATATATCGTCCTTGAACAGAAATATTATATTGACACAGAACAAAAATATAAATATGCGCATAGAAATTGTTTATCATCTAAAATACCGGTAAGTAAATATTGATTTATAATACAGTATACTGTATAAGTACAGTGTGTGTGCTTGTGTGTGTCCAGTGAACACACACTTCACTGGATTTGCAGCACAATTTCGAGTTTTTGTTACTGTACAATACGCATATGGATGATAAAAAAACATCCTTAGTTGAAAAGCGTGTCTCCTCAGTAACTTCCATTTGAGATACCTTGCAGAACGTAATAGAAACATGTATACTTCCATCCACCTGTCGATAAAACTGTCAAAGGTTCTTTCAGAATCAAGAACAACCACAGTGTGGTGTGAAATATTGCTCCTCTGAGCCCTGCCTAATGTGTTTGTGCAATTCAAACTTACAGAAACTTTTGTGATCAAATCTTACTTCGAAATTCTATTCCCACGTTGAAGAAAAACAGTTTCTGTGTATCACGCGCAGCCATCGCAACGATGCCTGATGTTCTCATTTCATGTGCTGAGTGTATGAACAAAACAAAGCCCCACACATTATAATTTTTTTTAAGTCGATTATTTGGTGAGAGACTAAATTCTTTCTTCATAGGCTTTCTTCTAGGCCTTAAGCATAGGTTATTATAATTTTTTTTTTTTTATCTCAATGATTTTGAGCTGTTGTCCTGTCATGGCTTTGTATTGTTTAGGGTCCTGAATATTATGAATACTTGGTCTTGACTTCCCTGCCTTTCTTTTTTTTGCTTCGTCGTTGACTGCTATCTCGTTGTCTCTCTTGTTCAAATGTTTTCTATTCCGTCCTCTTTTTTGTTCCCTCGTTGTTCTGCCTCTTTCTCTCTGTCTTTCTCTCGGACTTGCTTTCTGTCTTCTACCTTTTCCATTCTTGCTAAATTTCTTCTCTATTATCTTTCTCTGTTCTTATCTCTCTTAGTTCTCTCACTCTTATCCTTTCTCTCTAAATTCCTCTTTTGCTCTTTTCTTCAATCTTTTAATACAATGGGGCTTGCTGGACCATCAAATGAAACGTTACTGTGGAACTTACACGTCAGTGGTTTCCACTCACTCAGAACAACGTCTGAATTGTCGGAGGTGAGCGTGAGACATGATTCAGTTCTACCCGTCAAACTGTAGCGACAACAACACCATGCTAGGCATAGATTTGCCATTATCGGTCTAATGGCGCCCCCTATCTTTCATCCAGAAAGCTAACATCCTCGAAGGTGCAAAATAATGCTGGAAACTCATTTGTATGCTGTAATCCGGTGCCGTTGTTAAAAATGCACAGTTTATGTGCAAGGCAGGCCGCGAACCTACATTCCGTTGCCCGCAGACCAGACTACTAAGTAGTGCTCCAGATGAGATAAAGATTACCGAGAAGAAGAGAGTGAGTAGCAGTCTATTTCTACAGCACCATCTGTCTCTTGTCGGGAACATTTCGATCGTCTAAGCACTTGCATACAAACCTCCACAACAAACAGAAAGAGCAAACGCGCGTGCGTGCGTGTGAGGAAGAGAGGAACGAGGGATGAAGGGGGTAGAGAGAGAGAGAGAGAGAGAGAGAGAGAGAGAGAGAGAGAGAGAGAGAGAGAGAGAGAG
>SOMO01000038.1:237278-248548 GCA_028128575.1 Paedocypris carbunculus | reverse complement strand
CCCTTGTTTTGCCCAAATAACTCTATTTTAGTTTCATCAGTCCACAGCACCTTATTCCAAAATGAAGCTGGCTTGTCCAAATGTGCTTTAGCAGACCTCAGGCGACACTGTTTGTGGCGTGTGCTGAGAAAAGGCTTTTTCCGCATTACTCGTCCATACAGCATCTCCTTGTGTAAAGTGCGCTGAATAGTTGAACGATGCACAGTGACACCATCTGCAGCAAGATGATGTTGTAGGTCTTTGGAGCTGGTCTGTGGGTTGACTGTGACTGTTCTCACCATCCTGCGCCTCTGCTTATCTGAGATTTTTCTCGGTCTGCCACTTCGGGCCTTAACTAGAACTGTGCCTCTGGTCTTCCAATTCCTCACAATGTTCCTCACAGTTGAAACTGAGAGCTTAAATCTCTGAGACAGCTTTCTATATCCTTCCCCTAAACCATGATGTTCAACAATCATTGTTTTCAGATCATCTGAGAGTTGTTTTGAGGCTCCCATTTTGCCACACTTTAGAGAAGATGCAAAGAGGAGAAACACTTACAATTGGCCTCCTTTAAATACTTTCTCATGATTGGATTCACCTGTGTATGGAGGTCACTGAGGTTACCAAACCAATTTTGAGTTCTAATAATTAGTGCTAAAGTTATTGAAATCAATCAAATGACCTTCAGCTTTTCAGGTTGCCTAAATTTATGCACATGGCTAATTTTGCTTAAATAATTCTTGTACACTTTTTGTCTCCTATATGATATATTTAATTGAAATTTCTTATCCAGACAACCAATGAGTTATAAAAATTGAAAAATTTTAATTGAAAACTGAAAGGGGTTCCCAAACTTTTGCATACCACTGTATATTCTAAATACGGTGTATATATTTTTCTTTATTTTTTTCAATGCAGTCGACTCCCGCTAATTGGGACACATTGGAACATGAACATTTTGCCCCAATAAAGCACCACAAATTTGCTTTAGAGATCATTATTAAAGATATTTATACTCCCTATTAACAGGAGTAGACTGTCAATGTTTTTTTTTTTTTCTAAATATACTGCACATAATTTCAGAAACATTTTTTTATAATATAATAAAATATTGTTATAACTAGGGATGCACCAAATATTCAGCCACCGAAAACTTTTGGTTTCTGGCCAAAACACGTTTATCACCGAAACAATACGGCCGAAAGGTGATGACGCAAGCAGGATAATGGCGATAATGGTCCAATTTGAATCTGGCGGTCCACCTTAACTGTAACTGCCTCTTTACATAACTTGAATGTACGTAACAAGGCCGCTGCGTGAACTTGAATGTAGGTAACTGTACGCGATCTCGGGACATCGGCGGATTAGAGAATGTTCGAGGTTGCAATGGAATTAATAACGATTGCAGAGTACATATTGCATTAGAAGTTATCGAAAACAAAGAGAGACACAGATGACAGAGAAGAAGAGAGAGAGCAAGTTCAGAAATTTGTAAAAAAAAAAAAAAAAAAAAAAAAAAAAAAAAAAAAAAGAAAAGAGCCCTTAAAACTGTTCAATTGTTTGAATATGATGTGGTAGGGGGCATGGACTCGTGTCCGAGAGGTTGCAGGTTCGAATCCCCCTACCTAAGTGTCCCAGTGTCCTTGGGCAAGACACTGAACCCCACTTGCCCCCCGGGCGCCACGGTTTAGGCTGCCCACTGCTCTGGGTTTGTGTGTGTGTGTGTTCACTTCAATGTGTGTATGTGCACTTTCACGGATGGGTTAAATGCAGAGCACAAATTCAGTATGGTCCCTAGTGGCCATATTGCTATCACCTCACTTTTTGTTCCTTCATTCCTTCCTGATGCTGGAAAAGATTGGACTGTGAAACTTCTTGAATTTGATTTTTCAGAAACTGTAGCAACCCTGATCCTTCTGGTGTCATATTTTGCGCATTTACATTTGATGTTGTTTTTTTGTTTGTTTTTGTTTTTTAAACATTGAAACTTGAAGTGAATCTACAAAATCTACTCTACTGTTCAAAAGTTTGGGGTGACTTTGAAATGTCGTTTTTTTTTTTTTTTTTAAGTAGAGCACTGTTTTTGTCAATGAAATTAACTTTAAACTAATTAGAAATACATTACTAATGTGGTGCAATATCTACATAAGTGTGCAGAGGAACATTTCCAGCAACTATTGCTACAATGTGTTTGCTAATTGTGTCAGAAGGTAAATGGATGATTGTAAAACCCTTGTTTGATCATGTCAGCACTGCTGTAAACTGTTTAGCTGGTTAAAGAAGCTATAAAACTGACCTTCCTTTCAGCAGCTTGAGAATCTGGAGCATCACATTTGTGGTGTCAATCAAACGCTCAAAATGACCAGAAACTGAGAACTTTCTTGTGAAACTCCACAGTCTATCCTTAGTTCCACTCTTAGAAAATAAAGTGCGACTTTTCATGGAACAAACTAAATTGTCTAGGTGACCCCAAACTTTTGGACACTAGTGTATATGTGCGATTATCACTTTTGGTTTATGATTGTCTTACTACGATGTAGGATAACGTGGTGTTCCCGCTCTCTACAGTTACGACAACGCCAAGATCGAGCGTCTGCTGGACGGCAGTTGGTCGGTGTTCTGGATCAAAATGGCATCCTGCTGGGTGTGTCTCTTCCTCTACATGTGGACCCTGGTGGTGCCCATGCTGTGCCCGAAGCGATTCCAGGCCTAGGAGCGTCACCACTACGTTTTTTTTTTGTACTTTGTTATGCGATAATTTAGTTTTTTTTTACAGTGAAAACGTAAAAGCTCGTGGGACCTAAAAGTCGTAATGTTTGCGAAGGATTATTTCCCGGAGATGGTTTTACAGAAATTGCGAGGTTTGAAAACAAGGCTTTTTTTTGCTCAGGCTCACACACCTCGAAGTGTCTTGCCCGTTACCGTTTTTCATTTTTTGTGTAGCCAAAGAAATCTATGCAATTCCAAAAAAATTTTTTTTTTTTTTTTAATGTTCCTTTTTTTCTAAACNTTTCATTTTTTGTGTAGCCAAAGAAATCTATGCAATTCCAAAAAAATTTTTTTTTTTTTTTTAATGTTCCCATTTTTCTAAACGATGCAGCTTTGCGTTCATTTACATGAAGAGTACTGCATCATTTCGCACGAAAATGTTTTTGTCACGTTTAGTTGTTTATCGAAATGTTCCGACACTTATTTCTGTATTTGGTGCTTTTTCGGTGGTTCTCCCAAACTGTGAGAATTTTTGCGTTGTAAATGTCTTAGCAGGTTTTTCACCAAAATTACAGAAAAACCAAACGATTTTTCAAAACCTGGACTTCTGAGTTATTTAGCGATTTAGCCTTTTGACATTTTCCTTTTTTTATGATATTCAGAAGTAAAGCATACAGTCTACATGGTCTTTAGGCTACAAATGAAGAGAAATATGTTAAAGGTGTGTGTTTTGTTTTCCTCTTCGGTTAAATAACTTCTATCTAATTTTATTTACATATTTTTACACAGAATAATAGAAACATTCCTTGTTTGTGGTTAGTATCATTGAGACGGTGATTTCTGCGTGTGTTTGTGTTTTGTCGCCCGTAGAATGGCTTTCTGGATTCGTTATTGAAGTGTGACGAGATATGACCGTGTAAATATCGTTATTTCTTTGGTTTTTAACATTCGCCTCTTAACTTTGAATGTTTCGATTATTTTGTGCAACCACTATGTTTGCGCTAATGTAAATATACGTCAAATGTCATCACTATTGATGTACCTATACAATTGATAAAAACAAGCTACGTTGTTCTCATCGTTTCACATAAAGACATTTATTATAAATTGCTTTTCACTTTTCATTATATTCAGTGGAAACTGTATTATTGTGAAATCAAAACCTTTTCAAACCGGAATTTATTAAAATTGCTGATTTCTTTAATAAAAAATGGAATAAGGTTTTTTTCTTGTAAATAATTTTTTTTCTTGTCTCTTATTTGTGTAGTGTTTATTTACAGTATTTCAAATGTGCACACAATTTCAAGTCAGGAGCAATCACAAATAAATGGAAATACTTTTATTTACGTTCGCACACTATTTACCGTATTAACGCAAATATAAGCACCTGTTTTTTGTTTTTTTTTTTCAATTTTAGCGGCTCAAAAATGGTGGGGTGCTTATAATTGCTAATTTCAAATATTCACATGAATATACACGCTTATTTCTATAAATAATTGGTTCTGGGGGCTGACGTGCATATTTTATTAGCTCGATAGAAGAAGTAAGATTAAACTAAATACAATCATTAATATTTTAACATACTGACTGTATTGAACTGTATTGACAGTATAATCGCATATAAACAGGCCCTAAAATCCACAAGATCTACATATTTTAGTAAACTTATCTCTGCAAATCAAAATAATCCTCGTTATCTGTTTAAAACTGTAGCTCGGTTAACAAAGAAAATGGGCACAGTAGACTCCGCAATCCCTCCACAGCTTACTAGTATCAACTTAATCAACTTCTTTAATGACAAAATTACTAATATCAGAATGAAAATCGTATCCACAAATACTAGCCCACAACTGGTTATACCGAAAGTAAACCCACCCGCTGTCAAGCTTAGCACATTCAAAAGACCAAGACCAAGTCTTGTACCAAGGCTCACTAAGACCAAGACGACCTCCTGCTTACTTGACCCTATACCAACTACACCAAGAAATCCTACGATTAGTTATTGAACCAATCCCGAATTTTATAAATTCGTCACTAGTCTTAGGTCACGTGCCACAAGCTTTCAAACAGGCCGTTATAAAACCACTTATTAAGAAGCCAAATCTTGATGCCGACGTGATTGCTAATTGTAGACCAATTTCAAACCTTCCATTTTATATCTAAAATTCTTGAAAAAAAATTTTCGGGACAAGTCTGTACATTTCTGGAACAGAACGATAGATTTGAGGAATTTCAATCAGGCTTTATATCGCACCACAGCACAGAAATGGCACTAATCCCAGTCACCAACGATCTTCTAACGGCATCAGATAATTTCCCCCTACTGCTGGCTCTGCAACTGAGTGTCAATTGGGCGAGACACTGACCCACATGCCCCCCGGGCGCCGCTCCTTGTAGCCGGCAGCCCACTGCTCTGAGTTTGCTCGGATGATTTAAATGCAGAGAAAAGAATTTCCCCAAGGGGATGAATAAAGTTTCAATTATTATTATTATTATTATTATAAAGGGAACGTTTCACTCATAGTTCTGTTAGATCTTAGCGCTGCTTTCGACACTGTTGACCATAAGATTTTAATACATAGACTTGATGATTACGTTGGGGTTTCTGGACACGCGTTAGAATGGGGTCGTATGTGTCTGATCACACTTATTTCGTCCATGTAAATGGAGTCTCATCAACCAGATTTAGTGTTAAATATGGAGTTCCACAAGGCTCCGTGCTCGGCCCAATCCTTAGTGTCTCGGCCCAAACATTCGCACTTTAAATGTTTCCTCTAGGGGACATAATTTGAAATCATGGTCGTAGCTTCCACTGTTACGCAGATGATACACAAATTTATATCTCGGCACGGCCTAATGAAATCTCAAAATTTGCAAATATACTAGATTGCTTCAGCGACATTAGTGATTGCATGACAAGTAATTTTCTCTTGCTGAACTCAGACAAAACCGAATTATTACTTGTCGACTCAAACTTAAAGACTGATGCACCGGAATACAGTATGAATCTTAACGGGCTTGAAATCTCATCCCCACCAAAAGTGAAAAGCTTAGGTGTCATTTTAGATAGCAAACTCTCTTTTGAGAGTCACGTACACAACACGTCTGTAGAACTGCCTTTTTTTTCATCTCAGGAATATCTCAAAGCTGCGTCACATGCTGAATGAGCGTCCGGACGCCGAAAGACTAATACATGCGATTATGACATCACGGTTAGATTACTGTAATGGTCTTCTGGGAGGTTCTCCTGCTACACTAATAGATAAACTTCAGTTAGTTCAGAATGCAGCTGCTAGATTACTCACCAGAACAAAATAGTATAACCATTCTAGTTCAGTGTTAATGTCGCTACACTGGTTACCTGTTAAATATCGCATCCAGTTTAAAATTATTTTAATCACTTACAAAGCACTAAGCGGTTTAGCTCCTCTATATCAGTGAGCTCATCAACTACTACAAGCCTAAACGACTCCTGCGCTTTCAAAACTCCAGCCAGCTTATACCGCGAATCTCTAAAATCTACCAGGGAGGAAGATCCTTTGCATACTTAGCACCCAAACTCGACAAGAACACAGTCGAACACGATCACATCGCTTTTTTACTCAAGTAAAACAACTTGAGTAAAATTACATGAAGTGATACGAGTCACAAATTACTAAATAAAGAGAAAAAACATTGTATTTTAAAGAGAAAATGAACGTAATTTAGCCAGAAATGTAAAAAAGATTTTTTTTTTAATTTTGTTTCTGAAAAATTAGGAGGGTGCTTATCACGTAACAATGGCATTATCTATAATTCAATTAAAACAACATCTAAGTGAAATATATGGGCAAGAAACGCGCAGGGCAGGGATTAGAGCGCCACCCGCTGGCGTATCGATGAACCTGAAGCATTTTTCGACCATTCGAAATTGAAATCCCAATTTCAGTCACTTGTGTATTGTTAACCTCGCACTGATGATCAAGTCCCAAGTGACCTCAGCACTGCCCTTCTGAGGTCCTGCGTGATCCACACCCCTGCCGTAGGAGACGAGGCCGCATCACCGCCGTAGGGGACGAGGCCTCATCACCGCCGTAGGGGACGAGGCCGCATCACCGCTGGAGGAGACGAGGCCGCATCGCTTGGAGGAGTGTCATTTCACCAGGACGGTGTCGACGTTGTTCGAACCGTTTAGCGTCTTTGCGTTCGTCTCGGACTAAGAAAAGCGCTATACAAATGAACTTGAACTTGAAGTGAGATTTAGGTTATTAGCCAAAATGTTTGTGGAAAGTCAGAACATCAAAAAGTAAGTTGTGTTTTTTTTTTGCGCATGAAAAATTGGGGGATGTGCATTTATTCACAGGACGCTTATATTAGCATAAATAAGGTGTAGGTATTTATCAGTTGGCATGTTCTCCTTGACAGAAAATTTTTTTTTCTAAAGTTGGTGTGTGTGTGTTTATTTCTAATGTGATGCACTTTGTGTGACTGGTTCATAAATTTAATACAAAATCTGAAATGGGAGAATTGATGTCAAATCAGAGCAGGACTGGATGTCGACAGTTTAATTGAGTTTATAGCAAGAACGGAACTATTAAGAAAAGAATGTGAGTATAAAGTAATACCTATTATGAGAATAGTATTTAATAATAGTCTTTTTTTACCTACTACCTATTAATAATACTTTTTTTGTAAGTCGCTTTGGATAACAAGTTTTTGCTAAATAACTGACGTAAAGCATAGTAAGACTAACTATAAAAATACATTAGTATAGTATAGTCCATTAGTATATTGACATATTTTATCTGCATATTTTATATGAATAAGCGTCATCATTTCAACATTACACTGTTGCTTTTCTCTCAGTTCTTCACGGCTCGGCTCAAATTTCGGAAAAAGTCTCCTGGAATGGTGTCTGTAAACGTTTAAAGACCGTGTTAATACACGGGTTATAGTAAATGACGATCGGCTCTTACCATTGCATCGGTATCTCAGGTTGGACCAAATGATGTTCTCTTGTGAGAAGCAGAAGACCCCGAGTCTCCCACCTCTCATACTGGTGTCAATAACCACACCCGAGTCCGCCACCAGCTCACTCCCTTCGTAGAAGTTCACTCTGCGAATAGAGTTACCACTTTTAACACCCCAAAAAAAGAGACGCATACTACAGGGTGGGCGGGACGACAGTGGTGGCCGGGGAAATGGGACGGGGTGATGACTCACTTTATTTGTTTTTTTTATTTATTTATTTATATATTATTTATATTTACGCAAATATAAGCACTTGTTTTTTCCCAATTTTAGCGGCTCAAAAACTTGCGGGGCCAATTAAAAAAAAAAAGCGCAATTGTTTCCACATTTCAAGTTTTTTTTTTTTTTTTTATTGTATTATACATATGTATACATATTGTATACTTACAAATTTACAAAAATACCTAAAGTAAAAAGACTATTAACTCGTTTTTGTTTTTTTTTTTCAACTATCAACTATTTACTTCACACCTCTGCTTTGTAATGCATTACACCCAACACTGTCCACGAATTAAGGTGGAATAATGGGTCATCATCTCTAACCTGATGTAACCCACTTGGGGTCTGTGACTCAGATTCCATCGATATGACACCTTGTCCTTCCAGCCCACGTTACGAGGGTCTTTCCACAGCAGACGCACTTGGTCATTGGTATCTCCGGTGTGCCACAATGAATTCCGCAGGAACTCGCCAGGCCCCGTTTTGGACTTCACCGCCTAAAAAAATGCATTTTAACCAGTGTTAATTTTGACCAAGATTTTTTATTCAGTTTTAGTCTTTGGTTTTAGGTTTGGTTTGTAACGTCTATGGTTACTTGCATAACCTCTGTTCCCTGAATAGGTCAGGAAACGAGACGTCTGTCAGTTACCTGACTATGGGATATAGGATGGCTAGCCATTCGTGCCTCAAAAGTTCCTGGCTGCATGAATTTGCATCTCACCTTTGAACCTGAACCAAGTGGTATAAAAGGCGGTGCGTGCATCATGCTCATTACCTTTCACTGATTGAAGGCGGGTTGGGCCAACGCAGACTTCCTGCGCCGTATCCTGAATGTGGCTGCGGAAAGAGACGTCTCGTTCCCTGACCTATTCAGGAAACAGAGGTTATGCAAGTAACCATAGACGTTCCCTTTCATAATTCAGGTCACTTCGACGTCAGTCAGTTACCTTACTGTGGAATAATACAACAGGCCACATCCAGGATAGCATCCTACCGAAAATACCCCTCTGGCGCACCTAGCCGAGGAGTAGTCAGTGGATCTTCCACAGCATCTAGAGGTGGGCCTAGCACTCATTTCCACAGGGGCAACCAAGGAATTCGTTGGCTCTCGACCGTTGCCGTGGGGGACCCTCGCCAGGGTCGATAGAGAACACCTCTCACCTGGTGCAAAGCATTGCGTTGAGTTGGCGCAAGACGTCACTCTTCGAAGAAAGCCCAGTGTCTGTCGTGAACAGAGTAAAGCTCGGGAGATGGAGGAGAGCATGGCCCTACTACTTGACCTCATCCCTTTGTGAAACACAGACGTCACTCTTATGGAGGAACACAGCCAGGAACTAGGCAACTAGTCTGGACTCGATGGCACCGAGGGACCCCTCCTTACGCTTGTTCGCCAGTCTGGGGGAACAAAGGCTGGGGCTCCCAGGGGTCTCGGCCCTCCATTGGCCACAACGCCTAGTGTGCTGAGCGGACTTACATGTCTCTAGCTTTGCTTGAGAGTAGAAGAACACTGGAAGCGGAGACTGGCCCCAGAGACTGGAGTTAGCTTCCCAGGCCTACACCGTGTTGGTATTGTAGAGAGTATCTGCATGGACACAGACGCCCTATCCAGTTCGAAGAACCGAAGGAAGGTGTTGGGTGTAGCCCAGCCGGCAGCTCTACAGATGTCTGGCCGGACCAATGAGGCCATACTCCTGGTAGAGTGGGCTCTCGCGTTAAGCGGGCAAAGCAACTTGCAAACGTATTCGCGTCAACTATTAAGTGCGTGATTCTCTGCTTGGTGACGGCGTTCCCTTTCTGGCGACCACCATAGCAGACAAAGAGCTGCTGTGAGCGTCTGAAGCTCTCCGTGCGCCGCAAGTAGGTGCGTGTAGCACATACTGAGCACAAAGGATGACCGGCCAGGTTTTGCTCCCCTGTGGGGAGGGCCTGCAACGGCACTACCTGGTCTCTGAAGGGGGTAGTGGGCACCTTGGGCACGCAACCAGGCCTGGGGCTCAGCACTAAGTGTGAGTCTCCAGGGCCGAAGGTCAGGCACTGAGATCTGCAGAGAAAGCCTCTAGGTCCCCGACCCGTTTCACTGAGGCTAGCGCTAGGAGTAATGCAGCCGAGAGAATCATCCCGTGGGGGCAACTCAGTGGGTTTTCATTTTTCTGGCTGCACCAGGTGACGAAAGTTACCGACTGTGGCTGTTCATCTAATGACGTGACCTGTCCAGCGACCAGACGTGGAGGTTCCAGAGGTCTGATCGCGGATGCCAGAGCGAGCCCAGTGCTTGCGTCACTGGGCGTCGCTGGCAACCTCCAGCTGTGGCAGCTTTCGCAACCGGCCTGGAAAACACATGAGAAATAGTCTTAGTTTGTAGCTGGAGGGCAGAGAACTGTTTGCACAGCTGCTCCACTGTATCGCCAAAGAAGCCCGACCAAGAGATGGGCGCGTTCAGGGGGCACAGCTTCCTCTCCGAGCTCAGCTAGCACCTGTGCTTGATAAACGGCAACTGCCGAGAGTGCATGGAGCGCGGAAGCGTTCTGACCGTTAAAGGCATAGCCTTTTGCATTCAAAGCTTGCGAAAATCACGCCAATTTGGTCGGAAGCTTTGGACGGTCCTTCCAGGCAGTGGCTAATTTGGGACACAAGATGGTTGTAATAGGGGGCGCTAGTGAGCACACGATGGAGTAGGACGTGTATCTTAGCTCCTGTCCAGCTTCTTTCAAATATTATATATTTTTTTTATTTTTTTCCCCATTTTAAAAGTTGATATTGCGTCTAAACATATTTAACCAGCTCATACAACATTTCCAGCACAAGCGGTTTTGGTTATGGCAAGTAATCTTCGCAAATTTAAGTACGGCGGGCCTTCGTCACAGACCCCCGGGGAACGGCCGGCCAGTTCACCGATCTCATCTACAAACATGGAGGAGTGGAAAGCGGAGATCCTGTCGACACTTCGGCAAGAATTTTCAACCACTATGAAGACGCTCCTGAAAGAAGTGCTTTCTGACGATTTCAGCTTCATTCAAAACGAGCTGAAAGAAGTTCGCTCGGAGTTCGCGAACAATATGGCTGCGCTTCGCTCTGACTTTGCTGCTGTGAAGAACTCCGTAAGCGAAGTCGAGGACGGGCTGACAATTTGCTCCAACGAGCTTTCCTCACTCCAGTCCGTGGTCGAGGATCTCAAAAAAGACGTAGCAACTCTAAAGCTAAAAAACGACGAGCTAGAAGGAAGGATGCGGCGGTGTAATGTGCACATCGCCGGTGTCCCTGAAGAACCCGGCTCGAGCTCCACATCCGCGGTCGCCAACATGCTGAAAGATGTGCTACATCTGGACAAAGACGTCATCGTGGATCGCTCTCAC
>SOMO01000038.1:218953-230057 GCA_028128575.1 Paedocypris carbunculus | reverse complement strand
TTTTTTTTTTTTTTTTAACACGGGTCAATTTGACCCGGACAGTATCTTGTAACAAAAACTTGTAGTGTGGTGTTACAAAAATGTTACAAATTATAGAGAATAAGCCAAACAGATAAAGTTTAAAAGTGAAAAAATACTTCTAACTATTTTGAAAATATTTTTTTAAACGGGTCAATTTGATCCGATAATAGTAGGGTAAAACCAGCCTTTGGTCGGAAAAAAATTATACGAATCGACTTTTTAAAATCTATTACTCTATTATATATAAGTAAAATGACATCCCAATGATACGACTCACCAGTTAGGTTTGTTAAATATTATGTTGAATATAAATGTTGTTTTAAAAGAAAATAATGTAAATTAACTAGAAATGGAAAAACAAAAGTGTACTCTCAGCTCAACCTTTTTACTAAAGTAAAAGTACTGGTTACAAAAATTTGTAATTACATTATAATACATGAAAAAAAAAATACTTTACATTTTTTAAAATATTTTAATATTCTAATTATAGCGGTTCCTCACTGTCATTTGTTCTGTTGCTTGACTTCTGTGCTTAACACGGATTGTCAGTAACGAACACCATGTTTAAACATAAGAGTGTCCACATGCACACGTGGCACCAGGACACTTATGGCAGAAGTTTGATGACCGACTTTATAATCTTTTCATCGAACTTGCGGCCGCATGTTTTGGACACTCGGGTGAAGAGAGAGGCGGAGCTGTCAACTGATCACCACCTGGTAGTGGGTTGGGTCAGATGGTGGGGGAAGAAGCCGGTCAGACCTGGCAGGCCAAAACGATCTGTGAGGGTCTGCTGGGAACGTCTGGCAGATCCCTCCATCAGAGAGAGCTTCAACTCACACCTCTGGCAGGTCTTCTCTCAGGTTCCGGAGGAGGTGGGGGACATTAAGTCAGAATGGACTCTGTTCCGCACCTCCATTGTTGAAGCTGCAAGCCGGATCTGTAGTCGCACGGTCATCGTTGCCTGTCGAGGCGGCAATCCCCGAACCCGCTGGTGGACACCAGTGGTGAGGGATGCCGTCAAATTGAAGGAGTCTTACCGGGCCTTTTTGGCCTGTGGCACTCCTGAGGCAGCTGACAGGTATCGGTGCCAAGCGAAACGCATCTTTGATGGTCCCTGAGGCAAAGGCCCGGGTTTAGGAGGAGTTTGGCGAGACCATGGAGAACGACTTTCAGACAGCTTCAAAGAAACTCTGGTCCACCATCTGGCGACTGAGGAGGGGGAAGTAGTGTACCATCAACACCGTTTACGGTAGAGATGGGGGGCTGCTGACCTCAACTCAGGATGTTGTGGATCGGTGGGGGGAATACTTTGAAGACCTTCTCAATCCCACCAACACGTATTCCGAGGAGGGCAGCCGGGCCCCGCGGGTAGATGAGATCCGCCCAGATCTACTTAAGGCTCTGGATGGCCTCTGGGTTGGCAGACTGGTGTGGTGGTTCCTCTCTACAAGAAGGGGGACCGGAGGGTGTGTTCCAACTACAGGGGGATCACACTCCTCAGCCTCCTTGGGAAAGTTTACTCAGGGGTACTGGAGAGGAGAGTTCGTCTGATTGTCGAGTCTCGGATTGAGGAGGAGCAATGTGGTTTCCGTCCCAGATGTGGAACTACGGACCAGCTCTATACCCTTTTCAGGATCCTGGAGGGATCATGGGAGTTTGCCCAACCAGTCTACATGTGTTTTGTGGACTTGGAGAAGGCATTCGACCGTGTCCCTTGGGGACTCCTGTGGGGGGTACTCCGGTAGTATGGAGTACCGGAGCCCTTGTTACGGGCTGTATAACTGGTGTCAGACCTTGGTTAGTATTGCTAGTAGCAAGTCATTTCTATTTCCGGTGAGAGTTGGGCTCCGCCAAGGCTGCCCTTTGTCACAGATTCTGTTCATAACTTTTATGGACAGAATTTCTAGGCAGAGTCGAGTCGGAGGGGGTTCGGTGATCTCAGAATCGAGACTCTACTTTTTGCGGATGACGTGGTCCTGTTGGCTTTGTCGGGACGTGATCTCCAGCTCTCACTGGATCGATTTGCTACCGAGAGTGAAGCGGCCGGGATGGGAATCAGCGCTAGATAACCTCCAAGTCCGAGACCATGGTTATCGACCGGAAAAGGGTGGAGTGCCCCCTGCAGGTCAGAGACGGGGTCCTTCACCAAGTGGAGGAGTTTATGTATCTCGGGGTTTTGTTCACGAGTGCGGGGAGGATGGAGCGGGAGATCGACAGACGGATCGGTGCTGCGTCTGCGATAATTAGGTCGCTGCATTGGTTCGTCATGGTGAAGAGAGAGCTGAGCCAAAAAGCAAAGTTCTCGATTTACCAGTCGATCTGGGCCACCAGTTGTGGGTGGTGACCGAACGAAAGAGATCCCGGATATAAGCGGCGGAAATGAGCTTCCTCCGCAGGGTGAGGTGGTCTGGGCATGTTCCACCGGAAGAAGACCCAGGGGTAGACCCAGGGGAGACTGGAGAGACCGGAATTCTTCCGGAGGACGTAGCTGGGGCAAGGGATTTCTGGGCCTCCTTACTGAGGCTGTTGCCCCCGCGACTCGGCCCCGGATAAGCGGCAGAAGACGGTACGGTCCGGAACTTGTGAAAATGTAAAAATATCCATTTACTTATAAATAGACTGATAGATGCAAAAACATCTATTCTAGTGATCGAAACTCCACCTCCAAGAAACCTTTCTTTCTTTCTCTTTCTCTTTTTTTCTCTCTTTTTTCTTCTTTCTTTTTCTCTTTCTCTCTTTTCTTTCTTTGTTTCTTTCTTTCTTTCTTCGCTGTCAATTTGACCCAAATATAAAAGGGTTAAACCATAAAACAATCGAAAAAAGATTGAAAAAAACAAAAAACACACACCAACAGCAAGTCCAGGATCGCTGTTCATGGTTTGGACAATCTCCATTCCCTGGTTCAGGACAACCCAGTTGGGGTCAATCTGAGCTTCACCTTCCGGATCCAGAACCACCGTCTGATAGGCTCGGAAGTCTGTGAGCGTCACCTCTGCGTTCTCCGGGCAGCTGTCGATCGTGTCAATCACGTGGTCCTTATCAAAGTCTCCACTGCAGGCATCACCCACTCCATCATCTGTCCGGACACATCACAAAACGGCTTCAGAAGGCCGCGGGAGTATGGAATCAGATTACTGCCAAAAATATCAAACACTAAGAAATGCTTCACATTTACGTTTGGTTTTTGATTTGTCTCTTGCAATTACGCTTGATTTTTATTGTTTGCATTGCAATCTTCACGTTTCGTTTGAAAGTGTTTTTTCACTTCAGATTTTTTTCGTTCGTTTCATTTTATTTATTTTGTTTCAAGGGGGCCTTCCTTACTCTAATTGGCTGGTGTAAATGTGGTTGGCAGCAGGTGACCAGGAAGTGTGGGACGCTGCTTTTTTAATATTAGTATACAATAAACCATGATTTAAGTGTTATTTCTGCACAATATTGCTAAATTATTGTGACGCAGATACTTCAGAATAATAGTAGACATTTTTGTTTCTTCACATCAAAATACTGTATTATTAAACTGTGTAAGTGCAGAGATAAAGATAGGTACCTTTCAAATAAAATGTATTATTATTGCTGTTATTTATTATTATTCATGAAAATTAATGTACCATTAGTTTCTAAAACTCTTTTTAAAAACGTAAAAACTCTGCACTAGAAAATGTACATTTTTGTTATTGATATTAAATGTTGGTTCATTGTTAAGTATTACATTGAGAGCAGAACACTTCTGGGTAAACTGTTTACTTTTGTGAATTTTGTTCATTTATTTTTATTACATAGCGCTGCTGCCTCACAGCAAGACGGTTCCGTTTGACACTTGAGGTGTGAGTTCAAGGCCGGCCGGAGCCGTTCTGTGTGGAGTTTGCATGTTCTCCCCGTGCTTGCGTGGGTTTCTTCCGGGTGCTCCGGTTTCCCCCACAGTCCAAAAAACATGCGTTTCAGGCTAATTGGAACTGGAAAATTGACCACATAGGTATGAATGAGTGTGTGAATGTGTTTGTCTGTGTGTCCCGCTCTGCGAATGGTTGGCCACCAGAAGATGACTGACAGTTACTGGTCAAAAGGCTGCCAATCACAGTAATGCCCCCATGTGAAGCTAGTGCCAGAAGTCCAAATGAAAAAAATTAAACAAATGAAAAACTCTAAAAAGGAAAAAAAAAAAAATTCAAACGAAAACGTAGGATCGCAAGCCAAAAAGTAAAAAACCAAGCGAAATGCAAGCAAAAAGTTATTAAAAAAAAAAAAAAAACAATTGTAAATGAGAAACATTTTTGTTAGTTTCTTACAAATTTACATTGGATATTTTTGGCACTAGTCTGATTCCATAAGAGAGAAGAAGATGCCAGAGTGGCAGAAAACCCCACTGTTCTCATCCTTCTGGTCAAGGTTCGGCACCAGTCTGCAGTTGTCGTGGTCGTCCAGGACGCCGTCGTTGTCGTCGTCTTCGTCACATTGGTCTCCGAGGCCGTCCTTATCAGAGTCCAGCTGAGAGCTGTTGATGACGTACGGGCAGTTGTCTTTGGTGTTCTGATGACCATCTCCATCACTGGCTCAACAGACTTGGGTTTAGTCTCGACGTTGCGTTTGGTGCTGGTCATTATGTCACGAGGTTATTTTACCTGTCTGTGTTGGTGTCACACGTGTCTCCAATAAGATCATCATCTACATCAGACTAAAAAGACAAATTACAAATAACAAATAAAACATTTAGAAAAGCATTTTTAACCTCCTGAGTACCGATGTCCTCATTTGTGTACTGACGTCACAGGTCACGATTTTTCCTGTGTGCTAAAACGCCCTGACGTGCTAAAACGATTCATCCACGTTATTGTGATCTTATAGCGCCCTCTAGTGGTGTCGCAAAATGAAACTGAAAATGTCGGAGAATAGGACGGAAGTTCTGTCGGCTGCAGTGTTACTTCAGTCTTTCTTTCAAGCCTTCGCAACGGAAGTAATTCATTTTATTAATTACAAAAAATTATGAGCGCGACGTTTAGGTAAGACGTTTCCCTTTTGTTAGGACATGAAAGATTGATACAAATAAATACATTTCTTATGTATTACATTTCATACCTGTCATACCGGAGTGGTCCTGTTCACGGCTCCGCCCCATGATCACATTCCCAAGCACAACTGGAGGCGATCCAATCACCGTCACTATATAGTCTGTCCGTTCCCTTTGTTCCCTGTCTGGCTACATCATTGCTACCCTGCAGACTCACAGACCTCCTCGGCTTCCCGAGAGCGTGAGTGTGACAGTATCTCCAATACTAAATAATTTTTTTTAAATATACTTCGTTTTTACACTTATTGTGTTTCTAAAAGCACAACTAGCAAAGCAATTAAAAAAAAAAAATAATTTCAGAGCTCGGGTCTCAAAGAGATGTTGTTGAAATGCTTGAAAATATTTTCCCAGATATACTGTATCTCTGCCATATACATCTGTAATATTTAAGACATTCAATCAGACGCTTCACGATGTGTTTTGTTTCTAGACGTTAGCGCTGACCTAGCCATTAGCATATACATGTTATTTGGTTTATAGTTAGATAGATGGATGAATAGACAGATAAAGAGAAAAAAAGAGAGAAAGAAACTGATACAGACAAACTCTTTTTTTATCAAGCGTAGTAAAAAAGACTACACCTAGTGAATAGGTCTGTTCAGCCTCGTTTCGCTCGAATGTATTCGATTATTATTTTTTTTGGTGGCTTCTGCATTATTCCATCCCACGATTTCTTTTGGTACCTGGTTTGGGTTCGAAACCTCAGGGCAGCTGTCGCACGCATCACCCACACCATCACGGTCCTTGTCTCTCTGATCCTGGTTGGGCACTTTGGGGCAGTTATCTAAGATGTTTTTCAGTCCTGTGTAAAGAACAAACTGAGTCAGGAACATATGGAGACAAACAAACAAAGATTTGCACAGACTTTCTTTCTCTCTCACGATTTCTCACTCTTTTTCTTTCTTTCTCTCTATTTTTCTTGTCTTTTCTTTTCTTTTCTTTCTCTTACACTCTTTTTCTTTCTTTCTCTCACACTTTTTTCCTTCTTTCTCTCGCTCTCTTTCTTTCTTTCTTTCTCACTCTCTCACATCTCTCTTTTTTCTCTCTTCTTTCTCTCATTCTCTCTTATTTTATTTCTTTATTTCTTTCTCTCTCTGTATTTTTCTTTCTCTCTCTTTTACTCTCTTTTTTGTTTCTTTCTCTTTTTCTTTCTTTTTCTCAATCTCTATTTCTTTCTCTCAATCTCTTAATTTTTCTTTCTTCCTTTCTCAGTTTCTCTCACTATTTCTCTCTCTTTCTTTCTTTCTTTCTTTCTCTCATTCTCTTTTTCTTTCTTTCTATCTCTTTTTTTCTTTCTGTCTTTCTTTCTTTCTCGCTCTCACTCACTCTCTCTCTTTCTCTCGCTCTTTCTTTCTTTCTTTCCTTCATTTTGAGGAAAAACAAACACACAAAAATTTACAGAGACATTTTGTCTTGGTGGGTCGCCTGTTTAAAGTTGGTTTTGAGCAAAAGTCTGTGGAATCGTTTCCACTCATCTGAAGCTCTTGGCCGCTGATGGTGGAAATGTGCTCCCTCGATATTTTCAAGCTTGCTCATGTCTCCATCAAGTCGTTTTCTGCTGACGGTAAATGTCAAATAATGTCTGGCCTTGATTTTACACATTTTTGGACTGGAACACGTAATTGTCCTTTTAAAGGAGGACCATTAGTGTGGAGCCACAGATGCTGTTAGAAGTGGGTCACTTTTAGTTTTACATGACCCGAGGATGCTATAAGCCTCTCTTATTTCAGCTTTAAAACAACAGAAGCTTCTGTTTTACTCCGTAAAAATGACCTACGCTTATAAAATCCCCCGTAGAAAAACGAGCCCAGAGGGGGAAAAGGAAGTTTAGAGCCTGACACACCGTTTTTACTTTCTCCACAGTGAAAATAACAGGATCTATTTTTCAGCCATTTGTCCATATTCTGAACCACTTTTCTGTTTCTGGGTCACGGGGAGCAGGAGCCAATCACATCAAGGGGGGAAACACCCTTTGACCTCTTGAGACCCAAGGTCTGAAATTATATTCTTTTTAAAAGCTTTGCTAGTTGGGCTTTTTGGGCTTTTTTTTGGCATATTTTTTTTTACATGTTATTACTAAATATTTACTTATTTTCATCGATCTTTCAAAGTCCAAACAAGCGGGTGGGAAAATGTAAAAAGTCTAAAAATGGAAAAAGTGTTTATATTCGCGCAAATACGGTAGACTGAAATTACCATCTCCATCCATGTCATTATCACAGGCATCTCCCAATCCATCCTCATCAGTGTCCCGCTGATCTTGATTCTTGATGGCATCACAGTTGTCACAGGCGTCACCATGAGTGTCTTCATCGCTGTTTTTCTGATCCAGGTTTGGCGTCAGCCAGCAGTTGTCCTGTAAAGACAGAAGCAGAAGATGGAAGACGGTCTCCAACCAACTTCCCCGGTCGCATTTGTACTTGTTCGTTGAGGATGCCGTCACTGTCTGCATCCTCATCACACGCGTCTCCTTTTCCATCCCTGTCTGTGTCTTCTTGACCCGAGTTGGGAACGAAAACACAGTTATCCTGAAATGTAAAAGCACAGTGATGTGTAGACAGTGCCATACACGTTCCTGATATCAGAGGTGTAAAGTACATGAGTTTTTAACAGAAAGAACAATTTTTTTAAAGAACTAACGGCCTTTTGCATGCGTTTTCTTTTATTATGTTAAAGAAATGCTACTATTTTTAGACGTGTCATCTAAGTTACAGTAGCGTTCCGGCCTGTTTGAATCTTACAGCATGCGTGGATATTCAAGAGCTAATATAAATGTTTCCTTTCTTTTTTTTTTTTTAAATAGACAAAGTAACAAATAGACTTCGTAATAGACTTACTTTGTAAATGTTGTAAATATACAATATGTACACATGTTGCGCTTTGAGAACTTGTAACTGTGCATTTGTTGAAACCGTGAAAAGCGCCCTACAAATGCACTGAACTTGAACATATGTGTAATACAATTGATTCTGTAAAAAAAAGTACGACGAACACAAAACTGGAAAATTCTTTAGACATTGAAACACTGAGAATAGTATGTGTACTTCATGGATTGTGAATTTATTGGGACTGCATGAATTTAAAAGTTTCCTATATTTTTGATACTCAGTACAAGTACAAAGTAGCCATAAATACTTAAAGAAAAAAAATATTTACAAAATTTTCAAAAAACCTTAAAGTTTACTCAAGTACTTTATACCTCTGACTGATTTGGACCAATACCTTCAGGCAGTTTGCATCTCGGCAGTGAAGCTTCAAATCTGGATAAGCATCAATGTCTGTGTCTTTTCCGCAAACGTATCCATTTCCTGCCCAGCCGATTTTGCACTGTGACCAGTGAGAAGAAGTCAAATATGAAAACAACGTCATGCTTTACACAGGGTTCGACCCATGACCTCCAGAAACACACAAATGACTAACGTATTTATGCAAATATAAGCACCATGTGAATATAAGCACACCCTAAGGTCTATTTCATAACATTTATAACTGGTTTAATTACATTAACTTTCTCTCAAAATCACATTTTTGTCTTTATTTACCAAACGTAACTTTATTTAACAAACTTAACTAGTTTTACTGAATACTTTACTTGAATAATTGATTCTAGTAATCAGAACTTTATTTCCCAGAATGCAGAGCAACTTAACATTATATAGTCGCACACACGCGCTGCTGCATAAAGACGACATGTTTCCATTTATTTGTGATTGTTCCTGACTTGAAATACGGAAAAACAGGCGCTTAGTTGTTTAAAGTCAAAAATTCGAATAAAAGGGGTGCTTATATTTGCGTAAATATGGTACATAAAAAAACCTGTTTACCACACAGGAGATACTCCCGTCCCTCTCCACCACACACTCTGCGTTAATATCACAAGGGTTTGACAGGCCGTTTCCACAGAGACGCTCAGGTGTTTCAGCCGAGTCTTGAGCCGTGGGTTTGCAGCCGCTCAGCTGGTCGCCTTTGAATCCAGGAAGACATTTCCCGCAGTGAAAAGCGCCCTAGAAAACGATCAGAACCCGAACGGCAGTTTGTTGGCAGAGTGTACAGAAATTCCATACGAATCAGACTAGTGCAGATTTCTCTACACTCTTTACACTGCTGACTTCACTTACACATCAACGGCATGTCGCATCCAACATTTATCAACATTATCAACATGAGCTTATCAACATTTTAACTGCCTAGAGTATGGACAACGGTCCCTCGCTGGACACATCAAAGACTAAGGAATTGATCAT
The DNA here is from genome assembly GCA_028128575.1 of Paedocypris carbunculus. Classification (NCBI taxonomy): domain Eukaryota; kingdom Metazoa; phylum Chordata; class Actinopteri; order Cypriniformes; genus Paedocypris; species Paedocypris carbunculus. The sequence continues at coordinate 220,721 of SOMO01000038.1, read as the reverse complement.
TGACTTTCACATAAAGGCTACCTGCCTGGGATCATTGACGGGGAGAGGATTGAGATGTTAGCCACCTATAAATACTTGGGTGTGTATCTTGACTATAGGTTGGACTGGTCGGAGCAGGCTCGGGCCCTTTACAAGATGGGTCAGAGTAGACCAGGGGTGGCCAACTAGTCAGAGACTAAGGGTGTACTCACACTGGGCGGTCCGTGCTTCGGTACGATTGTCCCCCCTCCCTACTCCCCCGCTGGCGGCGCACTCACACTGCCAAATTTGCAGTCGCGCTTCAGTACGCTTACTGCGATGTTTTAAGTAATACTAGTAGTTGCCGGTAGACGGCGTAGGTTTTCATCATGCTTTGTCACTGATATAATTGTAACCCTAGTTCATATAAATGTTATTTAATTTAGCATTAATCTATTTTAAGTTATTGTTGATTTATTTTACTGTTTAATTTGTGATTGGCATTATATTATGTAACTTGAAATATTAATTCAAAAGAATTGTGGGGGAAAAAGTCCCTGTCCCTTTAACTTGGAGTAATGAGAAATAACGAGAGTCAGGTGCGAGTCTCCCGGAAAAGCGACTGTCTGAATGCTGCACTTTGTGTGGAAATAAACACGTCGTTCTGAATCCATCGTGTGAGCCATTTATTAAAGAAGCCCACACTGAAGAGACGGAAGAAGGACCAGAAATAAGGACGCTCACGCTGCGATGTATTAAGTAATACTAGTATTTACCGGTAGATGTAAGTTTTCATCATACTTTGTCACTGATATAATGTTGGAAAAGTTAGTAAAAGTACGAAAAAACTGCGCTTTCACTGCAATGGATTCTGTAGATCTGGTGGGTTTGTGGCTTATCATTTTAAATCGTTTGGTCTGCGGAGGTTCACAGCCTCACACCGCCTGTGTGTGTGTGTGTGCGCGCGCGCGCGTTCGGAAGAAAGAGCAGAGCAACCAGCACGAGATGTGGAGAGCTTTTACTTGCGCTGCGCTCGCTTTTGTTGCACGTAAACATGCTGCTCGTGTGAGGAGCGCGCGCATTTTCCCGTTTTGGAGCGGCTGAAACGTAACGTCATGCCCCCTGGTCCGTGCACGGGGACTCGCACACTCACACCGCGAGCCCAATCCTGCGGGCCGTGCCCAAGCACACCTCCTCCAACCGGGCCACGGCCGGCCAGAAGTGCCGCGGCCAGGCACGGCCAGGAACACTCACACTGTCAGACCAACCGTGCTTTGGTGCCCGAACACGGACTTGAGCACCTAGTGTGAGTAAGCCCTAAGAGTCACTTTTTTCTGTGTTACTGCAAAGAAGCCACATCATACACATAGCACACATAAACATCATCCCTTTCCTTATTCATGTATGCACACACACACACGCACACACAGACCTCTGCTCAGCCATATTTAATAAAAATAACCACACCAATATGATAATATTAGTTATTTTTCAACAGGTAACAATGTGTGCATATTTAACTCATGTCATGTGAAAGCTCCTGAAGAGCCGCGTGAGGCTCAAGAGCCACTGGTTGGGGATGAGTGAGGAAACAAAACGTTTAAGTAAGTCTGCTATCAACTCGGACATTTTCGTACCTGAAAAAAGATTTTATTCTGAAGTGTGTGTTTACTGCGTTTTAAAACCAGAAGATGACACTCAACAAACCATGTGACGTGATGGCACTATACAGCAAACGTCTACAGTTGTTAATTTAATAATACATTTATTAAAGTAATAAATTATTAAAAGTTACATACACACACACACA
>SOMO01000038.1:161671-185977 GCA_028128575.1 Paedocypris carbunculus | reverse complement strand
TTTTTTTTTTTTTTTTTCGAAAATAGAGGGGTGCGGCTTATATACAGGTGCGGCTTATAGTCCAGAAAATACAGTAATAATGTTAAAAGTAATATTATTGTGTTATTAACCTGTCAAGGTTCTCATTCAAAGAACAAGTACATTCTCCCCACAATATTTGACCATGACACAGCAAAAGTTTGCGTTTCAGTAAACACAACAGAAAGTTTAACAGAAACACAACTTCAGCAAGAGTGCAACGCTTTCTGCCCGGCTAACAAACCTTTTGGCCGCGGGGAGGCTACTGCCTTTAGAGCATACCCCGTGCGTTGCGCACGTAGTGCAGAGGGCTGTTGTCATCTCTCCCCGGGAAGGGGATTCTATGCTGTGCTGACTAGAGTCTATAAAGTGGTCGGACATTTCAGGCACAGTCCGGCCAACTCGTATGAGCTGAACCTCCAGTAAGCCTCGCTCAGGCAGGATCAGGAGTCCCTCGTGCAAGACGTTCCAACGCAGTGGAACCCGACCCTGGAGATAATAAGGCGATTGCTTCGTAACAGGGAAATGCTCCAGGCAACACTGTCTCAGCAGAAGCACTGCCTGGCCCTCCCGACGAGCGCCGACTACGAGAGACTGTCCAGGCTGGAAGCTCAAAGCATCTTCATCCATTGAAGATGTGTACTTTTCTCCCTTTTCCTCACTTCTCGTTTATTCACCCAAGGTTGCGACGGCTTTGGATCCACTTTTTAAAGACCTATGATTCCTGAGCCGAGCAGAGAGGAAGCCAGTGTGGGAGAGGCTAAGTGAGCTGGTGAAGGAGGAAGAACCGGCTCCGCCAACACCCGTGGAGGAGATTCCCAAGTCCAGGCACAAATTAGCGCTGCTGCTCACACGGTCAGACTCGGGGTCAGAAGACATCCCGGAAGACAACACTCTGGAGCGATACCGTCAAGAGCCCGCTGCCCATCTAGACCAGTGTCCTCTGAAATGGTGGCTTTCCAACGCGACCACATTTCATTGCGTGGCCGCAGACGCTTGCAACTACCTCGGGACTCCTGCCACAAACGTCCCGTGCAAGAGACTTTTTTCTTTGGCAGTCTATATTGTGCAGAAAAGGATAGCCAATTTGTCATCAGAAAACGTGAACAGACTGGTCTGCCTGAGTGACTTGTGGAAGAGCTCAGAGTGACTGTTTGACAAAAAATCAGTGTGCAAAAAATACAAGCCTCTGTTCCTCATTTATTCCATTAAAAAATGTAATTCAATATAGATTGATGCAGATAAATTCTGGGAGAAACAGTTAGATTAATCTAGATCAAGACTTTTGATCCCTAGTATGTGAAAAACTATTTCCCCTCTTCCTGACTTTTTTATTCTTTTGCATGTTTGTCACACAAAATGTTTCTGATCATCGAACACATTTTAATATTAGTCAAAGATAACACAAGTAAACACAAAATGCAGTTTTTAAATGAATGGTTCTATTATTCAGTGAGTAAAAAAAAAATCCAAACCCACATAGCCCTCATGGCATCGTCAATGAAAGATGGAGAAAATCCTGCATTCCACACATACCACTGCGGAGCATGAAAGAACTGCTAGATGAGGATGAGGAGCTGGTTGGCAGAGCAGCAAATCAGACACCAATCCCTTTCACAGGCTGGGTAGAGCTCAAGTTCAGTCTCCACATCACGAATGACCAACAATCAGAGTTACTCGTACCGGTGCTAGTTTCCAATAAGCCAGGGGTAGCGGAGCCACCCATCATTGGATATAATGTGATTGAACATGTAATAACCAATGGAATGGAGCAGCACCCAGAGGTCACACCAGCTTCAGTAAGAGATGCTTTCTCCATTGACTGTAAGAAGGCTAATGTCTTAATCCATTTAGTACAGCATGGTGACCCTCGTGGTGGAGAGATGGTAGTGAAAGCAGGAAGAGTGATAACAGTGATTCCGGCAGGTCAGACTAAACTGGTGAAGTGCAATGTAAGAACAGGTCCTCTTTCCACAAAACAGGAAGTTCTTTTCCAACCAGACGAGACTCCAGCATGGCCTGAAGGACTGCACATCTCCGAAACAGTTATGTACCTGGAAAAGGGAAACTGGTCCAGAATGACTATTCCGGTGTCTAATAAAAAGAACTATGACATTAACCTCGCCCCACATACAGTGCTGGGACGGCTACAGCAGATCAAGGCTATGTATGCAGCAGAGGTGCGACCAGTCACTGGTTCAGCCAAGACAGCTAATGCCGAGTTCAGACTGCACGATCTTCACAGTAGTCGGGTCACAGATCATTTCACATTGCATGACTGTCTGGGCCAGCGATCGGTCACTGCTGTGTTCACACTGCGCAATTGATCGCAGACAGAGGGTTTCACACTGCGTGACTTCAACAACCTCCGACCGGCCCGGAAACTGCGTCTCACAACCAAACACACGCGAGAAGTGAGGGAAATAACGCGATGTCACGAAAAAAACCGGGATATTTTAAACATGATAGGCCGAAAGAAGCTTGCTGTGCAAATGGCATGTGCGTTCATATGCAGTGAAAACAATAAAAAGAGAAGATTGTTGAGAAGGAAATGGCTGGGGAGACGCGAGGATTACAAGGATTACAGCTCCGATGAAACATCATACAGACACGGGTGCTCCTGTCATATTTCAACTAATTTCTCTTCAATATCTTCTGTCCAAATAGACCGGTAAAAAGCCATTTTCTGCCTCGAAACCATGTTTTTTCACATTGTCTGTATCTTCGTAACTCCTCCCCGAATTTTCCGCTACCCCGAATCTGCTCTCTCATCTCGTCGTAGCTCATCGCCGACGTTATTTTCAGTCAAAACACATTTCACACTGCGTGATTGTGAATCGCCGACTGGTCCAGATATTTAGCATGCCAAATATCTCACGGGAGTCGGCGACTCGTCTGCGATTCTCCAAATCGCGTCTTTGATTATTCACACTGTGTGATTGTCATTCGCGGGAGCGAGCAGCGATTTGCCTGCGATCATCGGAGATTTCTCAAAACCTGTCGGCGACTCAAAATCGGGGCTAAAATCATGCAGTCTGAACCCGGCATAAGACAACTCAAACAGCAGAGGAGGAAAAACAGCAAGAAAAACCCAGTGCAGGAAAACAAGACTGTTGGGATCCTCCAGTGTCAGTTGAGCACCTGAGTCCAGATCAACAAGCAGGCGTAAAACAAATGCTCAGAGAAGAATGTGCCGCATTTTCAAAGGATGAGAATGATGGTGGATGTATCCCTTCCCTGCAGTTAAAGATTCGCCTGAATGAAACAACACCGGTGCGACACACTTACACCTCTGTCCCTAAACTACTACACAATAATAATAATAATAATAATAATGAGTATTTGTAGGGCGCTTTTCACAGTTTTAACTGTCTCAAAGCGCACGAAGAGAATTGTTGCTTTTTATTCAATTTATCGTCTGGATTGTTGGTGTTAGCTATGTGGCTGCGGTTATGACAAGGAAGTGAAGGAATCTTTCACCAGTCGTATGTGTAAGAAAAAAAGATGGAAATCTAAGACTGTGTGGACTACAGGGAATTAAATAAGAAGTCCATTCCTGATCACTACCCTATTCCTCGCGTTCAAGACATGCTAAACAGCGTGAGTGGAAGTGCATGGTTCTCTGTGCTGGATCAAGGCAAAGCATACCATCAGGGTTTCATGGAGGAAACGAGTAGACCTCTCACTGCCTTTATAACACCATTGGGGCTGTACGAGTGGGTCCGGATCCCTTTTGACCTGTCCTCAGCTCCAGCAGAATTCCAGCGCAGCATGGAGGAGTGCCTCAGTGGCTTGAGAGATGAAATATGCCAGCCATACTTGGATGACAATCTTGTCCACAGCAAGTCATTTGAAAAGCACCTTCATGATATAGGAAAAGTACTGCGTCGTTACCAAGCGCATGGGATAAAACTAAGCTAAAAACTGAATAAAACTGCTAAGAAGTGTGAAGTATTTAAAGACCAAGTGAAGTTCCTGGGAAAGATTGTATCAAAGAATGGCTACTGTATGGACCCAAATGAAATAGCACCTGTACAAGCACTGAATAATAGGAAGCCAGAGATTGTTGGAGATTTTTTTTTTTTTTTCTCCCCTCCTCTCCTGAGCGCCAAGTGTTGTACGACCGGAATCTCCTAGGAGCTTCGGGATCATCGGTGGTGCTTCCTCGACCTCTGTGGACCTCATGATGCTGTTGGTGTGGAGAAGTGAAGCCGCCTCTTTCCCCTCTGAGGAGGGAAACTTCGTTCCAGAATCATCATTTAAAATGGCGCGGAACAACCAACGCACTGATTTTGTAGTGTTAGAATGCCAGAGGAGACTGGCACCAGTGAGCCGGGTTCTCCTCAGGGTTTTTTCCTCGTTAAACAGGTTTTTTTTACCTGGCCACTGTCGCGTATGTGCTTGCTCTTTGTCTTTGTCTTGTCATAACCGCAGCCATATAGTTAACATCGACAATCCAGACAATAAATTGAATAAAAAGCAACAATTCTCTTACATATTTACACGTGCGCTTTGAGACAGTTAAAACTGTGAAAAGCGCCCTACAAATACTCTATAATAATAATACAAATATTATTATTATTATTATTATTATTATTATTTAAGGAAGATGTTAGGATTTCTGTCATACATGTCAGTACATCCCAAACTTCTTATGTATTGCCAATCCATTATACAGTTTACTGTCAGCAGAAAAGTCACCAACGGCTAAAGGTCAAAGGTCAGAGATGAAGGGGAAAGGAACGAAAAGCAAAAAGGCAGATCAGTTGACTTCCCGTCAGAAAATCACATGGACAGATAACCACCAGGCAGTGCTATGCCAGCTGTTAGACTTTCTAGTGTGTCCTCCACTTCTTGGGTACCCTGACTTGGAGAAACCCTTTGTGCTCCATTGTGATGCCTCCCAAGAGGGACTCGGTGCAATATTATATCAGAGGCAGCACGGCAAACTCGTTGTCAAAGGTTATGGGTCGAGAACACTAACTGCTCCAGAGAAGAATTACCACCTCCACTCTGGTAAGCTGGAATTTTTAGCAATGAAGTGGGCTATCTGTGAAAGATTCCGAGAGTATTTGTACTACGCACCATGGAGCAGTACACCTGCTCAAATGAGGTTGAACCAGAGACCGTAACAGCCTTGACACAAGCGATTCAAATGGACTTTCATGAACATGAGCCCTGGCTGTGCTCATCTGTCATAAATATAGGTTGTACTGACGTAGAGAGGGGACGAGTAGCACCACCGGTGGCCGAGAATCACCACAGAGAAATTAAAGAGAGCAAAACAGGATGATCCAGTCATTGGCAAAGTCCGGAAGTGTGTCATCACAGGAAGGTGGTCTCATCTGAAGCGAAAAAGTCGGCAAGATGACCTTACAGTTCTGGCACATGAAAAGAACAAGTTGTATGTAAATGAGGATGGAATCCTATACAGAAGATCTGCTGCACGTGCACAACTAGTACTGCCAACTACTTTTCACCAACTGATTTACAAGGAGTTACAAGAGATGGGACATCTGGGAGTGGAGCGCACACTCAGCCTAATTCGCCACATATGCAGGGAGATGTAGACCACTTCGTAACCAAAGTGTGTAGTTGCCTGAAAAGGAAGGCCCCAAACAAGACAGCCCGAGCACCATTGGTGAACATAGTAACAACATATCACTTCGAGATGGTCTCAATCGACTACTTACATCTGGAATCTTGTAAAGGAGGCTACGAGTACATCCTAGTGGTCATGGATCATTTTACACGCTTCGCACAAGCATATGCATGCACCAACAAAACGGCCAAAACTGCTGCGGAAAAGATCTTTGGGGACTTTGTACTAAAATTTGGATTCCCAACCAAGTTGCATCATGACCAAGGCAAAGAATTCGAGGACAAGTTATTTACCAAACTGGCAGAATATTTTGATATTAAAGGATCCCACACCACACCTTATCTGTCAGGATCTACGCTGGCAGTGATGTTCACGCCAGCGGAGAGACTTTTATTTTAAACCTTTTCCGAGTACTACTTTGAACGTCACCTGGAACTTTGGTTTGTTTACTTTCAGTCAGTTTCTGATTTGGTTTGCTTTCGTTAATGATTCAATCATCTGTTTCAGCTGTTTTGGTTTGTTTTGATTGATTAATTGCTTGATGATTATTGCTTTTTATCGGTTAAGTTCTGTCACCTGTTCCCTGGTTGCATACAGAGGATCTCAATGACTGTCTCCTGGAAAACCTACTGCCGTGATTCAACTGTGAAGACAGAAGTTAAAACTCTGATAAATGTGCGGAATGTCGGGTCGACATTCATTGTTGGAGGGGAGAGTGTGGGGTCCATGTTAAAATATTTAAGTTTAGATAAATGCTGGATGCCCTTTTCAATTGTATTTTGTATTTGTTCGTTTTATTGCTTTTATATTTTCATCATTAGGTTATTTTAATTAATGTCGATATTTGGTAAGGCAGATATGAGCTGCAGAAAAATATTGCACAGGCACGGGCGGGGAAGCACCGCGGGGGGTCCTGTGTGAGTGACGGAGAGCAGCGTGCAGAACTGAAAGTTGATGTGTTTTCTGGACCGCGAGTTTTTTTTGTGATTTGGAAATAAAACAGTTCATAACCAACCCACACGTGTGATGACCTTTTTACGCGTGTGCAACACTTGAGCGCAATTAACCACAGTAAAACCAACAAATTTCAACAAATCTCAAATGTGTGAAGTGTGTGTTCTGCACGGAAGGAATTTCAAACAATCAACAAAACCAAACACAACTTAATGTTATTTACGGGTAACAGGGTCAAAGAGTTTTTCACACCACTGTATGTACATATTTACAGTATATTTATACAATTTAACAAAAATACATATTTTACAGGTTTATATGTATTTTACACAATTTAAAAATTATATTTTTACATATTACACACACACGCCCACACGTATATATGTGTGTACATATATGTGAAAGTTCAAGTTTGCTCATTTGTAAGGCGCTTTTCACAGTTTTAACTGTCTCACACACACACACACACACACACACACACACACACAGCAAATGCAATTTAGATAAATAAAATAAATAAAAATATTGATAAAAAAAATAAAAATACATTTGAATTTATAATTTTACAATGCAGTGATATCACATTCATCATATTGCACCATTTTTTTTTATTGCAACCTCCTTATTTCCATTGCACAATTTTTTTGTTTTTACTATTATTTGTATTTTCCCTCTGTCATCAGTGTTTTTCTTCTTGTACCTTCTCTGTGTTGCTGCTGAAGCTATAGAAATTTTCCCTTAGTGGGATTAAAAAGTGGGATTTCCCTGGAGTCATTAAAAAGATAAGGTAAAAAATAAGTCCTAAATATTTTATGTACAAATTACTGATCAATCAAACATCACTGCTTTATCAAATACATTTTTTTACTCATTTTTTTATACAGTGTTGCATGAGCGTTTGATTATTTCACTGGAACGAAGGCATACCGGAGCAAACCGAGCGGATGATATCATGGGATCGTTGCTGACCTCTGGTGGAGATGAGGGCCGCCTCGCTCTGCTCGCTCGACCCTGCGGCGTTAACCGATTTGATGTAGAAGAGATAATTCTCATTGGGCTGGAGAAGGACCATCTGCTCACAACTTTTTATTCCTGAAATGGATCTGAGCAAAAAAAAAAAAAAAAAAAAAAAAACAATCCGGCTGAGGCACAATTTGTATGCATATAAAAAGCGAGTTCATTTTTCACAAAAATCAACAAACAATATTCAATTTTCTTTAAAAAAAGGTCCGTTGTACTTGTTCTGCCCTTCGGGCATTTCTGTTGTTGTTGCGACCTCTAGTGGTCAACATTGTTATTGTTTTAGAATCAGGAAGTTAAAGGCATCCTAAGCTCATGGGAAGATCCAGCTGCAGCTGTTTATATTTACGTTTCGGTTTCTCCTAGCAAGTACTGCCTGTAAGTGATTTATGTTTACATTTATAGGAGTGTTTCTAAAGTATATTTATGTTGAAGTTTATAATAATTTGAAGTTAAGTTTTATTCACTCTAAACAGTTTCATAGTTCATCGACATGTTGTTTTTCATTGCGGTCTATACAAATGAGAAGTCATCTAAGTATATGTATTTGTGTTTATTTTCAGTTTTACTACTTGTTAATGTATACAACAAAGCAAGAGTCTCTATTAAACGGACGTAAAGGCCATGTTCTGACTCCTGATGTTTTAATGAACTGAGTTTAGCTGACTGTCTAATTTTGGTTAAAAACGCCAATCGGAGGACAGTACAGTACCAAAACTGCAGTTGTATTAATACTTTTGCTAAAAACAAAGTGTGCGTTACAACAATAAATGACTATAACTATTTATTCTAATGTTTATGTAAACGGAAAAAATTTGGATATTGATATTGTGCGCTTTGAGACAGTTAAAACTGTGAAAAGCGCCCTACAAATACTCATTATTATTATTATTATTATTATTATATTGATACACATAAACAGAGATATTTACACAACAGAGAAACTTCTGCACAGCAAAAAAATAAAAACAAAAAAAGAAACCAAAGAAAAAGAAGTGTTTGCCGTGGTGGTGGGGGCGCTATACCTGAGTCCCTCCCTCTCGCAGGCGTACTGACGGCAGTACTCCAGCGTGTAGCTATCCACCGAGCCAGGATGAACCGAGCTCCAGCGCAGCGTGGCCGAGTCCCACAGAACCGTGCACTGCTCCGTCTGGATCACTGGCACTGACGGGGCTGCGGGAACATTTGAAATACATTCAAATACTATACGTGTAGTAAAACATGTGATGAAGAAGGCCACCGCGACTTTCAGTTTGTCAACAGCATAAATGTGGCAGTATTGATCATGCATGACATTCATGAGTCACTGACTTATACAGACAGTCCTACATGCTATATAAATAAATATAGCACATACACACACACACACACACACACACACACACACACACACACAAATACGTAGAGAGAGAGAGAAAAAGAGAGATAGTGAGAGAGAAAGGGAAAAAAGGAGAGACAGAGAGAGAAAAAATATAGAGACAGACAGAGAGAGAGAAAGAAAAAGAGGGAGAGGGAGAGAAAGAGAGAGAGAGGGAGAGAAAAAGAAAGAAAGAGAGAGGAGGGGGGGGTGTTAAAGAACAAGCTAAATAAATCCAGGGTTCATGTCCAGATAATCTTTGTTTCTTGTGTCTGGTCTAGTTATTCAAAATCGGTATAATTTAATTGAAAAAGGACATTTTACACAATTCTTATCAGATCCATGATAAACAGATCGCAGTGGTGTTCTTGAGACTAAATACTTTTTGCTACTTTGTACTTGTACTGACCATCAAAAAATATGAGCAACTTTTAATCTCTACTAGACTACATTTGAGATAAAAGTAGAGTAAAAATTTGTAAAATAGAAATAAAACCTCACAAATAATTTCTTGTGTTTGAAATGTCTTGTTTTTTAGCCTAAACTCGGTACGAGTAAAATACTTCAGGACTTTTAAAATTGGATACTTTACTACTGTTACTCAAGTATTTCTGGAATTAGTGACTTGTACTGTGGTCAATTTAACAGTAAGGTCTCTGCACTTTTATTCTTTACACCAGTGGCAAATCTATACAAACATGTATAAGGCAATTCCAACCCAACGACTGGCTAGTGAAGAGTTAACATCTGTCCCATCATGATTTTACATCTCTATGAATGGCAGTGCGACATGCGTCATACACAGTGGCGGTATTAGGCACGGGCGGACGGGACAGGCACTCAGGGCGGCATTTTTTCACGCCACGTGGGCTCAGAAAAAAAAATTATTATGTGTGCGTCCACTGCGGCGCCCCTGTTTGTGTTTACTGAATGACTGATGCACAGAAAAAGCGAGAAAGGTGCAAAATGGAGGTGAAGGAGCGGCGCAGAAGGAAATTGACGTTTCTCAAAAAATGAAGCCGGCGGCCACACTAAGTCTGCGGCGGGGTTGTTATCTGTTAATGCTAATCTGTAAAGCTATCGTGTGCACAATTTGCAAAACGGGCAAAATATAAAAGGTATGCTATAAATAACTATAAATAGAGTGTTTCATATACGGAGAAGAAATGTATCGAAACATTGTTTTAATGTTTAAATATATATTTTCAAAATACATATATCCAATATATGGGACATTTTTAAACATGTTTTGAACATATACATGCATATATTGTTCACATTTCCATACGCCTAAAGAAGACAGAAAGATTGAAATAAATGAACAATAACTATATTTCCATGTATTCGCCATGGAATCTCCATTAAAAATTACGCGGAACAACCAACGCACTGATTTTGTAGTGTTAGAATGCCGGAGAAGACTGGCACCAGTGAGCCGGGTTCTCCCCAGGGTTTTTTTTCCTCGTTAAAGAGGTTTTTTTTTACCTGGCCACTGTCGCGTATGTGCTTGCTCACTGCTCTTTGTCTTTGTCTTGTCATAACCGCAGCCACATAGCTAACACCAACAATCCAGACGATAAATTGAATAAAAAGCAACAATTCTCTTACATATTACACGTGCGCTTTGAGACAGTTAAAACTGTGAAAAGCGCCCTACAAATACTCATTATTATTATTATTATTATTATTATTTATATTTAACCGAATAGTAGAAACAGAATACACTTTATTTGTAAATACATGAAAAGGAGGTTTGGAAAAGTTCAAGTTCAAGTTTATTTATATAGCTTGACATATATTTATATGACTTCTTAGTTCGAGACCAACGCAAAGTCGCTATGCGAATTAGGGAAATAAGATCTTTAAAAAGAAAAATGTCCATTATTTAACTGTGTTAAAAAATTAGGGAAAACGAGGAAACGATTAAAAAATAAAAATATCCATTGTGGTTCAGATTAATACACACATTTATGTGTTAGAAACCTATTTAAATTGAATTTTTAATATTTTCCAGAATTTTTTATATAAATGCATAAATATAAATAATATAAATGCATTTTACGCTGCGTCAAGAGAGAGTCTCGCCCAGGACGGCGGTCAATGTAGAACAACCACTGGTCCCTCACTGACCGGTTTTAAACGCCAGTCGGTCGCTCGGCATGCTGCAGCCCGTGTAGTTCACCGCCATCACCCAGACTTTATAACACTTGTCCGCTTCCAGTTCCTCCAGATTGCAGTAGCTCTCCTTCACCGTCACCCGGTACTCCTCCGAGACAGCTGCAGATTACATGACACTTAACACACTTCCACCCAGCATTCTGTCTGTCACATGAGCACCGACATGGGTATGTCTGCTAATAAGTCATAATATTTCTGTCACAGCTCAGGGTTATTACACTGCCTATTTTTATGAAATAAGATCACTCCCAAATTTTTTAAACAAAAATGCTACACACTTTATTTTTTGCTTGCCAATCTTCATGATTTCATTTTCTAATCCTAACCCTAACCCCGACCCGGGACTGTGATTGGCAGCGAGGAAGTGAGTTCAGCAAGCGCACACTCATTCATTCATGTAAATATGAGTATACAACAAACAATGTGAAAATTGCAAATGAAAAACAAAAATCCAACAATGTTTGTGTCTTTGAAATTTACGTTTGTTAGTTTTGGCAATAATCTGATTTCATATATTTTAAGCCAATTGTCCAACCAAAACCAAAGCCAAACCAAACCACAAATGTGCTTTAACCAAAGTTAAAATAGTTGATTTTGAATAATTTGCATAAATGGCCAATAACTTAAGATGAAAATTGTTCTATTATTTGGGTCCAACAGAGGTGTAGACTTCGAGTCAGACTCGAGTCATGAATTTGGTGACTTCAGACTCGACTTAACAAAATATAAAAAGACTTGCGACTCTCAATCAACAACAACATGCACACGCTCACACACGCACACGCTCACACACGCACACGCTCACACACGCACACACACACACACTCTGGGAGAGGAGGGAATTTTATTTTAGGGATATTATTTTACTGTTTATCATTTCCTCTTTGTTGAGATTTCATTGATGAGAATACATTTATTTGGATTGAAAGATTGTTCATGAAAATGAGTTCAAGAAAAATAAATGTTTTTCCAAATAGGTAAGATTTTTGTATATATTTTACATACGTAGTCAGATTTCTTTTACTTTAGAAAAAATTTAAAATATACGTATAGCACCTACATTTTTGTTGACTAAATCTATACTATAACTTAGTCGACTTAACTGTTGTGGTATTTAGTTGACTAAAATTAGACAAAGTCAAAAGTTATTAGTCAATAATTAGACCATGACTAAAACTAAATTAAAAATAACATTGTCAAATCCCGTTTCCTATACATCAATGATTTTGTCTCGATGAACTAAGATATAACTAAGGACTGTATTTATCGGGCGTAAAGCACATTCTCTGACTTCCTTGTGGCTCCTCCATGCAGTAGACTTGAAAGCAGTCGATGACATCATCCGCACTGACACGCCAGTACACGGTCACGGAAGTGCTGTTTGCAGAATTAGCCTCCTGGGGCTGGAGATGTGGCTTTTGTGGCACTGTGAAAGAGCAAGTAAATAATACTGTATTAACGCAAATATAAGCACCCCCCCTGATTTTTCAGGCTCATTTCCAAAAATGTAATTAAACATTTTTTGTTTATTATGTTATTTCTCTCTTGAAATGCAATTTTGTTCTTTATTTCACAAACCTAATTTGTGACTCATATCATTAGATATCGTTTTACTTGAATAAAAAAAAAAAAAAAGGTTGATTCTAGAGATCAGAACTCCAACTTCCAGAATTCTCACTCTAATCCATGCAGATGCAGAGCTAGTAGGCTCGTTTCGAGCTGTTTCTTCATTCAATGCCGTGTGAAGAAAATTGTAGCGAAGGATTATTTTTTCCTGCACAGCAAAGCCATCGTTTTGATTGTATTTGTTTCCTGCTATCAACTCCTTTTCTGTGTTCTTCGTTTTCACTGTTTTCCGGCGCTTTTGGACTGTGCTTGAAGCCATTAGTCGTTAGCGCTAATTTACCAGATGCTCCGTCTGGTCCAAACATAATTATTTTTTATTCTAACATGTTATTTAGCCCCTGCTAAGTGTTGCTGCGTGACTAATTAGGCACTTGCCTTACCAAAGGCGAGTGACTATTATGTTTCTTTATCATTGAGCTAATAAGAACTAAAAGTAAATAAAACGTATTTCCATTTATTTGTGATTGCTCCTCTCTTGAAATGTGGGAAAATGAGCACTTTTATTTACATACATTTGAAATTGGGAATTATAAGCACCCCGCAAGGTTTTGAGCTTATAACATTGGGGAAAAAAAGGGGTGCTTATATTTGTGTAAGTACAATGATAATACTATAAATAATTATTCATTTTTCAAAATATTTATTATTATTACAAGTACAGTCTCAGAACAAACCTGGAATGTCTTTTTGTTTTTTTCTTTCGTTGCCTGATTTTCCCTTCGCGTAGTTCTCAAAAACGAGCAGACTTCGTGGACCAAGCTCCAAAGATAATGTGAATTCCAAAGCCGTGTTCAACCTAGGAAAAAATAGCTTCCTTAGATTGCTGAAAGAAACACATACAAATTCTCAAATTCGATTCATGCCATAACACCAAGTCAGCAATCTCAAACTCAACACAACTACCGTATTTATGCAAATATAAGCACCCAGTGGATTTTTTAGGCACCAAAAAAAAAAAAAAGATTCTCTTAACCCTTTACTGCGATGGGCATCGTTTTATGCGCTAAGTTCACGGTCAATTTACAGGGATCTAAAAAAACAAAAAACCCAATTATTTTGAAAATACATTTGTAATAAATATATTGACCACCAGGTGGCAGACATACACTGTCACAGGGCCTTTCCAATTACATCACAAGACCGTCAGCGTAAAATGGAAAATCCGTTTTTTCAGGTTGATAAGAGTCAAGATAAGGGAACACTAAAATTGCAACTGAATCTTTTAAATGAATGATTGCTTGATCGGCCTGATCTGAAAAAATCGAAAATTTTGTAGTCAATGCTGTTGTAAACAGTGTTAGAAGTTAGCGCATCAATTTTGATGCACTTGCCGGAAATACAGTTATTTTTCAGATTTACAGAAAGTGTGCGTTTTGTAGTTGTTTTATGGATGTAACTGTAATTGGATAGTTTTTTAAAAATCTAACACATCTGTAGTCTAGTGCTAAGCTTAGCACAACCTACCACATGTTTTGTTTAAGGAGAGGATGATCAAGATTGCCTTGGAGACAATGCAAACATGCGTATCCTGTTAATAGTAACTTAGAAAATGTAAACTGCGTTTTATCTGTAATCTGATAAATGGATGTAAATCAGACAAATCTGTCATTTATGTGCATGTAAATGGGTAAATATGTAACTTTGGAGTTTAGTACAGGATATCATGTGCTTTGTTGAAAGTGAGGATGATGAAGATCGCACGGGCAAAGGAAACGCGCGGGTGCTGGAAACAAAGAACACGCGCATAGCATTATACAATCTCAAAGTTACTGAGTTAGTTAGATATGTAATTGGATAAATCTGTAAGCACATCTGTATGTAAACAGGTAAATCTGTAAGTTTAGAGTTTAGTGCAAGATATCTCCGGCTTCTCTTCCGGACTCTGACTTGAGCAGACGTGTCTTCTCGCTCTCCGCTCTGCTTTATCTTTAGCAAGCTTTTTGTCTACTCCCTTTTTTCTGAGCTCTGCTGGTTCTGCTTTTGAAGGAAAGATGGAAATTCTAAATTGGTCACTGAGCGCTTTGGACAAGATTTTCACCCAAAAAAAGGAATCACCCGGGGAACCGCTTTGCCCTCAAGGGACACTCGCTGCCGGGTATGTCCGAGACCCATGGGCTAAATGGGTTTGGTCTGCTTGGAACCGTTGTCCATTGAGGACGTGGAAGATTTATACATCTTTTGGGTACTTTTCATCGGACTGATACTGATTGGAGGTGGTATCGCTCTGGTGTATCAACGGAACAGGAAAGACGCGAGAGGCATTTTGGCTGCCCTGCCGAACGCGGAGTCAAAGAAAAACCTGGAGGTGGTGGTCGTGCGGTCATCGGAGTTACACCAGCGGATGGCTCGAACCGAGGAACTGTCTAAATCCATCTCAGTCCGCGTCGAGAATGGTATGAGATGCATGGATAACATCGAGAAGCAGATTGATCGTCAGCTGGCTTTGGCGATCGGACATTCTGCCAGACTTGAGGAGATGTCCAAGCTGCTCCACATGGAAAGGAACATGTGCCCTCAGTGACTGTCATGATTGATTATGGATCGTAAATTAATAACAATTCCGAAATTAACAATCTTTTTGGCTTTCTAACCTCCCTTTCTCTCCCGGTCCCCCTGAGAACGGACTATCAGCCCGAGGCGCCTCTTCAAGGTCATCCTGGCTTCTGCTATGGGTTTCTGACGCCTACACGAACATAAATACTGATAACATTCACCGCTTTGAACTGATCTTTCACTCCCAAATTCCTGTCGTCTAGAGAAACAAAAAAGTCCACCGGCGTTCCCTGCCGTAGCGTGTGAAACTGTGCCCCCCTGTCTGTGTGCTTGAAACGCTCTGCTCTTGCTCACCTTTTATTTCAGAAGATTGTGGCAGCGCGCAGTCAGCGCTGCAGCTCTCTCTCAGAATTTCGTTGCAATGTAATGTTGTAATGACAATAAAGGCATATCTATCTAAGATATCACGTGCTTCGTTTACCACGGGATCTTCATCATCCTCAGCTTCAACAAACGAAATGCGTGTTGCATGTTACATTCTCAAAGTTACGTGTAATTGGATGTATGTAATTGTCTTTTTGTTGCGTGAAAATTATGTAGCAATACTTATAATATAAATACATATAAATAATACATATGCATTATGGTTGTATTTTGTTATGAGTAGATTTCTAAAACTAAACTTTGTTTGTTTGTGTTTTTAGATGGCGAGGTATAGTCTGCCCCAAGTCTTAGAGAGAACAGAAGTTTCGCTGGAGAACCCAGATCAAAACCCCTGCCCCTTGCAAAGTTGCAAACAAAGTTGCAAACGTTTGTGCAGATGTTTGAAGTGTAATGTGTACTTTGTCAGCAGAAAACCAGAAACTGCTTTTTGCAATACCACTGCACTGTGTAATAAAACAAAAGGTCTTTTTCTATACCTCTACTGCACATTGTATCACTTTTGATACATTTTGTAAATTGTAAACAGAAATATAAAAAAAAAATGTTTTCCATTATTGAACATTGATGATAAAAGTTTGTGTGAAATAGCAAAAAAGAAATTGAAGCTTTTTTTCAAGGTGCTAGCATTTTCCTTCTTTTAACAAACTTGTGACTCGTATCACTTCTATGTCGTTTTACTTGAATAATAAATAAATAAAAAAAAAATCTATTCTAGTGATCAGAACTCCACCTCCCAGAAACATCAGCGGATCACCTCCCATAAGCCGTTGCATGCCTGAAAAAATGGCCTCTTATAATTACGTGCATTTTTGAAATATGCGCATTCAAGCACCCCCTACAGTTTTAGAGAGCGTCTACATTCAGAAACATTTTTCTTATATCAATAGGATCGTAAAAAGGATATTTGAAAATTATTTAAATTTAGCTACACACTCTTGTTAGTTACAGTTCACTGTTAGTAAATAGCTGGTTTAACACACATAAGCTTTACAGCTTTACCTCTTACTGATATCTTTCGAAGACTGGGAAGGGAAAAATCAAAACCATTAAATTAAACCACAATTGCCCTCTTTTCACAATTTGAAAAAAATGTTAAATAATATCAGAGGTAGGGGGGAATAGTAATTTGAAATAAGGCAACAATTCATCCCATTCACTGATTTAAAATCTTTAAAGGTGGACTGAATAGATTTTCAATGTTTAACTGTGACTTAAACATTGTACATATAAATATTTGCATATTTAATTGTATGTATGTATATGTATTTTTGTTTTGCTTCAATGTTCAAATTAAAACAATACAAAAATCCATGACCTAATTAGACCACAACTATGCTTCATCTTATCTTATAAGTCATTATGTAGAGCTGCACAATTAATTGTTAAAAGATCGCAATCTCGATTTTGCCTCTTCACGATCTGTATCCAACATTTATGCGATTATTATGTGATCAATTCACAGGTTGACAAGATCACAGGTTGCGCTCTGTTCAGTTCAAGCTGCGTTCGCTCGGTTCCAGTTGCGCTCAATCTTTTTGGCACTAAATTGATCCCATAATTTTGCCTATTATAACTCTCTGATCAATCGGCCCTGAAATCGAGTTTTGCTCACACAAGCGGTATGACAGAAACTACTCTTCTCGTCCGCTCACACGCTCATTGAGCAAAACTCAGCCAAACAATTGTTTAAATATTATACCGTATTCTGGACTAAAAGCTCTATTTTCGTAAAAAAAAAAAAAAAAACATAAACAAGCCGCTCCTGCATACAAGCCGCATCCACTCTATTAAAAAAGTTCCCTTTCCAGTTGTTCACTTGACATTACTGGGGACAACATTACCTGACAGGGAACAAGGGTTTCAGTCAAAACCTGGAGAGTTTTGCAAGCCACAGATATGTATGTTTTAGATTAGATTTTTTTTCTTTATTACATATGTTCGCGGATTCACGGCTTCGCGGATTTTTTAAATTAGGTATGCGTCTGATAGCGGCTGGAGAAGGGTCTCTGCGGACGCGTCTGGCGCGGAGATGCGAATGCCGCAATGTCGGTCGTCCCCCCCGCGGCCCCAGTGCTCGCGCCTGATAGTCCCTCATTCAAACACTTTGAAAATTAATATCTCTGCGGATGCGTGCTAGCGAGAAGCAGGGTATGCTATATATGAATATTTCGTTCCGTTACTGTACGCAGAACAATTTAGTAGCATGATAATTTTGAGTTTCTTACGTGGTGCATAAAACAATAAGACACTTACTGTTTTATTGATTGACATTCGTTCCGTTGTACTGTATGTATCTAAAATCTTTATTACATACTGCTTCACAATCTTTCGTTTTTTTATGTTGTGCACTTACTGGCTATTATTACTAGACATCTTTTATATGTTAATTTTAATGTTAACATTACTTTAATAAAGAATACTACGTGAAAAAAAGTGTTTTAAAAGTCTTAATAAGTGTTAAATAAATACATAAATGCAGATTTTCACCTACTGCGGTCTGGCTTGGAGCTTATCTACAGTGATAAACCAGGGTTCACTGTATTTACTACAGGAACAGAACGAATTTGAATTGTAAATGTACAATGCTGTCGATTAGCTGCGATCACGCGCGCTAATTACCTGCACTTAGTGTATGTGAGTCCAGAAGCTGTCGAGTTAAAAAAAAAAGAAAGAAAAAACTAAAAATAAATGGGGAGAATGAATGAATAAATACAATGGTAGAGTATCAGCTCCGACATGTATTACCTGAAAAAGGATTTTATTTTGAAATGTGTGTGTTTACACTCAGCAAATCACATACAGCAAATATCTACAGTTGAGGACAAAATTATTAACCCGCCTAAAATAATCATTGTTTGATAAGTATTTAAAAAGTGCTTTTAAGCAAAGCTAATAATTTTGTCCTCTGTACTTAGGAATGCTTATTTTTATTACTTTTAATGTGATCGTGATCTTTATTCTGTGATCTACATTATTATCAATGTCCTGCCTGGAAAATTCTGAGAATTGGAAATTCTCTTCCGGTTGAGCGGACGCTGGCGCGTTTTTGGCTGCCGCTGCTCACCGACCGACTGCTACCGCATTTCTTCGGATATATATTCTATATATATATTCTTGTCTGGACACAAATCACTGTGATACGTGGGACATCTTATTCGTCTGATCAGAAACCCTGCTCACTCTAAATTCGGAACCCAGCCTACCAGCTGTTCTACAGGTTTGCTAGCCTCCCAGCTAGCCTACCTGTCCGCTGCGCTCCGCGCTGTTCTATCATTCAGCTGCGGATCTCTATAAATGCATCTCCATATGTTCTCTCGCCTCTGCTCTTTTTCCCATCACCTACCAACCTCTGGACTGATCCACTACTCGGCTGCCGAGCTTCTCAGACTTCGCTACAACCATGGTCACGCTACGGAGCCGCCGCTGCTTCCCCCGGACATTGCTCTTCCACCTCGCCGGAGTTACACTCACCGTGGATCTCGCAGGAGCTTCATCTATGATACATCCTCTTCAATAAACTCCCTCTGGTCCTCCTGTCGTCGCTCTCCCAGGATTGCTTCCCGTGACCCCGAGCTCCGCGTGCTAACCAGCATTCCTCGATTGTCTGAGCGGGCGACCAAACAGGATTTCTCCGCTGTCCATGTCGGGCTTCTCAACATCCGTTCACTTACAGGCAAGGGATTCATCATCCGTGATCTCATCACAGACCGTAAGTTCGACTTTCTTTGTCTAACGGAAACCTGGCAGCAGCCAAACGATTTTTCTCAGCTAAATGACTCTACTCCCCCCGGCTTTGTGTACACTTCAAAATCTCGCGGCACCCGCGGCGGTGGTCTCGCGATGATCTATCGCGAGACATTCAAAGTTCTGCAAGTTTCTGTGCAGCCTACAAACTCATTTGAATCAATTGTCCTCTCACTACCGGGCCCTGCTCCCTCTATTATTGCTGATTTCTACTGTCCGCCCAAACCACATAAAGATTACCTGGACGAGTTCACCTCTCTCCTGACCCACCTTTCCACTCTATCAAATAACATTATATTAGTGGGGGATTTTAATATTCATCTTGATAACAGTTCTCTTCCTCTCTCAAAAGACTTTCTATCTTGTTTAGATAGTTTCGGTTTTGAACAACATATTGATTTCCCCATGCACACCAAAGGTCATTTGTTAGACTTGGTCTGCTCCTCCGGTGTTGCTCATTTCAACTGCATAGCCGACGACCGACCAGAAACTGATCATTTCCTCATCTCGTTCAATCTGTCCCTCTGCCTTGCCGTTGTCAAAATACCACGCCTCATCTCATATCGCAATACTAAGAAGGTCAATGTCTCCACCCTCTCCTCATACATTCAGTGCTGCCGCACCCCTGGACATCTCACTGCCCCCCGACGAGCTGGTAAACCAGTACAATAAACATCTCCTTAACGTTCTGAATTCTCTTGCCCCAGTTAAAACCCGGTCAGTCACTTATACTCACAGCGCCCCCTGGTTCAGTCCCACTCTCCGTTCCATGAAGGCTAAAATCAGACAACTTGAACGCTTGCATAATAAAACTCGTTTGGCAGTACATAAAGAAATGCTTGTCTCTCAAGTAACTGCCTACAAAGAAGCTATCGCCAAAGCTAAAACTACATATTTCTCTAACCTGATTAACTCAAACAAGGGCAACTCCTCAACTTTATTCTCTCTGCTGAAAAACCAGCTGCAACCACCGGATCCCTTTCCATCTCATTTCTACTCAACCGAAATGTGCAACAAACTCTCTGCTTTCTTCACCGACAAGGTCACCCTTATCCATCAGAGCCTCGGTTTTAGTTCCGGGTTTAGTTCATCATCTACATCCTTCCTCTTGGTATTATCTTCCGCAAATACAATATTCCTTTCCATTGTTTCGCTGACGACACCCAGCTGTACCTATCATGTCGACCAAATGACCAACTCCCACCCTCTGCTCTAACTGACTGCTTATCGGATATCAAGGCCTGGTTCACGGACAACTTCCTTAAGCTCAACACTGACAAGACGGAACTACTACTGGTAGGCACCAAATCAAATATCTCAAAAGCTGCCTCCTTTGCTCTGTCCATCGACAGCTCTGTTGTGCATCCCTCTCCCCACGTCAAAAGCCTCGGTGTTTCACTGGACAGCTCACTTACATTCAAACAGCACCTGAACAACATCACCAGATCCGCTCATTTTCACCTCCGAAACATCACCCGTCTGCGCTCCTCCCTCACCCCCCACTCGTCTGCTATTCTGGTGAACAGTCTGGTGACCTCGCGCATGGACTACTGTAACTCCCTACTCTTCGGCTTTCCCAAGAAAACTCTTCATAAACTCCAGTTGGTTCAAAACTCCGCTGCCCGCATTACCACCAAAACACCATTATCTGCCCACATCACCCCTGTCTTACACCAACTCCACTGGCTTCCTGTCGAGCACAGGATCAACTTCAAAATTCTCATCCTAACCTTCAAGGCCATCCACAATCTCGCCCCACAATACCTCTCCAATCTCATTCATGTTGCCTCCCCCACCCGCTCCCTCAGATCTTCATCCTCCATCACCCTGTCTGTTCCTCGTGCCCGTCTTAGCACCATGGGGAGTCGAGCCTTCAGCCGCTCGGCTCCTGCTCTCTGGAACTCTCTTCCACCCCACATCCGCAACATTGGCACTCTTCCTGTCTTCAAGGCTCAACTTAAGACCCACTTTTTTAAACTGGCTTTTGGATTATAATTTTCACCCAGGACTTGTTGTTTGGACTCTTTTTGGACTATTTGTTGTGTCTCTGTCTATTCTGTTCAGCAACCTTGGGTGTCTTGAAAGACGCTTAAAAAATATAATGTATTATTATTATTATTATTATTATTATTCTAGGCAAAAAAATTGTGATTCTCATTTTTTCCAGAATTGTGCAGCTCTATCATTATGCTTAGGTTAATTATTATGATGATGTAAATGTAAATGCTATTACGAACATTAGCGTGAAACATTTTTTTTTTCCCAAGCCAACGATTCCAATTATCAAAAAACAGTTAGGAGTTATTAAGATAGATGTGGAGTTATTATTACTGTAGACTTTATTATTAAGAAGGAGGTAGGAGTTTTTAATGAAAGTTCTTCATCTTGCCCTCAGGACTTCAACTCTGAACCCTAATAAACGCTAATACTTCAAGCTAACACGTGCTCCTCACCGAAATAAACTTGAGAGGGTTGGTCTCATCCATCTCCTCTTCCTCTTTGGCCGTCTCCTCCATGGTCTCTTTGGCTTGGTCGATGTTTTCCTGGGACGACACAATCTGGTCGTAGAGCTGCTCCAGTTTGGCTTTCTTCTCGTCCTCCATTGCCTGGGACATCTCATTATACTGATCCATCACCAACTTCACCGCCTCCTCATTGTGTTGCTTAATAATCTTCTCGCAATCCTTAAAGTTCTCCTGCGTGTCAGAAAAACACAGCCGCTCATACATAAGTAGTCCACGCTTTTGCTGTTGCAGCACGCTGACGGTGCACGATTCTAAGCACCTTAATTCCTCTACATGTTTGAGTAGCGCTCGAATGCTAATGAAGGCATAAAGACCTATGCAATGACATCACAGTAGAGCAGGGGTGGCCAACTAGTCGGAGACTAAGAGCCACTTTTTTCAGTGTTACTGCAAAGAACCACATCATACACACGGGCACACAAAAACATCATCCCATTCCTTAATCTTGTATGGCACGCACGCACAGGAACGCACGCACAGACCTCTGCTCAGCCAGATTTAATTAAAATAACCACACCAACATGATAATAATAGTTATTTTTCAACAGTTAACATTGTGTGCATATTTGACTCATGTCATGTGAAAGCTCCTGAAGAGCCGCATGAGTCTCAAGAGCCACGGGTTGGCCTCTCCCGCAGCATTATTCCTGTGCTGTTGTTGGACGGTTAGATTGGAAGATGTTCTGGACATTACCTCCACGGTGTTGTAAGCCAGCTCCAGCTCCGACACAAAATTCTCAATGTCCTCTGATTGCTTTTGCATTGCTGAAATGAGATCGGCCAGATTTTTCTGAAGAAACACGTGAACATAATTACAATATGCTTGAACCAAACTCAGTTTTTGCACTACATGTTTGAAAAAAAACATCGCTTTGAAGGAATGTAAAGTCCCTTAGCAAGGGTAGATTTTTTCACCTCTCACCATTCATTGCCGATTTTATCAGCACTACGTTTTTTTTAAAGAAACCAATTTGTGTCAAGATGTGTTCACAGAATGAAGATAATCACAAAGCTTCTTCTCAAACATATCGGCACGTGACATGTCGTGGTTGTTTTCAGTCCATCTTTACATTTGGAAAGTTCACTAGTGACAGATAACTCTATCTAGGAGCTTAACTCTATCTCAAGCTCTAGTAGAGATCTTTCTCTAAATGTGTCCTTTAGGGATGGCCATACTATAAAAATTCATCTTTGGGGATAATTAAATAACCAATTAAAATAATTCTAATAGTTGCGTTCAGTCATAACCATTTCATCCAAATGGACTAAAATCACAAAGAAATATGAGAACATGGAAAGAAAACGTCTCTATCATTGTTACTTGAGTGCTTATTTTTTTCCACCTACTTTTTACTTAAATTACCTACATTTTTAAAGGAAAGGAAAAGGAAAGTGAGGTGACGGCAATATGGCCACTAGGGACCACACTGAATTGGTGCTCTGCATTTAACCCATCCGTGAAAGTGCACATACACACAGTGAAGTGAACACACACAACCCGGAGCAGTGGGCAGCCTAAGCCGTGGCACCCGGGGGGCAAGTGGGGTTCAGTGTCTTGCCCAAGGACACTTCGTTGCAGAACTAGTGGTAGAGGGGATTCGAACCTGCAACCTCGAGTCCATGTCCCCTACCACTGGACCACAACTCCCCAACTCCCCTTTTTATGCAAACATCTGTACTTTTCACTCCTTACTACTACTTCCCTTTCGGCTTGTCCCTTATCAGGGGTCGCCACAGCGAGTCATCCCTTTCCACCTCATTCTATCCTGAGTATCTTCCACCCTGACCCCAGCCAACCTCATGTCCTCTCTTACAACATCCATATATCTCCTCCTTGGTCGTCCTCTTGCCCTCTTCCCTGGCAGCTCCATCTCCAACATCCTTCTACCAATATATTCGCTATCCCTCCTCTCCACATGAGCGAAGCATCTCAGTCTGGCCTCTCTGACTTTGTTGCTAACACAGGTAACGTGAGCTGTTCCTTTGTTGTGCTCGTTCCTTATTCTGTCCAACCTCGTCACTCCCAAGGAGAACCTCAACATCTTCATCTCTGCTGCCTCCATCTCTGCCTCCTGTCTCTTTCTCACTGCCACTGTCTCTAAGCCGTAGAGCATAGCTGGTCTCACCACTGTCTTGTACACCTTTTCTTTGAGTCTAGCTGACACTCTTCTGTCACACAACACTCCTGACACTTTCCTCCACCCGCTCCATCCTGCCTGCACTCGCCTCTTCACCTCTTTTTCACACTCCCCATCACACTGCACTGTTGATCCCAAATACTTAAACTCCTGCACCTTCTTCACCTCCACCCCCTGTAACTTCACTCCTCCACCCTGCCCCCTCTC
>SOMO01000038.1:122435-147043 GCA_028128575.1 Paedocypris carbunculus | reverse complement strand
TATTAGCTTAACTACATTTTTCAGTAGCTTGGTGGTAGCGAAGCTATTTTCTGATCCAAATAACTTTTCAGTAGCGAAGCTATTTTTTTGCTCAAGTAGCGGAGTAGTGTCCGAACAAGCTACATTTCACTAAAGCTACATTTTCGTTAAAGTTTCACATTTGCGCCGCAGCACTAGTTCGCGTCTCGCGAACGAGCAGATGCTTAGAGTCAATGACTCCATGCGCTTTGTAGCAAACGACAAAAACTGACTCCCATAAGAGATCATTGGTCAGATCTGCTGAGACATTTTTGATGGGCGCACGTTTCGGCCAATCACGTGTGAGGACAGAATAAACTCTCGATCATTATGCGAATGAAGAGGGCGGTGCCAGAAACTCCGCAAACTGCGAGCCTGAACGAAGCGCGGAAATAATAGGAGTGAAAGCAAAAAAGAAGCAGCATCTGGCTTTCTTTCAGTGAAAGTGGCGACTAAAAAGTTCAACAAGCACAAGCAGGAACACGCGTAGCCATGTAAGAATCGCCCATTAATGCCCTCTGGCTGGAGGAGAGAGGGCAAGCGAACTTTCGATTGTTAAATTAAAAGTTATGTTGAGTTACTGATTTTCAGAAATAATATCATGAGCCAATAAATGTAGGAGTTAAGTAATTCTGGATTAAATTTAGTTTTTTGTCATATTTGATACAATTTATTTCAACTGTTTGGAGTTATTAAATACAGTAAATAATTAAATTACCTGCTTTTTAATTGGCAATTTAGTGATTACTGAAGCAGTGACTTGGAATGAAGGTCAATATACACATTTTTTGAAGTAGTTTGAATGTAGTTAAGCTACTTTAGCCATGTTGTCGTAGCTTAGCTTCACTACAATTCCCCAGAGGTTAAATTTATTGCAGGGTAGTGAGTAGCTTAGCTTACTACATTTAATAAGTAGCTTGCCTAACACTGCAGAAAACCTTAACTAACTTTTAACAAGCTTCTGAACTCTTCATGAATTACCGCATGAGGACATCATGTGTTTATGTGCTGTTAAGTATTAAATAACAATGACTAAGCAGGTAATTCATGAGCTTATTCATTAGATGTTCATCAGTAACAAATATATTAGTAAGTATAGGTCATGCCCTATTCATACTTTGTTAATAATGAAGTAAGTTCTAATTCATGCTTAGTTAATGCTGAATAAGGTGTAGTTTATATAAAGTGCTACCCAGTTTTTTACACTTCTGGACTCTCATTTATCTCTGCTCGCGGTAAGACCATGTTTTGTATGGCGTTTTGTATGGCGAATAATTTTCACTACTCGGGGCATAATTTTTGGGTTTTTTGTTAGTAAGGACATTCGTAAGTCGGGGTACCACTGTACTTTCTCTCTTTGAACGTGGTAGGATTGTTGAGCTGCACAAGCAAGGCCTCTCGCTATGTGCCAGGTTGCTGTCTTACTACGTCTAATTTGCTGAACTTTTACATTTCTTAAAAGATCCTGAGAATTATGGGACAAAAAAGTCAAGTGGTCGACTCAGAAAATGTTCCCTGCACTCAGCTGGAGGATCCAACAGGCTCTCCGTCCAGACACAGGCCGATCATCAGCCCAGATTAAAGCCCTCACTGACGCTGACTGCAGCCCAATAACCATAAGACGACATCTGCGAAAGCAGGGCTTCAAGAAAAAAAAACGTCTTCAAACGCCATGTCTTCTCCCACGCACAAACGTGCCCGCTTGGAATTTGCAAGGGAGCACCAAACATGGGACATCAAAAAGTGGAAGAAAGTTTTATTCTCTGATGAGAAAATTTTTACTTGGATGGTCCTGATGGCTTCCAAAGGTACTGGCAGGAGATGGCATGACATCCCACTGTTTTCTACATGGCACAGCAGAAGAGGCTCCATCATGAAATTTATTGAAAATTTATTGTGTGAGCAATGAAATTTATTTTTACAGTCGTCCGGTAACTAAACATGGAGGGTGAGGAGTGCATGCGAGAGAGATACAATAAAAAGATGAGATAAAAATACAACAAAATACTAAATAAATAAAGATAAATTATGAATTAAAACAAAGAAATGAAGATGAAACAAGCAAGATAAAAATACAATAACATTAGCAAAATACAAAAAAGTAAAAATTAAGTAAAGATGTTTAAAGTGTCCAATAACCAATAAAGTCAGCGTGACTTTATTCAAGAGGCTTGTTCCTTTATTCGGTTGGAGATACTGAATAACTGAATAAAGACAGTATTTGCCGAACAATAACAAATGTGTGTTTAGCACTGTCGCACAATATTGCCAGCCTGAAAAAAAGGGCTCCCAGAGTTGCTGTGAGCATTGACTGGGACAATTATTCCCAGACAATTATGGGAACATTGACTCCCAGATGATATAACTGGTCGACTGGGCAGGAAACAATACATACCAAATCATTTCAGTTAATTTTTTTGCTATAACATAATTTAATAAACAATGTACATTACTTTCGTGTGTGCCTGCATTTATTGAAAATACTGTATCCTTCGAAAACGTAGCTCCATTATACCGGACCAATAACTATTTAGTGTATTGGACATTCATGAAAAAACAGGGAGTGCCCAGTGTTGGTGAACAATCTTTATTCTACTTTTGTGCAATAGCCCACAGGGTGCGAATTCTAGAACTGTTGGTACACACTGCAAAAAAAACCACGTGAAAAAATAAGAAAAAAAAAAAACAAAAATGAGTAAAAAAACAACTAAATCAAGTGAAATTATCTACAAGACAAAAAAATCTTTTTACACAGTAGATTTGTTTCTGCGTTTCAGTTCTTGTTCTCATTGGCTTTAATATAAAGAAAATGTAGCTAGTTTCTTAAATTTAGAAACATTGTGTTCTTAATAAAAGAAAATTTCACTTGACATTTCTTGTTTCAGGAAGTTCTGTGTTAAAATATAATGTCTACTTTGATAAATGTCAAAATACCTAAGATACAAAATTCAAGTCCAATTTTCTTGATATAAGTAAAGTCATCTCTCACACTTAATCTAACATAGTTACTTTATCTAGTAAGAGAAAATAAGATTTATTGTCCAATTTCAACATTTCTTAATCATCAAGAATGTATTTTTTGCAGAATAGATGTCATTTCGCCCCATTTTGTTCCAAGACTGTAGACTACTACTTCTCTTTTAGCTTTACCCTTATCAGGGGTCGCCACAGCGAGTCATCCCTTTCCACCTTATTCTAGAATAGAATAGAATAGAATAGAATGCCTTTATTGTCATTGCGACACAAGGTTACAACGAAATTAGAAACACTACTCCGTTTGGTGCAATATAGGAAAAAAGACACACAAAATAGAGATGTAAAAAATGTGCATTGTGTAAGATAAAATATAAATAGTATATGTAGTATAAAGTATATAAAATATAAAATTAGAGCAAACGTTTCTAAAATACAAAATAAGTTTCAAAAAGACATATTAACAATAAATGTAAACAATAAACAGAGTAAACAATCAACAGAGTAAACAGTATATGGAAAAGAAAACTTTGCAATTCCACGGAGGGGGTAAAGTGGCATGTGCCGTTGGTGAATTGCACGGTGCAGAAAGTGACTTTCAGTGCAGTAGTCAGTGTTCCAGCTACACTTGTTGTTCAGAGCGTGAATAGCTCTGGGGAAGAAACTATCCCTGAGTCTGTTTGTCCGGGTTTTGTGAGCTCTGTAGCGCCGTCCTGATGGCAGCAGTGTAAACAGGTGGTGACCAGGGTGAAATGTGTCCTTGATGATGTTTCTTGCTCTGCTGAGGTAGCGAGAGCAGGCGATGTCTTCCAGGGAGGGGAGAGGGCATCCAGTGATCTTCTGGGCGGTGTTGATCACTCTCTGAAGCGCTCTCCTGTTGGCTGCTGTGCACCGGGTGTACCACACCGTGATGCAGTAGGCCAGGATGCTCTCGACGGCGGCTCTGTAGAAGGACACCAGCAGCTTCTCCTCCAGGTGGTTTCTCCTGAACACTCTCAGGAAGTGGAGTCTCTGCTGGGCTTTCTTCACCACAGTCGTGGTGTTGGCAGACCAGGAAAGGTCGTCGGAGATGTGAACGCCCAGAAGTTTGAAGGACTGGACTCTCTCCACACAGACTCCGTTGATGAGGAGTGGAGCCAGGTCGGTGATGCGTTTCCGGAAGTCCAGCACGAGTTCTTTGGTTTTTGTGGTGTTCAGGGTGAGATTGTTCTCTGAACACCACACAGACAGTCTCTCGACCTCATCCCTATAGGCAGACTCGTCTCCTCCTGAGATGAGCCCGACCACGGTGGTGTCATCAGCGAATTTGATGATGGAGTTGGAGAGATGGGCTGGTGAGCAGTCGTATGTGTAGAGAGAGTACTATAGTGAACTCAGCACGCAGCCTTGAGGGGAGCCGGTGCTGAGTGTTATGGAGGGTGAGTGGTGTTGTCCGAATCTTACAGTTTGTGGGCGGTCTGTTAGAAAGTGTTTTATCCATCTGCAGATGGATGTGGGCAGACCAAGGTGGGAAAGTTTAACTATTAATATGCCCGGGATGATGGTATTGAAAGCTGAGCTGTAGTCGATGAAGAGCATCCTCACATAGTTCCCCTGGTGTTCCAGGTGGCTCAGCGCTATCCTGAGTATCTTCCACCCTGACCCCCGCCAAACTCATGTCCTCTCTTACAACATCCATATATCTCATCCTTGGTCGTCCTCTTGCCCTCTTCCCTGGCAGCTCCATCTCCAACATCCGTCTACCAATATATTCACTCTCCCTCCTCTGCACGTGTCCAAACCATCTCAGTCTGGCCTCTCTGACTTTGTTGCTAACACAGGTAACGTGAGCTGTTCCTCTGATGTGCTCGTTCCTTATTCTGTCCAACCTCGTCACTCCTAAGGAGAACCTCAACATCTTCATCTCTGCTGCCTCCATCTCTGCCTCCTGTCTCTTTTTCACTGCCACCGTCTCTAACCCGAAGAGCAGAGCTGGTCTCACCACTGTCTTGTACACCTTTCCTTTGAGTCTAGCTGACACTCTTTTGTCACGCAACACTCCTGACACTTTCCTCCACCCGGTCCACCCTGCCTGCACTCGCCTCTTCACCTCTTGTCCATACTGCCCATCACACTGCACTGTTGATCCCAAGTACTTAAACTCCTGCACCTTCTTCACCTCCAACCCCTGTAATTGCACTCCTCCACCCTGCCCCCTCTCATTTATACACATGTATTCGGTCTTACTACGACTGACTTTAATGCCTCTTCTTTCCAGAGCAAACCTCCACCTGCTCTCTACTCTTGCTGCAAATCACTATGTCATCTGCAAACATCATTGTCCAGGGAGATTTCTGTCTGACCTCATCTGTCAACCTGTCCATAAGCATTGCAAACAAAAAGGGACTCAAAGCTGATCCTTGGTGTAGTCCCACCTCCACCTTGAACTCCTCTGTCTGGCCTACAGCACATCTCACCATCGTCTTACTCCTCTCGTACATGTCCTGGACTACTCTGACGTACTTCTCTGCCACTCCCGACAACCTCATACAGTACCACAGCTCCTCCCTCGGCACCCTGTCGTATGCCTTTTCTAAATCCACAAAGACACAATGCAGCTCCTTCTGACCCTCTCTGTACTTTTCCATCAACATTCTCAAAGCAAAAATGGCATCAGTGGTGCTCTTACGGGGCATGAAACCATACTGCTGCTCACAAATCTCTACCTTCTTCCTAAGCCTGGCTTCCACTACTCTTTCCCACAGCTTCATTGTGTGGCTCATCAGCTTTATTCCCCTGTAGTTGCTGCAGTTCTGCGTATCACCCTTGTTCTTGAAAATCGGCACCAGAACGCTTTTCCTCCACTCCTCAGGCATCTTCTCGCTCTCTAGAATCCTGTTAAACAAAATGGTTAAGAACTCTACCGCTGACTCTTCTATTCACTTCCACACCTCTACAGGTACATCATCAGGACCAACAGCCTTTCCGCTCTTTATCCTATTCAGAGCCTTCCTCACCTCATCTCTACTAATGTCTACTATTTCCTGCTCACCAGCATCCACATTCTCCTCCCTGTTTTCCCTGTCATTTTCCTCATTCATCAGCTCCACAAAATGCTCCGTCCATTTTCTCTGCACACTCTCCTGGGTTGTTAGTACATTTCCATCTCTGTGTTTAATAACTCTTATCTGCTGTACATCCTTCCCATCCCTATCTCTCTGTCTGGCTAGCCTGTACACGTCCTTTTCTACTTCCTTTGTGTCTAACCTGTCATACAGCTCATCATATTCTTTCTGTTTGGCCTTTGCCACCTCCCTCTTCACTCTGTGCTGCACTTCCTTGTACTCCTCTCTACTTTCCTCAGTCCTTTCTAGATCCCACTTCCTCTTTGCCAACCTCTTCCTCTGGATGCAGTCCTGTACTTCCTTATTCCACCACCAAGTGTCCTTATCTTCTATCCTTCTACCAGATGAAACACACAGCACCTTCCTACGTTTCCCTGATAACCTCTGCTGTAGTTTCCCAGTCCTCAGGCAGCTCTTCCTGATCACCCAAAGCCAATCTCAATATCTGCCTGAACTCCTCACAAGCTCCTTCATCCTTTAACTTCCACCACTTGGTCTTCTGTTCCGTCTTCCCTCTATTCTTCTTCCTCCTGACCACCAGTGACATCTTACATACCATCATGCGGTAGTCTGGCTACACTCTCTCCTACCACCACTTTGCAGTCACTAACATCTCTCAAATGGCCTCGTCTACATAGGATGTAGTCCACCGGTGTACTCCTACCTCCACTCTTGTATGTCACTCTGTGTTCCTCTCTCTTCTGGAAGTGTTGACTACAGCCATTTCCATCCTCTTAGCAAAGTCTACCACCATATGTCCTTCTAGATTCCTTTCCTTCACACCAAACCTGCCCATCACATCCTCATCACCCCTGTTTCCCTCACAAACATGACCATTGAAGTCTGCTCCAACAACCAGTCTCTCCCCTCTGTGAATACTCTCTATGACCGCATCAATATAATATATCCTCCTCCAATATTATGTGCTTTGCTGCCCTTCCACCTTGTCTCTTGCACACACACAGTACATCTACCTTCCTTCTCTCCATCATGTCTGCCAGCTCTCTGCCTTTCCCTGTCATTGTGCCAACGTTAATAGTCCCTATTCTCAGGTCTATGTTCCTGCCCTTCCTCTTCTCTCTCTGTTCACGCACCCTCCTGCCTGCTCTCCTTCTTTGACCAACAGTAGCCCAATTTCCCGGGGTCGTTGTTAACCCGGGCCTCGACCGATCCGGTATGAAGTTTCTTTGAACGACTCGCATGGTTCGGGTTTGACAAGTTTAAGCCGGATGTCCTTCCTGACGCAACCCTCTCTACTCCGGGCTTGGGACCAGCACAGAAGTAACTGGGTTGCGGCTAGATTTGGCTAGATTCGCTCCAAGACTGTAAAAATGTGCAATTATTTGCATTTTTTTTAACACATAGAAATGTCTTGCATAAAACACACAGACTTTGTGCAATAATAATGGTTTAATTATTTAGCTAAAAGAATTCACAAAATATACAATGTAGAGAAAAAATAAACAGGCCTTAAATACGAAAATGGTCCATTTCCATGGTCTCCCAAGTCTTTTTATGAATTTTTTGTCACAGTGATGAACTGATGTAAAGATAATACAGATGTCAGTAATAAAAGCAGGACTGATGTAAAGAGAAAAAGAAGAGAATAAAGTTCTTCATTATTGGTGGAGGTTTTTCGTTTTGGTGACGGGTAAAATGAAGTTAAGATCTTTCCGCAGCTGCAGAACCTGAAACGACTGAACAATATAAGAAAACACATGAGAAGAAAACAGACAAAAAAAATAATAATTGAATGGTAATTATTTCTAACATTATCATTATTAGTATTGCTATTGTTAAAACACATTAGAAGAATTTTTTTTAAATAATAATCATTCCAATTATTATTATTATTAATAACAATACACAGAAGACTACTGACAAAAAATAACCATAATTTAATAAAAAGTATTAACTTATTATTATTATTATTATTATATTACTAACACATTAGAACACTAAAGGAAAAGAATGTACAAATAATAATAATAATAATTCAATTCATCATCTCAATTATTATTATTAAAACACATTAGATAAATACAGGTGTAAAATGTATAATAATAATAATAATTATTATTATTAGAAGACTACAGACAAAAATGTATAATAAGTGAATAAAAATAATTACTATTAAAACATAAATTGTACTTTATCAACAAAGAGGATCAACTTTGATGAGTGGTTGCGTAAAGTGCTTACTCTGATGAATTCTGCTTTAATGGCTTCAAACTTGAAGCTGTTTTGAACAGCTCGGGCCGTGTTGGACTGATTAAACGGTTCTAGAACAACACAAGCAAACTCAGCATGTCATGATCACTGGAATTCTGTTCATGCCAGGAACTTTCACCAACGTTTACCTTCTACACAGATGAATTTATTCCTCCACTCTTTACTCGTGTCTTTATTGAAAACGGCTGCCTGCCGCACGGAGATCACATGCTTCTCCCATCTATAGATGATATAACAGTCGACAGTGAAAATGCGGTCAAAGTTATTAATTTGCAGAAGAATCCTCGGCAGTGTCCTGAAAGCTGAGGTCTGCTGAGCATCACTTGCTGCTGTCAATCANTATTTTATTCCTGATAAATTAGGTGCTTATATTGATTATTTGGTTGCTCCTGATGGATAAGAATTAGACAGAAACATTTGCTAATAAAAAAGTTAGCCGACGACATAATTTTATGATACAGGGATTAACGTTAAAATGTTTTCAGGGAAGTATAAACACCTATACATTTAAAATAAGCTGTATTTAATTGAAATGCAGTCAGTCAATAGACTTATCTATGGATAATTGTATTTTAACAACTATACTAAACATAGACATACCACATACATAAAATAGCAACAGACATTGGAGAGGGAATTATTTAAATTCTAAATTCGAATTCTAATAATTTACTGGTTTATTTTCTTTACTCATTGGCATTGTGTTATAATATTTTTTTAATATTGTTGTTTATATTAATGCTTGTGTGTTTGTCTGACTTAACCTTAACAAGTGAATCCTAATATTACATTGGACTGTGATCCACTTACATTGTTTTTACAGAATTGTTACAAATTACTATTTGTGACAGTGAGAGAAATACAGGCCAAATTAGATAAAGTTTGATTTTAGCCATTCATTTCACTGTGATTTCAGTTGTTGACTTGGTGTTACTCAATATTAAATACAATTATTATCTCAATATAATACTTTTATTATTTTAACAGACTGTTCATTATTCCGTTTAGAAAACAGTAATTGACAAAAAATGATCCAGACGGATTTTCACAGACTTTTTAAACAGAATGTGACAAACATTTTAAACATTATTTAGCAAATAAATAAATAAAATATTTGGTAATTATAATTACACTGTCATTATTACCATTTCTGCTTCGGAAGAGGCTTGGTGTATGAAGAACTGTCTGACAGTAGCTTGGTGTTTGTCAGTCCATCCAGGATTTCGCGGGATTTTTTTGTGATTGTTGTGGCCTAAAATGCGAAATGTTGCGGGAAAAGTTGTGATTTTTTTTTGTCAGATTTTTCTCAACAGAATTGCATTACCAATTATGTTAAAAGTGTTCTTTGCAAGTTTATTCCCCCAAAGCACAGGAATTCAAAGATTCAAACTTATCNCATTGTCTCCGGATCCGTTCATTGAACATCGCTGCTACAGGACACAGAGAGAGAGAACACCGTTTGACCGCTGCGGACTTATAATAATTCAAAAGGCCTCCAATAAGATTAATAATCTTACAGTCTCTTTCTCATTCTATTTTCTAATAAACTTTTAAAAGATATAGTGTATTAAAAATGTTAGATGCTTAACCAGGTTTCCCCTGCGTCTAATTTCTTACTTTAAATTAGGTTAGAATACAAAATGTATGTACAAATAATGTAATTAAGGTCTACTAATATGTAATGAACTGCAGTAAAATCTGTTGAAAAATCATCTGCAAACCTGTTCGAACTCTATCTCACATTCACAACTCGCAGGCCCTCAGGCTAGCGAGCAAGATCACAGAAGACTCCTCGCACGTCCTCTACCCAGCATTTGAACTGCTGCCGTCTGGACAGAGGTTCCGATGCACCA
Organism: Paedocypris carbunculus; assembly: GCA_028128575.1. NCBI lineage: Eukaryota > Metazoa > Chordata > Actinopteri > Cypriniformes > Paedocypris > Paedocypris carbunculus. The sequence goes on along the minus strand of SOMO01000038.1, from coordinate 136,863 downwards.
CATGTAGAACTCAGAGGAGGAGAGCCACCTTCGTGCCTAAAGCCATACTGCTTCTGAACGCCAGCATTAAGTAGCCATGACTTCTCCCTCACTGTACCCTTTCTACCCTTTAACTGTCTTATTGTCTCTTACTGTCTACTGATCTTTTGCACAGCGCCTTGCACTTTATTTTTCTTTGTTTACTGTTACACTGCTGCTTTGTACTGTCTTGTTAATTTTTTTTGGTACAAAACGAGATTTTATCATCCCTTACTTAAACACGGTGGCGTAGTACTTGAGAAAGCCCAAGAGCAGGTCTCCCAGCGTGGAGCGGTTTTTAGACTGAAAGGCAGGGACACTCCGCAACCCCCTCGGCAAGTTGTTGATGTCCATCTTTGGGTCGTAACACTCCTGCCTAAACATAATGACAAAAGCAACAGGTCAAATTTTCCAACAAATAATCCATTTTTAAATATAGGAAACGGTTTTTGAGGCTTACCGGAAAATCCTTTTGCAGGCATGGAATGACAGGCTCAGACAGAGCTAGAACGATAAAACAACAGACGGTCATTTACACTACAGCGATGAGTAGATCCGCATGTATACACCACACCAGTGGTACCCAACCTGGTCGCGGACCGGTCAACATATGATCATTTTAGCGTGGCTTGATATGTAATTTTTTTTTTTTTTATAAATGTATTGCATTTTTCAACTTGAACACAGAACAGTACACACACTTTAACAGAACAAACAACAACAACAAAAAAATTACAGAGGCTCTGCACAAACAGAAAGTTAGGTAGACCAGGAGCAAGCATCGCTCCGTTCCCAAAATTGATATTTAACAAATGAAATTAGTTGCAAAAAAGAAGTTAAAATAAAAAAATAAATAATAAAATTTTAAAAACTCTGATTAAGCCAACATAAACATTCAATTACATGGAAATGGATTTATAACAGGCCAGGAAAGCCCCACAGTACAGTAGTGGATAGAGAAGGTCCAATAGTCTCTAAATAAAGGCCCCAGATATTGATAAAGGTGTTTGTTGAGTGGTGTGATAGACAGGAAACATATTAACTTGGAATAATATCCATGACAATGCTGTGCCACAGTCTTTTTGTTGGAGCAGAGTCCTTGATCCAGCATATCAAAATACTTTTCCTCGCTGCAAAAGACAAAATATTAAACAGTCTTTTATGTCTGATATCGGATATCACAGGGTCAGGGAGACCTAAGAGAAGATACATAGGTTCCAAATCGATAGTGACACCAAAAATACCGGTTAATTCTTTTGCAACGGCAGACCAGAAGCTCTGTATTTTAGCACAAGACCAGAAACAGTGAAAGTGAGTTCCCCGCTCTGATTTGCATTTACCACAAGTAGAGGACACATTAGAATCCATTTTATTTTTAAGGACAGGTGTAATGTGCGCACGATGTAATATCATAAATTGAGAGGATTTTGTTTGATTGCAAACCGATATTTTTGCAGCATAAGACCAGATATCCCGCCAGGTGTCATCATTAATAGAAAGGCCAAGGTCTCCCTCACACGTCTGCCTAAGAGTCTGAGAAGCGGGAGCATCACTAGGCATTAGAGCTTTGTAAAATGTACTTATAAGTTTCTTAGGTTTTCGTGGGGATAGAGAGAGGGCCCTCTCCACAGTAGAGGCGACACATGAGTTCATGAGTGTTGTATCAGTAACAATAAAGTGTCTGAGTTGCAGATATCTGAAGAAATCATGTTTTATTATGCCGTGTTGTTCCTGTATCTCTTGAAAAGATAGCAGAGACTGTCTGTCAAAGAGATCTCCTAATTTTGTGAGACCCAGTGCATGCCATGTCACAAAGCCACCGTCTCCAAAGCCCGGCACAAAATCCGGATTACCCAGGTTAGGAGTGAGAGAGGATTTATGGCGAGCTCGGCCCTACAAGGCCCGGACACTGCGCCAGGCTCTGATTGTGCTTAACATGATGGGGTTAGTGCAGAGGTTTTTTTAATACATTGGGGTTCCTTCACAAACAGTAAACTGCATAGAGGGCATTTAGACTGGAAGGATTCAACATCCAGCCAAATTGAGGCAGGGTCCGCTTTAAATTGTAGTTAGCGCACACAATACTTTCTCTCTAGTGATAGGCGCGTTTAGGTGTAATTTCTGGGACTTAGTGATCTTAGGGAATTTAAGATTTCAGAAAAAATCCTGCATCAGAGCCAAGGCACCGTTCGGTTGCTCAGATTTGTATAGATCAGAATAAAATGAGGAAAATTCTCTGTTAATAAATCTTGTCTCGAATAGACGCCTGCCACTAGAATCCGTAATCGAGGCAATATTTTGTGAATCGGCTCGTTTTTTGGCCAGATTAACTAGATATTTATTAGGTTTGTCCCCAAATTCATAGTTTGTATTTAGTCAGATTAAGAGAGTGTTGCGAGGTCTGTGTCAATAGAGTATTTAACGCATTACGTGTGATTGTTAGTTCTTTCAGAGAGATTGTGCTTGGGTTTGAAATATAGCTTTTTTCCAGGTCAGTTAATCTTTTTTTTTAAGGATCTTAATTTGTTCGTTTTTTTGATGTTTTTTTAAATGCCCCGAACAACATGGCTATACCCCATGAGTAAGCTTTACATGTTTCCCACAGGATAGAGGGGTGGTTAGTGGAGGGTAGATTAATTTGATAAAAAACCTTGAACTCTGATGAAAAAAAAGATAGAAATTTGTCATCCTTCAAGAGAAGGGGGTGGAGTCTCCAACTGCGTGACTGTGCTCTGTCTTCCGACAGCACACATTATAAATATACTGGGGCGTGATCAGACAGGATGATAATACCTATAGTACAAGATAGAACCAGGGATATTTTTGAAGTTGGGATAAAGAAGTAATCAATCCTAGAGTGGCTTTTATGTGGTGCTGAGAAAAAAGGTGAATTTGTGGGGTGGAGCGTCCTCCACATGTCCGAGTAGCCCACCTCTTGACATATAGAGGAGAGCAATCTGGAGTGTTTTGACGGTGGGAAAGTACTTGGAGGAAATCTGTCACAAGACGGATTTAGATGACAATTAAAATCCCCTCCCACAAAAGAGTTTTGTTTTGAGAGTTTTGAGTTCAAGAGAGGCCAATTCAGTAAATTCTGCAAATGCTTTGGTTAGGAAATCGGGATAACACCCAGGCAGGCAGTAGATATTAATAAATGTAACCATATTTCCCGCGAGGACACCTTTTACAATAACATAACGACCCTGCTCGTCTTTTACCCATTTCAGGGGTTGAAAAATAAGATTCTTGCTGATCAGTATGGCCACACCCCTGCTAAATGTAGAGTATGAAGTTGCGTAAACATGCCCCACCCAGTCTCTATGTAATTTAAGATTCTCATTATCCTCCAGGTGAGTCTCTTGGAGAAAAGCGATGGAGACATTCTCCTTCTTCAAAAATCTCATTATTGCCATTCTTTTAGCAGATTTGTTGAGGCCTCGGATATTCCAGGCGCAGAATTTAAGTGTGTTAGATTAAATACAGACATTCTGCAAGATAGTAAAAATACTGACAGAATGATCCCCCCCAGAACCCATGAATGTTATAGAAAAAAGGGTGAGTAGCCAAGAAATGAAGAGTATCAAATTTAAGTAACACCTGAACCCCAGATGCGCATGTGCAGAGCCAAACACCAAAACAACCAAAACGCCTAAAACAATGCTCTCACCTAGCCGCCNGACCAGTGGATGCTGTCCAGGAGACCCATCACTTAGCCCTGTACCCTCATAATGCTGACACATTAACAGACAGCAGTGTGCTACATAAGTAGGTAAAATTACAGAAGATAAAGCTGATTACGTATATGGAACTTACTTTGGAAAACCAAGGGTTTCAAGATGGGATTTTGCCTTATCTCCTCCTAAATATTGGTTGTCTCTGGTGTCATCAGCCATTCAGTAAGAGCAGCAGCATCACTGAGCTGGACAAGACGAAGCTGGACAAGAAAGTCCCGTTTGTTTTTTGGTTGTGCTATGGATACAGAGAGGACATGAAGATCCTGGCAAAACTGAGATCTATGCTGGACCATCAGTTTCTGCTTTTGATAGCAGCCTCAGTAACAGACTGGTCCTCCCTTGCTGTTTAAAGGAAAGATTCTGAAGGTCTTTGGACATCTGTGGAGAGTCTGTGAATCTACAGGCAAAAAGTCAGTGGTGCAAAGTACTTGAGTGAATTTGTTACTTAACTATTTTTGCCTACTAACCAACAAACTTTTGAGTTACATATTATCGTCTGTAGTCTCAGCCTTTTTTGGGGTCACGTAACATAATTACCCCACATTTTCATTGTATTAAAGTTCTTAGACAAACTGCTCATCTAAATGGTGTACAATCTGTTACGTCCTGGGACGTGTTTACTTTCAGTGAGTGAATGGTATGTTCTGTGGGTGTTGGGATGTGCTATGTTGTGCCGCCTTTCTCTTCCCTATGCTCCTCCCAGGCAGAAGCAGTTCCACCTGTCCTTCGTTAGGCCAGTATGTTGGAGAGTGAGCTATCACCTTTAAAAGGAGTTGAAGCGAACTGAATGTTTGTTATGTATGTAAACATCCTATTGGTGATAACTGTGTGTAAAACTTATTTACCCAGTGGGGTTAGAAACTGACGGCGAGTGGCTGTGTGAATTGACGTAACCAGGTGTAGTGAGTCGACTGTTGAGTGATCTGAAGTTTTGGTGTGTGTTTGTTATAGTTTAATTAGGGAAGCGCAGGGAGAGAATGCCTATTTCTTTTGCTGAAACCTTCATCCCTGTTTTTGGTTAGATAGGGAGATGAGGGAAGTTTGCTGTGTTTATTTTCCCTTTTGTTTGTTAGGTCAGCCAGATAACAAAATATTAGTTAGAACTGTTTTGTTTGTTGTTTTAGGCCTTTGCTCTCTCCTGCGCCATTGCTTCCAGTTGTTTCCATTTTTGACTTAAGTTTCCTTTTTGTACCAATAAATATTTTGATTTGTGTAATCTTGTATGTTTCCTTCGCTTTGGGACAGGACTGAAGTGTGTTGCCACAATCTAATTTCTTTTTAATAATTTTGATCTTTTTCCGAACTCCATCTTTTGTTTTGTTTTTACTTCTCCTCTCAAACCCCTAGACTAGAGAGGATCGTAACAAATCTTTTACTTTACTAAATTTAAAGTACAAAATGAAATAAATAAATGAAAGTACCGACTGTGGCAGTTCATCTAACGAGGTGTCCCGTCCAGCGGCCAGACATGAAGTTCCAGAAGTCTGGTCGCGGATGCCAGTGCTTGCGAGAGGAGGGCCGTTTTTCTCAGAGGGGATGTTACCAGAGTCGTGATTCAGTAAAGCCTGTAACCGAGAGGCGCTTCGGTTAACGCAATCAGAGTGGACAGTGGGTCGATTCGTTCGAAGCGAACAGGTCTATCTGTGCCTGACCGAAATAGTCCCAAACCTCTGTCACCACTTGAGGGTTCAACCTCTGTTCGCCAGGAGTGAGGCCCTGCCTCGACAGTGCATTCGCGGCTGTGTTGAGGACGCCTGGAATGTGGACTACCGTCAGCGATTTGAGCCTCGGTAGACACCACATCCAGAGGCAACATGCGAGCATAGTCAAACGGTGCTAGGCTTGTACCGCCTGCGGTTGATGTACGCTACTGCAACTACGCTGTATGACCTGACCAGCATGTGCTTCCCTTGGACTTGTCTGAGCAACCGCTTCAGTCCGAGGTGCACGGCCAGTAGCTCGAGCATGTTGATGTGCCACTGGAGGCGAGGACCTGGCCAGCGACCGCACTCCACCCCGTGTTGGATGCATCCGTAGATACCACAACACGACAGGAGACTGTCCCTAGAGAAACACCTGCCCGCAGGAAGCCCGTCTCTGACCAAGGGTGGAGCAGGTGGGGACATTCGGGTGTGACTAATACCCGATGTCTCCCCAGTCGTCAGGCTCGACTTGGGACTCTGTCCCGGATCCTGAACCTGAAGTCACCGAAAAGGCGGATGATATGTGGCCGAGGATCCTCTGGATGAGTTTACATGGAACCCGGGAGCCGGGAGTGAAACCCTCCAGTTGACTCCAGATGTTGGCTGCCTTCTGTTGACGATAGCCTGCCGCAAATCTGAACGTAGTCGAGGTCGAGCCCGAGACAAGAGATCTGCTGACACGGGGTCAAAGTACTCTTCTCTTGATTGACGCGGAGCCCTTGTCGGCCTACGTGCCTGAGCACTGCATCCCTTTGTGCAATCAACTGACTCAGTGAACTGGCTAGTAGAAGTTAGAACACTAAGACGCGTAGGGTTTAACCTGGAGAAGCATCAGCCATTTAAATCTCTCTCTCTCTAAGCCCCGCCCTACTCACAGACAGTTACACAGACCAATCAAACTAACGATTACTCAATCAAAAGTTGAAAAGGTGACGTCTTCATAAAAAGCGTGTGACATGATTTGCATGAGATGCTGCTTAAAAATATATATATATTAAAAAAATACCGGACAATAGCCATCCGGTATAGTTTCAAAACAGGACGCGCAATTTCATTCTCAAATAAGCACGGTTGGCGAACGTGTAATGGTCCTTTGAAGAAGCGTGAAACCCGGACCTTTTCATGAATTTATAAAACCCGCCCGGACGCCCCGGACACGAGGTAAAAAGAAGTTTTCGGGACTTGTCCGGGGAAAAGAAGACGCTTGGTCACCCTAAGATGTACAAAAGATGAGACCTAGAAGATTTGAAGAAGAATTGATTACACACATTTTTGGAAGTTAAAGGACATGAATAGGACATTGTGGCGTCTTTGTAGGATTATTACACCAGGATAAAACACAATGTTAGCACCTATGCCATTGTTAGCATCAATGCTATTACAAACACTGGCCCACATCTCACACAATTGACAAACGTAAAAAAAATCTTTAGGAAGATTTATACACGTTTGTGCAAACACTGACTTCATCTAGGAAGGCATTCACCCCGTAATAAAGAATTGCTGCCATAATCACCATCTATTAATAACTATTGTATCTGTCCGATAGGTCTTTCCTGAGACACAGGAGCAATGCCTGTGTAAAAATAACCCGCTTAAATGATACAGCAGTGCTGTAATTACCGGCCATGCAATCAGCAGTGGCGTTCATTTCCCTGATTGATGACCTCACTGACAGCTCAATCAGAGGAAAGTACAAGTACAGAGGAAGTGACATCGCTGCGGGTTTCAGCTGGATCATTTCACCTCAGAACACCTGTTTAGTGGTGTAAAGTACTTGAGTAAATGGGCTTTGTTACTTTACTTGAGTATTTTGGCTATTTTGTGCTTGTATTATCAAAAACATGAGACTTTATCAAAAAAAACTTTAACTCTTTACTTCACTACATTTTTGATTGAGAATATGTGCTCATTACACTACATTTGAATGGACACTTACCGTTATTTGCTACANACCCACCCGCTGTCAAGCTTAGCACATTCAAACAGGTCAGCCCTGATGAGCTCACTGAGATTATAGCCAAGACCAAGACGACCTCCTGCTTACTTGACCATATACCAACTTTTTTACTTAAAGAAGTCCTACCATTAGTTATCGAACCAATCTTGAATATTATAAATTCGTCACTAGTTCTAGGTCACGTGCCACAAGCGTTCAAACAGGCCGTCATAAAACCGCTTATTAAACGAAAAATAAACGAAAATGTATAAAACGAAAAGTTCGATATGTTCGATACATTTTTAGAATACAGTAATCCCTCGCCACTTCGCGATTCGACTATCACAGATTCACTGTTTCGCGGATTTTTTTTCTTTATTACATATATTAGCGGATTCATTTTTTTCCCGCCGGAGGATGCTCGCAGTGCCTCGAGACAGACCAAGACAAGAGACGGAGAAGCGAATCGCTATGTCGGTCGTCTCCCCGCGCCCACTACCGGGCCGCCAGCTGTGGAAAACACTGCCCGTGTCTGCGCGCGCGCTCCCGCCCGATCTCCCCCGTTTACACCCTTTGGAAATTAATATTTCCACGGGGATGACGCGTGCGGCGGGAAGATGTTTGTTATCATTTTTTAAATAAAGAATACTTCTTGAAAAAAAGTGTTTAAAAAGTCTGAATAGGTGTTAAATAAATATGTAAATGTTGTTCTTCCACTTCGCGGAAATTCAGCTATCGCGGTCGGGCTTGGAACGTATCTACCGCGATTAACGAGGGATTACTGTAATTCCGATTTTTCCCCTCAATAAATCTCTTTACGTATGATACTTTTGGCACTAATCTGATTCCATACTTGGGCGGCGCGGTACCATTTCATCCACGGACCATAGCTCTACAGCACTAGAAGATTCTGGCTTCACTTACTCTGAAGGTAATGCAGGGCCATCAGAACCAGCGTGTAGCTGCTCAGAGTGCCGGCGCTGGCATCGTTGATGTTGCGATAACGGGCCCATTTCTTGATGGCGAGCATGACCGGACGAACGCGCTGCTCCACTGCACCAGAGAAAGTCACGTACAGGAAGTGCGTACCAAGAAGGAAGTGGAAACCTCCGCCGCACTCACCGTAGGCATACGTCCGCAGTAGGAAGGTGTTCCTGATGCCAACGATGTTGCTGAAATTCAAATCAAACTCGATGCCACTTCAAATTCAAAAACACAGACATCAATTAGACATACTTTTGCATTATGATTAGTGAAATAGAAACAAAAATATCAATACTCACCTGGTACTCCGGAATTTTAGAATGGGAACTTTAGCTGGGATGAGTTGAGGCTTTTTAATGTAAGCTGTGGTAATAAAAAAGCCATCACGAGGTGTTAAGTACTTGAGTACACTTCAGGAATTTTTTTAAATTATGTAAATATTTTTTTTTACTCAGTTTTTTGACTACTTTGTACTTGCACCGAGTATCAAAAATATAAGCAACTTTTAAATTCAGGCATAAAATAAAGTACTAAAGTTTATTTAAACTTTTTTTTTTTTTTTAGAATCAATTGTATAACTATTGTGCATTTACTAAATTTACAAAAAAATCCTAAAGTGTACTCAAGTACTGTACACCTCCTCATTAATTGTACGTATGTGTATCGTATTAAAGGAAATATAGGCACAAAATAAAAAAAATAAAAAAAACAAAAAAAAACTTTTTACAAACCTTCTGGTTAAAAAAAAAAATACTTTTTACATCTTTTTAAAAAAACCTAACTTGTGGCTTTTTTACTTGATTAATTTATGAAAAAACAGTAACGTTAGACATCATTTCAAAATGTAGTACAGTATATAGTACCATGTAGTAGGTGGTAGTGTAAAAATGTAGTACCAGTATAATATAAAATGTAGTATTACGCTGGTTATAGTGATGTGGCTCCACTTGCAACGTTCATATGTGAGTGTATCCAAGCGTCTTACATTATTTTAAATACTTCAAATGCTAAGTGTTGCCGCGTGTCTAATGTTTCTTTATTTCTGTTTTTGAGCCAATAAAAGCATTTGCTCACGTCTGCCTCCGGAACCAGAATTTAAGGTAAAAACAGTATTTACATTTGTATGAGATTGCGCCGGACTTGAAATGTGGACAAATAAGCGTTTATAATTCTGCGCAAAATTGAAATTGGCGAATTGTAAGCACCCCCCCCCCAGGTATTTAAGTGTTTACATTTTGATAAACTTTACTTTACAGTCATTTAGCAGACGCTTTTATCCAATGCGACATACATTTCATTACAATTTTTAGAATTCAACAAATTCCTGCTTTCCTTGGGAACAGTGCTTACATTCGTGCAAGTATGGTAATGTAATTTCCGTGTGCGTTTGTGTGTGTACTCACGTAGCTTGCGAAGTAATGTATGAACAGTTGCAAGTACATTAACAGCTTCTGTTTTTTTTGTTTTCTGCAAAGACAAAGCAAACAGTGATTCTCTCTCATTCTCAATATGCACAACAGAAACACGTCACAGAAAACGTACGTGATTTTTAGCGTGAAAGAGAAGACACAGATCAGCATCACTAGTACGACTACCAAAGCCGTTTAGCGACGACCCAACCAGCAGCACTTGAACACCTTTACCAACAACAAAAACCATCAGGAGTATGACAAACAGAAGCCACTGTTTGATATCAAATATAAAGATGACATACTTTCCCCGGGAAAGAGAGACTCGATGTCCTTCTGCAGCATCGCCCGGCACCGTTCCTTCTTCTCAAGATCTTCAGTCTGTTGCTCACACTCAAGAAACAGGTCGAGAATCTGTCGACTTAACTAGAAACGGTGCAGAGATTACTTTTTTTAATCACGTGAATGAAAATTATTACTGACTTTATTATTTACTATTACCAACGTATTTGCCACGTTACAAACCCTCAATATCTAGGTTAGGGGTACGTAGTTAACTATGAACATATAAAGTATACACAAAGATCTTACTTAACTTGTTTTCATTTTTAGAACTTTTCTTTCAATCCAAATGAAAGAAACCTCAACAAAGAGGAAATTAAATACAGTAAAATAAAATAAATTATAATTGCATCACGTTCTAAGTAACAAATGGTTGCACGGAGAGAAAGGTTCGGCTCAGGTGTGTTGTATTTCTGTCTGTGATGGTTGATCCCCGCAGCGAACAGATAGTTTTTCTAAGGTCGCGTTGAAAGTAAAATGAACCGCTTTTTCCTGCCGGGAGTAGACGTTATTGAAGAAGCCAACGCCTCTATCCCATCCTGCTTTTCCTGCCTCCGTGTCCTGATTGGTTCTCTTTGCGTTTGCACCTGCCTTTCTCCACAAGCTCTGATTGTAATTAGTCGTCACACGTTTTCTTTCAGTATTTATTTGTTGACGAAAGTGTCAAACTTAGTTAAAGTTTCATCCCTGAGAGGAAGCTTTTATATAGTTCTCGTTTCATTTTCGTCAGGTAAAATGTGTTGTTGACAAAGACGATGACGAAAATATTTTGTCAACAAAATTAACAGTAAGAGTATTAACAGAGTAAATACAGTACATGACATCAAACCTTACCTTATCTTTCACCAAGTGAGACAAATCGGGGCTTTGAGGAAACCATTGTCTCAAAGACGGCACACAGGTGGCGGGATGAGACGCGACAGTGGAGGCAGAGGAGGGTGAGAGGGTGGCGTTGCCAGCTGAAGACTGAAAGGCAGCCTGGCGATGTAAAGGTGAAGAACTAACGCACTGTCTCTTAAAGCTCTGCATCTTTGGACCATCGTTGGGCCACATCCTCCTATACAGGACAAACACATTAGCTCAAATAATCTGATCAACAACTTGTACAAACAATACAAAACGAAAGTTAAGGTTCATTATTGTCGTAATTTGAGTACCGAGGACGAGAACAATCATCACAACAACAACAACAACAATTATTATTATGATAATGACAATGATAATAATAAAAACAATAATAACAACAACGATCCTCACCATCACCTTCAATCATGAAGAATAAAAAACACAGGTAAAAACAGTATGCCATTCCAATATCATGAATTATTTGTACAGTTTTGAAATTACCACATTATCATAAAGAGAGAGAGAAGGGGGGGCATACAGGCAGAAAAAGACAGACAGACAGACAGACAGACAGAAAGACAAAGACAGAGAGAGTGAGACAGACCGACAGAGAAAGAAGGAGAGAGAGACTGATAGAGAAAGAGAGTGAGACAGACCGACAGAGAAAGAGGGAGAGAGAGACAGACAGAGAAAGAGGGAGAGAGACAGACAAACAGAAAAAGAGAGACAGAGAAAGGAGAGAGAGTCAGAGAAAGACAGACAGACAGACCGAACAGACAGACAAAGAGAGACAGACAGACAGACAGACAGACAGAGAAAGAGAGAGACATACAGAGAAAGAGGGAGAGAGAGACAGAGACAGAGAGACAGACAAAGAGGGAGAGAGAGGAGAGAGACAGACAAAGAGGGAGAGAGAGGAGAGAGACAGAGAAAGAAAGAGAGAGACAGGCAGACATACAGACAGAGAGAGAAAGACAGACAGAGACACAAAGACACAATGAGAGAGAGAGAGAGAGAGAGAGAGAGAGAGAGAGAGAGAGAGAGAGAGAGAGAGAGAGAGAGAGAGAGAGAGAGAGAGAGAGAGCGATATCTCACATAATCTGATCAAAACTGTGGTTTATCAAACTTTCAAGAGAAAGTTCGAGATCAATAATCCAGCTCACTTTCTGTTGTTGACTTCTGCCAGTAGAACGGGACGCTGTACATCCAGCTGCAGACCGAAGGCGCTATAGAGAGAACAGTACATGACACTAATCAAGTGGCTGAGATAGAAAAATGGATAAAGTATAAGATAAAATTGTGAAGTATCACTCACTGGGTTTCATTCAGACGATCTTGTGGTGGGAACACTGGCTGAGGAAAGACCAAGTGTGACGGAGTATCGGACGCTCGAGCTCGACGAAAGCGGTTCGGTCTGGGAAACATCGCTCATCTATAATCCACAGTCTGGTGAAAGCATCTTGTAAAGTTAGATTAAATAGCAATGCCTGAAATGTAAACCTATTACATTGTCGATTAGCAAAACAAACGCTATCCAGAGCGAAAAAATCTGCTTAAACGCCCGCTCACGAAAATGATAATATACACATGTATACGAAAATCAAAACAATCCGACTTAATTAAACAACGGGAAAACGACATACCTGTAAGAAATTACGTTTTAGTACGTTGAAAGAAATCGCAAACGCGCCGTTTACGCGTAGCAACAGTTCTACTTCCGGTTCAATATCTTCTTCTTCTTCTTGAGGTTTTTCGGCAGTTTGCGTCCATTTCTGTCGCATTACCGCCCTCTTGTGTTCTAAATTTTACTTTTCCTCCTTCCTCTTTTCCTTTCCTTCTCTTATTCTATTTCTGTCCTATATTCTCTTCATTAGTCCTGTGTCTTCCAAGTATTTAAATATTATTTTCTTGCTTTGTTTGTTCTCTAATCTCCCCACCATGTCTTTGATTCCATCTCCGATCATTCCTTCCTTTCTGAGCTCTTCCATCATTTTCCTTCTTTGTCTCTTATAATTTCCACACCTCAACATACATGCTCAACCGTTTCAGGTGTTCTACATGTCTCGCACATCCCATCTTGATGTTTTCCCATTACTTTTAATGTACTGTTTAGATTACTGTGTCCTATTCTTATTCTGGTTATTACTACATTTCCTCTTCTCTTCCCTCCCCATTTCCTCTCTGCACCCACTTCCCCCTGTATCTTATATAAATGTCTCCCCTTTACCTCCCTATCCCACTGTCTTTGCCACTCTTCCATCGCCTTCTTCCAAACTAGACCTTTCCCTTCTGCCTTTGATAACTTTAATTCCACATCTATTCTCTCCTTCTTTGTCACTTGCTTTGCCATTCTATCTGCCCTTTCATTTCCTTCTATTCCCACGTGTGCCGGTGTCCATGTCAGTTGCACATCCTTTCCTTTTTTCTTTATGTCTGTATACTTTGCTATTATTTCGTTCATGTCCTGTCTTGTTTTCGAGTTTCCTGTCTCCAGGCTTATCAATGCTGATATTGAATCACTCCCAATCAATGCCGTCCTTATTTGTTCCTCCCTTTCCACCATTCAACCGCCATCTTTATTGCAACAAATTCTACTGTGTATATATTTAAATCATCTGCCAACCGCTTGCTCTCACCCCTTTCCAACTCAGCCACATATATTGCTGCTCCCGTTCTCCCGCTCTCCTGATTCAGTATTTGTGTATATATGAGACAGTATTTATTATATTTACTTCCCACATACCTATGAAATTCCCTCACAAGGTCTACTTCTTTCTTATTTATTTTAATCCGATGGATTTCCATGTCCACTTTCATTTTAATGACTTCCCACACTGGTCGCTCTGGCCACACGACTGTCTGGCAGAACTCCCTCCCGGTTCAATATCTGACGTTTTCTTTTTTTTAAAGAAACATGGCGATCTCATACCTTTTTTTTTAAAATACTGTACCCATGTGAAAATTAAAGATCATAACATTCAAGTTGATTAACGTGGTATTTTAGTGCTGACGATGAACACACAAAATTATTCACTTTGAGTTGATTAGAATATTACATATATTAAATTAAATATATTATAATAAATAATTACATATACAGTAAACATCAATGCATTTTGTCACTTTCTGACAATATAATATAATGACATTTTTCTAATTGCCTTGTATTTATTTTTTTTTCTCTCCCCTCCTCTCCTGAGCGCCAAGTGTCGTACGACCGGAATCCCCTAGGAGCTTCGGGATCATCGGTGGTGCTTCATCGACCTCTGTGGACCTCATGACGCTGTTGGTGTGGAGAAGTGGAGCCGCCTCTTTCCCCTCTGAGGAGGGAAACTTCGTTCCAGAATCTTCATTAAAAATTACGCGGAACAACCAACGCACTGATTTTGTAGTGTTAGAATGCCGGAGGAGACTGGCACCAGTGAGCCGGGTTCTCCCCAGGGTTTTTTCCTC